>CM022763.1:31342839-31437839 GCA_012411365.1 Ameiurus melas
CCCGTTCCTGCACGTGTGTAACGTATAACATCTAAAACTTCTCTGCAGGTGTCGGAGACGCTGGTTCTGCGCAGCGGGGATTTCCTGGTGCGAGACTCGCTGGCTAACGCGGGTGATTACGTGATCTCGTGCCGCTGGCAGCAGGATGTGGTGCACTGCCGCATCAGTAAGGTTCTGGTGAAGAGCGGACAGACGAAGGTGCAGTTCCTCCTGGAGGACGAGACCTTCGACTCGCTGCCCACTCTGATCCGGCACCACGCTGGCACCGGCCGGCCCGTGTGCCCGCGCTCCGGCGCTCAGCTGCTGTGCCCCGTCAACCGCACAGTGCCCCTCAGGTACCTGGAGGCCACGTTCGCCCTGGCGAGCGGGAGATCGGGGTCACATTCACCGTCCGCTCAGCGGGGGGCGCACATCAAGAGACGCAGCGTCACCATGACGGATGGCCTGACCACCGAGAAGATCATCCCCCACAGGTGAGCGAGAATGATGATGATGAACAGGTTTATAGAGACTGGTGAGAGAAAGGCTGTTTATAGCTGCTATAACGTAAGTGAGAACAGGAACTAATTTGTTTCACAATCTTTCAGTGTGGCTATAAATGGATAAAAAGTATGACTCTTCAAATTAATTGCAGTGGTGTGAGAGGAATAAAGCAGTCAGTATGTGCCGTTATAAGAAAATAATCAACACAGTGTTTTATTACTTATTATTAAATAAATGCCCCCCCCGCGCCATTATATATATTTTTCCCATAAATTGTTTATACAAATAGTCATTTTATGATCAAAGGAACTCTAAAAACATCGCTGCTGTCATGTGATCGGAGTCTAACTGTCCATCTTACATCATCAGCAATGCCGAGTCGAGTGAAGCGACCGATTCTCGAGTGTCAGACATCAAAGTGAAGACGGAGCAGGGATGCAGCTGGTGTGTGTGTGTGTGTGTGTGCGTGTGTGTGTGTTTGAGTTTATGCATGTGTGTGTGTGTGTGTGTTCTAGTATAGACCTCTCCCTCATTCTCACTCTTTTCTCCACAGTGGTTGTTCTTTCACTTCAAGTCCCAGCATGCATTGCGTCTGATCTGACCACTGAATGTGTCACCAGCTTGTTTAGTCTTGTAGCAGCACGAGTTTAGCTAGACGTGGGTTGTGCTAGTCGTAGCTTCACCATACAGGATAGAAACTCTAACGTGAAGGAGTGTGTTAGGTTGTGTTGTTAATGTGTGTGTGTGTGTGTGTGTGTGTGTGTCACTCCAGTCCATCCACAATTCACCATAAAGACGCCATGAGGAACTGTGCGCTCAGCATGGACCAGATCCAGGAGATGCGCTGTCCCCTGTCCCCTGTGGGAGAAGCTCCTCTCTCACCTGCCTATACCTCCAGTATGTCCACACACACACACACACACACACACACACACACACACACACACACACACACACACACACACACACAGAGAGAGAGAGAGAGAGAGAGAGAGAGAGAGAGAGAGTATGGCACTGGTTCTTTCACAGAGAGACAGAATGCATCAGATATTTTAATTAATATTGATGAGATGATTACTGATTCCTTTTGTCTCTTCCTGCATCAAGCACCTGCATCTCTCTCTCTCTCTCTCTCACACACACACACACACACAAACACACACACTCATTGTTTCACTGTCTATCCGCCTTTATTAGTTTTTCTGCCTGCCTTGTCCACTATCTCTCTTTCGCTATCTTTCATACACTTCTCTCTCTCTCTCGCTCTCTCTCTCTCTCTCTATTGACTGTCTCCCTCTGTATATCTTTCCATTTCTTTCTTTCTTTCTGTTTTCATTCTTGTCTGTTAATCTCTCTCTCTTTGTCTCTTTACTTCTGTCTATGTCTCTCTGTCTTTCTCTATCTGCAACTGTCTTTCTCACTTTATCTCTCATCGATCTTCTCTCTCTTTCTTCCGTCCCCAGTTTCCCGTCACAGACATGGCTCGGGCGGACGTGTTTTGGCCGTCATTCCACCTTCGCCAGTGATGCGACGCTCCAGCGAGCCTCACCTCTCCCCTTCCTCCTCCAATAACAACGTCGTGTGCTCGGACATGCCCCCCAGCGCTCACGGCTGCCCCTCAGACGGTTCGGAAGGAGGGGGCAGTTACTGCGAGTTGAGGCCGGGCCAACCCCCAACGCCTCCATCCAAGAGCTATGTGGAGAGGCTGAGGGTGGAGGAGGGCCGAGCGCCAGGCTCCGCCCCCACCGATGGAGGAGAGAGCTTCACCCTTCCTCTGGTGGAGAGCAGTTCGTGCTTGAGACCCGGGAAATACCAATCGGCCCTGCTTCCTGCAGAGAATAAGCCCCTGGAGATGGGGGTCCTGAAGAGGGTGAAGGAACTGTTAGCTGAAGTCGACCCTAAAACCGCGGCCAAACACATCACCAAGGCCGACTGCACGGTACGAAAATGTATTAGAACGTATTTATAATGCATAACATAAGTGTTATATCACAGACACGTCTAACCTACGAATACGCTCATTCCATCAGAAGTTTTAGAGTTAGCATCAAACAGAAATGGGAAAAGGAAGTTGTGCCCAAATATGGAAAGTAGGAAACATGAACCAAGTGCAACCTAGCAGCAGTAAGAGTCTAAATGAAAACAGGAAACAGTGACCATAAAAGGAAAGTAGTCCGAGAGTTAGAGTGGACTTTGGACAGTAAAATATTTCCTCAGAATTCCGAACCATCAAGTAGGAGCTTGCAATTTTTTTTGTTTTGAATGTAACATAAGATACACACCGACCTACTTTCACATAAACATTAAACATTTCAGGAACCACTGCAAAAGAAATGTGCACAACAGATACGTAAAGTGTTCCTGCCTGGCTAGTAATGAATAATAATGCTAATTATGCTAATTAATAGCTACTAGCTTTCATTTGGTCATTAGTAAAATTGGCATTTTTGTTCTTTGTGTATTTCTTTAAGTAGCCACCACACACACACACACACACACACACACACATAAACACAAACACAAATATTGCTGATTGGTAACATCTGGGACCAGTGAACACGCCTCTAACATCTCACACTTCAGCAAACTTACATATGTTCAGTCTTCTTCTGTTAACATCCGCTCGGAGGACACGCCACTTCCTCCAATTCTGCCTCCATCCAATCAGATTAAAGCTCGTCATTATGCAATAAGACCTGAATTACAGATTAATTAAATGTTGCTGGTCCTGAGTGCGTGAATAAATTTGAATAGCAAGACAAAGATGAAATGTTCCTTTAGCAACTGTGTGGCCATCTGCAGGTTGCTAGGATACTGGGTGTTACCAAGGAGATGCAAAGGATGATGGGAGTGGGTTCCGGCCTGGAGTTGCTGACTCTACCACACGGCCATCAGCTGAGACTGGACCTGCTCGAGAGGTCAACACACACACACACACACACACACACACACACACACACACACACACGGATATGTAAAGGCATACACTGTACATGGCATGTCCCTGAGTCTATATATGAAAATAAGAGCCTTCTAATTCCATATATGGAAGTAGGAACAAGGAAGTGATTAGCATTCATATATGCAAATGAATTTCCACAAATTTTGTTAGCCAGCTCTCTAACATGAAGCACTCTGACAGGATTACTGAAAGTCCTCAGTATTCATCTTTGCTACTGATGCTAGCTACCTGACCAACAGGAGCTAACTTGACCAGATTTCTGAGGATTTGTAACTTTATATTATAATTTGTACCTTTCGCTCCCTATCATTGGATAACCTGACAGGTGTCAGTGATTTTCAATCCACGTCGTGCTCACGATCTTCAATGCTGAAGCTACCTAGCTGTCTAACATGAACTAATTTGACAAGATATCTTAGGATTTTTAAGTGATATTCCTAAATGTTTATCATTTGTACGGCTAATGCTTGCTAGCTGGCTTCCATTAGCTAACCTGACTGGATTTCTGAAAGTATTTTTTATTATATTCTTAAATGTTCATAATCATCATAGCTAATTTAACAGAATCTCTTAAAGAGTGTTAATGTAATCTTGATCAATGTTTATAATATTCCCCGCTAATCATTCTCGTTGAAATAAGCTAGCCCGACTGTGATTTTAAGTGGTTTTTAAAGTCATATTATAGAGAATTCAGTGCTGATGCTAGCAGGCGGATTACTATAAATAAGCTAATCTGACAGGATTTCCGAGAAAGCCTTACTATAAGTAAAAAATAAAATGTAAGAAAAACAATATTAGACCATACAGAACACGTGTTTTTTTGGAAAACAAACCATTTGAAGTTGTATTTAATAATATCCATCTATGATTGTTTGGATCAGTAACGGTTCTAGCTTTCGGACAGAAAAAGCTAGCTAGCATGTACTGTCGAGAGCATGTAGCTAGCTTGTTTATTGTTACTAGCAGGATTTCTAGCTAGCATTAGCTTCATTCAAATCAAATTTAGAAAAATACATAATCATAATACAAAATAAAAGTCACACACACTTTGAAAAATGGGTTCTTTAATGTTTTTGGGGGTTTTTTTTTGGATGGTTAACAATTGTAGTTTTCGACCTGTAAGTTGTAATCTAGATGTAATCTTTATTTCCTAGGACTGTGATATGCTAATATTGCTAATAATTCATTAAAATGAACCTGCTTAATTATGCTAATTGTTTCAAAGAGTATTAAAAGTCTTCCTAGTCTGTTTTTTCAGTTCTTACCCTCACTCTGATTGGCTAAAAACAGTGTGGTGGATGAACCTCATTTGCATATAGCTGCATTACGTTTCTCCACCACTGTGTTGTTGATTTTGTGGAAAGTAAACACTAACACAAACTAGCTGAATCACTTAATGTTTCACTTTGTTCTCACTAATGTTCTTTCACTCAGACGGAATGTTCTAGATGATGTGACGTGACCTGATGGCCATCTGTGCTACTTTCCTTGTTTTTTTTTTCTGCAGGTTCTACACCATGTCCATAATGATGGCGGTGGACCTGCTGGGCTGTACGGGCAGTACGGAAGAACGAGCAGCTCTGCTCTATAAGACCATCCAGCTGGCAGCAGAGCTCAAGAGCACCATGGGAAATATGTTCGGATTCGCCGCCATCATGAGAGCCCTTGAACTCCCGCAGGTCAGAGGAGAGACAGAGTTCTTAAGTCTATTAAAACATCTCCATTTCTTCAGGAGAATCTCAGCAATGATGTGGACTTAAATTTAACATGGTGTGTTTCTCAGATCTCACGCTTGGACCAGACGTGGATGACGCTGAGACAGAGACATACGGAGGGAGCCATTTTGTATGAGAAGAAACTCAAACCCTTCATGAAGGGCTTAAACGAAAGCAAAGGTGCGGATTTGGGCTAGCTAGAGACCTGTCTATACAATCTATCATCCATTACCTCATTTTTTTGTTTTGTTTTAGTTCAAATGTAGAATTGTACGTTCTACATAGATGCATACTTCAACAAAGATGCATACTTTCATATTAATTGCTATTTGTAACATTCATTTCCAGGAATATAATGTGCATTTTGCAAGTTTATTCATCCACAAAACAGTCTTTCGTTATGCAATTATGTATTTTATGCTATAACAATTGAAATCATGAGCATAGCAGTTGTATAATTTACAATAAATAGAAAAAAAATAGATGATTTATTAATGATAAGAGCTCCACTCTACTGTTCTTTGCTGTAAAATTAGTTCACTCATAATATGCAAGAAAAAACTAAGAAAAAGTCGGGCCCACCTGACTACGTAATACCGACTTGCCGATAACCGATTAATCAACTGATCGTTTTTAATCTTGATACTGAATGAAAACATAACACTGAAAGTAAAATATTGCTGAAACAGTACTGACTGTACCATGAAAATGTACTGCACTTTTTAAAAATGATATATATATATACAAATATAGAAATATTAATACATATTAACTATTAATAAATATTAAAGTTAATAAAAGATCAATAAATCCAAACTGAACCAAAAAGGAACACTGTAAATAACAAATAAAAATACGTCCAAAATGAATAAGAAAAAAACACTGCAAATAACATAACTAAATTTGTCTGCGATTGTTGTTATTCCGCCTCTAGAGGCCGCTCTCGTACTGTTTAACGATAGGGGACGCTTCTCCGATCGAGCGTCAACCTCTAAATGCAATCTACCTCTTATTTTATATACGTGAAGTCGAATCGCTGTATCGTTTCTGAGAAATATAAAAGCAAACTTAGCAAAAAAGCAATTACGATTGAAACCAACAGATAACCAAAATATGTTTATGGAAGAATAAAAGGATTTAAAAACAGATTTAAAAATAGTATTTTGGCTTATTTATGGTAAATATTAACAATGGTATGTTGACATCATGATAAATTATATCACAATATACTTCTGAGATATCGTGGAAATTTTGATATCTTTATCTAAATACATGTGTAAATCCACTTTATATATCATCATTTTATTAAATCTTTCATTTTTTAAATATAAATAACTATAATAAATAAAAACGAGCACTTGATTTGAACATGATCTTTTCATTCCACCGTAAGTTTCACCATTTAATAATTTAACATTAGACGTGGACAATAAATTAGATATGATCACATGACCTTGGTGATGCAGTCATCCGAGTTAACTCAGCGTTAATGTAATTACTTTTCGAATGTGCGACTTTCATCACAGAGGAAATGTGTAAAAAAGAAAGTTACTACAGCTGTCCTCTAGAGAAACTAATCCCGGTCCAAATAGGGCTGTGTGTTTATGTGGATAATCTTCAACCTTTACGTTGCCATCTTTTTAAAAAAAATTGTGTACAGTGTTGCTTTTGTCCCATCACCTGTGTTTGTGTGTGTATGTGTCTCTCAGAGAGCTCTGTGCTGTCCAGTACGTCTTTCCCACATGTGGTGCCCGTGTTGTGTCTGTTGGAGAAGGGCGTGGCTGTGGGGGAGGGGCCAGAGCCGTGGGATACTTCAGAATGTGGCGTGGACGTGGTCATGAGCCACCTAGAAGCAGCACGCAGCATTGCACACCACGGAGGCCTGTACCGCACCAACGCCGAGAGCAAGCTACACGGTACTCGGTGTTTTTACACAACCGATACAAAATGTTAACCATAAAGATCATTTCTGTTACTAACAAATGGAATGAGTTTAAAGCTATATTGGGTAATAATTAATTAACTAATTAAAGAATTAATTGAATAGGTAACATTGGAAAAAATTATTTGCAGGATTGTAGTAGTATAAACCTTGATAGATTCTTCATGTCAAGCTTATATATATATGTATATTTGCTCCGCCTCCAGATGGAACACCAACTTAGTCCCGCCCCTTTTCCATAAAAGGCTAGTCGTATGGCAAACCGTGAATACGGGATTGAGAAGATCAATGGCAAAGACTTTCACTGAAGTGTGTTAACCCATGTGTGTGTGTATATGTGTGTGTTTTCAGACTTTCAGGAGAGAGTGGAAGTATCGGAGATCTTCTGCACCGAGTTCCAGATGAGGCTGCTCTGGGGAAGCCGAGGTTCCGAGGGGAGTCAGACCGAACGCTACGAGAAGTTCGACAAAGTCCTCACGGCTCTTTCGCACAAGCTGGAGCCTCCTGTACGCCACAGCGAGCTATAGCAGCACCCCCACCCCCGTCTGACACATTGGTACTGTCCGTCACCTCACTGTCTTTCCCACTTCTGGGAGAGACCATTATAAAGACAGAGGGAAGCGAGGGAGGAAACGGAAAAGTTGCATATCGAATCCAATCTACGAATAAGGTACAAAAGGGGGCGGGGTTTGTCCAGACGGGATGGCGTCATGTACCGTACGGAACGCGGAAATACGGCAGGGGCGGAGTTTAAAAATCCTGAAACCCAAATGTCTTTTGTGACTCGGGACATGAGGGATTGAGAAACATCTTTTTTGTGATCTCAGTATGCATGATCATCACGCCATCGTCCCGGACACTCAGAGACACGTCACACTCAGTCACGCATCTAACGTCTTAATGTAATGTTGCCAAAACTCAACAACCACTTTCTTTACAAAAATTTCCTTTTTATACATTTTACTATTATTATTATTATTATTATTATTATTATTATTATGTGTTTATTTTTATTTCTGCGTACAAGGAGCAATATGTGGCAACCGACACACACACAGTACACAATGCTGTGGAGATGGTAGAGATCCCAGTCTTTGGGAGAGTGTGTAGGGTTGAGGAGCTCACCCTGGACATCATCCTGGTTCCTGATGAAGATCTGAAATCCTTGGGAAAGAAAAAAATAAATAAATAAATAAAATAAATAAATAAATAAATAAATATATATATATATATATATATATATATATATATATATATATATATATATATATATATATATATATATACATTTTTTTTTTTTTAAGACTCAAATTGGTTCCTGTTGATGATCTGTTGAAGATCTCACCCTGGTCCCTGTTGGTGATCTTGACAAAGATCTCATCCTGTGTTTTGTTGAGGATCTCACCCTGGTTCTAGTTAAAGAGTTGAAGATATCTTTTGAAGATCTCATCTTGGGTACTTTGAAAAATTCTAGCCTACATCCTGGTTACCGTTGACTGTCTCACAAGAGGTCCTGTGAAAGCTTTTACAATGGTTTCTGTTGAAGATATCACCCTGGTCCATTTGAAGATCTCACCACAAATCCTGTTAAAGATCTCACCCTGGTTGCTCCCAAAGATCACACCAGGATCTCACTGTGGTTACTGTTGAACATCTCTTTCTATCTCTGGTTCCTGTTAAAGATCTGTTGAACATCTTACCCTGGTTCCTGTTTAAAAAAAATATTACCACAAGTCCAAGTAAAGATCTCACTCTGGTTCCTATTGAAGATCTGATGAAGATCTCTCCTCTCAACCTATGTCCTCTTACAGATCTCACTCTGGTTTCTGAAGAAGATCTCACTCTAGTTCCAGCTGAAGTTCTCACAACAAATCCTGCTAAAGATCTCACTCTAGTTGCTCCCAAAAAACACACCAGGATCTCACCCTGGTTCCTGTTAAAAATATATATATATATATAACACCACAACTCAAACTAAAGATCTCACCCTGGATCCTCTTCACAATCTTTCCAGGATCTCACCCTGGTTCCTCTTAAAGCTCCTCTCCAGCTTAAAGATCTCACTTGTTGAACTTGTCGAAGCTCATCTCTGAAGATCTTCTGTGCGGACTCAGACGCCGAGGAGGACGTGCTGCATGTTGCTCCTTTCCTCCTGTCACTGCTTTTCACTCGAAGGCTGGAGAGAAACTGTGAAGAGTGTAAAACTGTTGTGCGTTGGAGTAGCTTTTCATTTTCTCCATTTTACAGATGTTCGTGTGTGTGAAGGAAAGTGTGTGTGTGTGTGTGTGTGTGTGTGTGGAAGGTCTTCAGCATAAAGTCCAGTGTTATAACTGGAAGTGTGAATTTCCTCTGTGCTATATTATGGACATTAGAGTGCTTTAATTTATGTTCATGGATCCTGTACCGTCTCAGCGCATATTTTTAAAAACAATAGCAGTCTTTGTTAATTCGATTTTTTTGGGGTGGTTCAGGACGCAGCGAAAGAAAGAACTCCTCTTCGCGCTCCTTATTTTTATTTATTGGCTTGAAAAGCCAGCGCTCTTCCCACTCTTCAGGTTAATCAGACTCAAAGTGATATACCTCTTACTGTAAGTCTCCTTCCTCATATTAGTATTATAATTCTTATATTCACCTGTATAATAAATGCAAACGCATTTCATTCTTTATTTCTTGATTTTATGATTTCTCAGTAGCTCTGAGATCATTATTTATTCACCTTTATTCCCAGTGGATTAATAACACATTGTGGAGCCTCTATTTCAGGTCATTTTTTTTTTTTAAATAAAGGTGAACGTTAAAATGTTGTGAGAATGGAGGAATGGAGGAGCTCTGTATGCAATTCCACTCTGAGCCAGAAGAGGGCTCTGTACAGCAAGCAAACAAAATTAAATAAATAAATATAATAAAAATAAACAAAAAATTTTAAGGGAAAAAAAAAAAAAAGAATGAGAATTTGCACCAACATGGATGAAAAATAAAGAAGGTTGAACATTTCATTCGAATGCACCTGAGATAAATTCTCACAGACGCTGCAGTAGAACCTAGAGAAAAATAAAATAAATAAATAAAATAACAACAATGTTTAAAAAAAAAAAAAAGATAGATAGATAGAGTATAAGAGAATAACCAACATCATTAGAAAATTGTTATGGACATATTTAATATTTTCCATAATCCTACTTTAGAGAGTATCGTTGTTTTTTTATTATTATTTTATTTTAAATTATTATTATTTTTTATTATTATTATTATTTATTTAATTTTCACTTATCTGTTTCAACACAAGCAAATTTCCATTATTTGTGGACCACAACTATCAGTCAGGACAGGTGTAAATAGGAAACACGAACATTTGAATGAAATCCGGTTGAAATTCAGTCCACGTTGGTGCAAACTCACTTTTGGAGATTGTTTTGATTTTGATTTTGATTTCGGACGGCGCCGAGTGTTTTTCCTGCGCAGGTTTGACTGATATGAGGATTATTTCATGCTGTGAGTACAGGATGGACTAAAACTGATTGACAACATGTTTCATTTTGGTTGCATCTTCTTTCTTATGTGCTGTACATACGAGTATGTGAAATGTTTTTCAATCTTTTTTCCAGGAAATAAAATACAATAAGCTTGCGTCCGTGGGTGATTTTCTTCTAGCTGTCCTTTGCAATGATACCTGATATTATTTTCGTTTATTTTCATTCTTGTAACTCTTTAGTAAACACTTACTTGTTGTGTAGAATTTGCCTAGTAACATAATTTTCTGTTTTGTTGGCTTTATAAAATGCTTGATTTTAGATTTTAGATTGAAATTAAAGAAGTTTTCACGTAGATGGAAAAATCCATGGATCTCTTCAGCACAGATTTATTCTAGGAACTGTTTAAATATTAGGCTTATTATTCACACGTGAAGAAGAAATAATAGGAAGAAGAAGAAGAAGGCAATTTATTAGAGCCATAGAATTTTTGAATTTCTGAATCTTCCACAGACAGGACTCATTGGGTCCAAGTCGACATTACAGAGTCTGATTTGGCTGAAATCAGTTTAATTCTAGTTCAGTGTAATAACTATATATAAGAAATTTTGGGAAGTTTTACAGTCATAATATTGCTAAATCTAATAGTTTGTTAACGGTAGTACTGCGGTTTGACCAGCAGGGGGTGACATCTGCTAACAGGAGCAGATAGTGTGTATTAGATAGATAGATAGATAGATAGATAGATAGATAGATAGATAGATAGATAGATAGATAGATAGATAGATAGATAGATAGATAGATAGATAGATAGATAGATAGATAGATAGATAGATAGATAGATAGATAGATAGATAGAAAGAAATGACCTGCTCAGGCGAAAAGAAAGAGCTTAATAGCTATAAAAGTTAGACAGAATGAAAGTTTGTGTAATTTGGACCATAATCATTTATAGACTGTGCACTTTGTGTTAAAACTAACACATTTTTACACAAACAATCCTTTCCCTAACGTTAAATGTTAGCAACCACACCAGCATGTTTAGCTAACTATAGCATTAACCCAAACCCCAGTAGTTTCCAGGAAAACAAACATCCTGAACTAGTCTTCATCACACCCATGTGTGCTTGGTGAACATCTCATTCCAGATTTTTCCCCCCTTTGGAAGGCTTTCCGCTAGATTTTTGGGCGTGGCCGTGGGGATTCGTGTTCATTCAGCTACAAGAGCGTTAGTGAGGTCGAGGTCAGGTGCTGGTGTTGTGGTGATGATGTAAGGAGACTCCAGTTCCAGTTCCTCCTGAAGGTGTTCAGTGAGGTTGAGGTCAGGACTCTGTGCAGGACACTCGAGTTCTTCTACCTTCTTCCAACCTTCACACACCACGTCTTCATGGAGCTCGCTTTGTGCACAGCAGCATCATCATGCTGGAACAGGTCTGGGCTTCTTAGTTCCAGTGAAGGGAAATTGCAATGCTACAGCATACAGAAACGTTCTGTACACTTGTGTTATTCCAACTTTGTGGAAATATTTTGAGGAAGAACCAGGTATGGGTGTGATGGTCAGGGTGCACATACTTTTGGCTATATAGTTTACCTCTGGGTTTTTTTTTTATTTTTTTACAATTCATGTAGAAAAGCTAAAATTCCAAGAAGTTAAAATGAAACAGAGGTCTCAGTGAAACAGCTGCTCATTCAATCTATTATTAAACTCCTGGTCAGGGTGGCGGTGGATCCTGATTCTTTCCCGGGAAAACTGGGTGAGAGACCATTGTAACATAGGGAATTTCTCTCTCACACACACACACACACACACACAGAGGGAAATTTAGCATCGCACAGCCACCCATTAGTATATGGGACCCTTACAGAAAAGTCTCATGTACATCACATGTTAATAATCACGTGACTCACGTGTGACATTGACCTGTACATGTTAGCATTTTGTAGTGTAATGTAGGACATGTGATTTCTTTCCACATACTCAATTTCATTTCATATGTAGGGCATAGGAATCATTCTTTTTCATGTGTGTGTTGTGTGCTCACATATTGTTATATACATATACATATTGCCATAACATTAAAACCACCTGCCTAATATTGTGTATTTCCCCCTTGTGCCACCAAAACTGCTCTGACTCGTTCCTCTGAAGTGGCAAAGTCACATCCACATGAATACCAGGATCCAAGGTTTCCCAGTAGAACATTGCCCAGAGCATCACACTGCCTCCACCATCTCACCTTCTTCCCATGGTGTAACTATTGTGTGTACTTAGTTTAAATTAGATTTATGAGAGCAAACGAGGGTGAAATTTTAAAACTCCAATAAAAATACACACATTTTGCAAAATTTATGCTGTTTGCATTAACACAGACCAAAAAAAAATTCAATGAAAAAGACAAAAATGTCCAGGATTAAACAGGTACTTATATATACATATATATACACACACACAGTATATTTATTCACATCAACTTTAAAGTTGTTTATGACATTGAAGGAATATCTGTGAAACACAACACAAGCAAGAGTGACTTCACAATGGCCATGATGTAATCTCTGTGAGTGTGTGTGTGTGTGTGTGTGTCTCACAGCTGTGTTTGTAAGCTGGGTGCCAGTCAGAGACTAGGACATACTGACACCACTGACACACTCATACACACTCTCGGTTTGGAGGCTGGCACACACTGTCCACGACGGAGCGTCCTGTCCACCAAGGAGCGTATTGTCCTCTAAATAATGTCAAATGATTAATTAAGAGCATCTGGAAAACTAAAGCTAATCTGTAAATCATAGTAGAGATGAGCGATATGAACACATTATTATCTATTATATTACAATACCTAAAATCATTTTTATTAATCACAATATTTTGGTTTGTAAACAAACTGCCAAATGAAAAAAACAAACAAAACGTTTATTTGTGTTTGAAAAAAGAGTGAAAAGTAAAAATGTCACAATTTTGAACAACTCAGTTTGAAATGTGATTTTAAAAAAGTATTGAAATAAAAATTGATCATGATAAAGACAAGCAGTATGCTATTAACGGGAAAAGTTCAGATTCACGATTCCCCTTCACCTGAAATGGAGACTCAGGTAGGGGGTGTGGCCTAAGTTCTGAATGTGAAGCTTGTATGTTGGTTGTATGAAGGGCTTCAGGTAAGGAAGTTAACATATGGTTTGTATGCTGTTACTGATGTGATTGTGTGATGATTTAGACGTGCATTTTGCACAGCGCTAAACCGGTAGCTGTAAGTTCCCATTACTTGTTAGCAACATTAGCCTCGTAGCGCTTGTGCAAACTATAGAAGCAATTTTCACACACACAAATTAAAATGTACACAAAAGCCCTATGGCAGTTTGTCACTTCCGAGTCCTGGGTGTGTGTGTGTGGGGGGGGGGGTTTCTCGTTTGACTCTCCCAAGCCCCTCGATCCTCCTTGGTCCTCCTCACGCTCCACATTAACACATGAATGGCCGACTGCAATGGGCCAACACGGTTACGGACCCCAACAGAAGGCACTGGATTTGCAATTCAATATTCAATCTGTTCAACCCCCAATCAGGACCGAGCCCAAGAGAGAGAGACAGAGACGGGGGAGAACGGTGGTGGTGGTGGGGGCGTGCTTTTTAATCATTTAACACCTAATTAACTATTTATTAATTTACGAAGGTACGAAAAACACTGAAATATATCACCTACATTTATCTACCTTGTGTGACATTAATAAAGCTGTTAAACAGCCTAATATACTGTATAAAGTATTATAAAACAATACTATTTATCAGCGACGACTTGCATCCAAAATGATTTCTAATTTCTTTCATTATTTCTATATTTCTCTACATAAATGATTCATTTGGAAGGCTGTGGTTCTGGCACACGAATAAACATCCTGAAAAGTTGAAATAATCTCACAAATGATGAAATGAGTGAATGATTGAAAGTTCTACCGTCATGTTATTGTACAGTGGAACATTATTCGTGTATTAATTATTTAATGGGTAGAGACATGAAAACAAACGTAAAATAATAAAGTTCGAGATAAACATCAGGGACATCTAAAACAAACAACAACAACAAAAAAATTAGTGACCAAATGAAAAACATTTTAGGCGCGTGGCAAAATGCGTCACTTCCTGTGAACGCGACGGACGAGTTCCGGTTTGAAGCGACTGTCATGGCGGCGCCCATAGCGATACATCTAGAGTTCGGGTTTGTATGATTTCAATGCCTCGATACGCGGTTGTAGTGTGTTTGTGTGTTGTTTTGCATCACCTGACATGTTGTTTATGACTCTTTTGATACACGAACACTTTTTCCTCGCTCCTATAAAGAGCGTTTATTGAGATTAAAGACGGCGTTTTGAGAAAGCGTCCTGCTCCTGTGCAGTGTGAGACTGAAGCCCAAATGTCTCTCTTATTGACAGTGTAGTGCACTAGATAGGGTGCAGGGACGCCTTCGTGTGTCTCCCGAGGAAGTGCACTAGGACAGGGAGCAGAGAGACATTCGGATTCAGCTCAATGGCAGTTTTTACTCTTAACAAATCGCACAGTGATCTCATCTGGAATATTCCCATGCATTTTATAATCCAATTTTTTTTAAAATAAAATTTTTAATCACCGAAATTATTTTAGAATCTAAAAGTTTTATCACCTAAATAAATCTATAAGTTTGTGTGAATAAAAAGTTTCCTACCTTATTCCAACGTCTGCAAAATACAGCCAAGGAGACACTGGAAGGTCTAAAGAACGCAGCTCTTGACTCTGATCTTGTTCGTAATTACGACCGTTTGTGTACCAGAATTGTTTAACTTTCTCTTTTTGGAAAAGTATCGCACAACATTCAGCACCTGGTCCCTTCTTATCCAATAAATCCGTAAACTCAAGCGATAACGAGTTAGAAAGCGATCCACTGTGTGTTAGACGCGTCAACGTTTTTTTTTTTTCAGTAAATATATTTCCAATGAGACAATTCACATGACATTCTCACCAGACGTCAGTATTAGCTCAAGAAATCCCCAAACATAAAGAATTCACAACATTTAACGTCTATCAATAGTTATGTGTAATGAAGTGGAATGACACGGGAGAAAAGTATTGAACACGCTAAGAAAAAGCAGTTCTCCAAGGCAAGGAACCAGCTGGAATCCATAAGTAATTATACCCCCTATCTGTGTAAATTAATACCAGATGGTCTATACTTATTTCCCCTACTGTATATATCTCTTCACTAAATGCTTTTTTTTCTTTGTTAATCTTGAGATAGCTTTATCACTACGATGACCACAAACAGTTCTGCGTTCGAGTCTCCACCAGTGAGCAGTGGAGAAGTTCAATAAAACAGACTTCATGTAGAAACTGTAATGAACTTCCTGCTTACACAACTGCACGTAGTATTCGAGTACGTATTATTAGCACATTTATGGAAGGGGTGTATTTATTTATAATCGCGCTATCCGGTGTCACCTAGATGAGTCTTCTGAGTCCGGTTCCTCTCGAGGTTTCTTCCTCATATCGTCTCGGGGAGATTTCCTCACCACCTTCACCTCTGGCAGCTCATTAGGGATAAATTCATACATTTAACATCTCTATCCTGTGTGTATATATTTCTGTAACGCTGCTCTGGGACGACGTCCGCTGTTAATAGTGTTCTATGAATGACAAGAATTGAATGAATTTATTTTTGTGGATTAGATGCAGTTGTTAGATTGGACTGAAAGTGAATGTGCACCCGTTAGAATTGTGCTCACCGACTATCAGCTGAACACTGAGCTGCATATCGATGATGGTGGTATGAAGCGTCTATAGGTCTGTATTCTCTCTATGATGGACCGTTTGTTATCTTGTGTTGCGTAATGGTGGGCGGGGCCTTGCGTTTGTTTCTTTGTAGACACGACATTTGTGTAATTATATGATTTGGTGCTGTGTTATCTGTCCTCTATGTTTTCTCTCTGTACTTTCCTCTGGACATCTGAATTTCCTTCTGATCATCGATTCTTCTTTCTTTCCTTCTGAACTTCCATTCTTCTGAATTTCCTTCTAAACGTCCATTCTTCTTTCTTTCTTTCTGAACTTCCATTCTTCCTTCTGAGCTTCTATTCTTCTGAATTTCCTTCTAAACTTCCTTTCTTCCAAACTTCTAGAAGACCTTCTGAACTTCTATTCGTCTGAGTTTCATTCTGGGATTCCTTCCTTCTGAGTTTTGTTCCTTACCAATTTTCTCTCTTAATGCATTCAGTGCGAAAAGCATTAAATGCATTCATGTCAATTTTCAGAACCCAGAACACTGTACTTTATAGAAATAGTTCAGTTTGTTTTCCCCACTTTGGCCTTTCGAGATCATTCTTAATCCATGTTTGTGCCGCAGACACTCAAAGGGCAGTGTGTAAGACATTTCCAGATTCATCTCGACTCTTAAATCAGAGTTAGAAGCTAAAAAAAACGACACAGAGTCCTCATCTTTCTTTCAGTTTACTACGTTTAGAGATAAATGCAGAGTCTCTGCGTGAACAAACCACAGCCTGAGGTCATGCGTGCTGTAAAAAGTTAACGCTTGGCACCATATAAAAGTCCTCACGGCTCATTGTGTGTGTGTGTGTGTGTTTTAAAAGAGCGATGGTGTGTGTGAGTGGCCTTACTGACCCTCTCCGACTCTCTGTGCTGCTGGAACTCGGGCCAGCGGCCAAAAGCTGAGGATCTGGAGGACAACTGGGCTTTCTGCAGGAGATGTGAGCGCTCTTTATGGAACTCGCACCTGCTGCTACATCTCGCTCAGCGTCGCGCTGCTTCTCTAGCATCCACACCATCTCGCTTTCATATACACGTTTTACGCGAGCTGCATCGACACAGATTCAACTTTAATCTGGATTAAATCAAAGCCGTACCAAACCTTGTGTAGAATAATCGTCATTTGATCTTGGCTTCTAGATGTATAGCCAACACGTAGCGTCTCTTTAATCCCATTGCTCCTGGATCTTAAATTTCATTCACGGATTCAGTTTAATCCTGACGCCGAGCTGCGTTCGATGCTTTTTTAAAAATCTGAGATTAAAAACAAAACAAATCCGGCGTGCTCAGACGTCCTATGGAGTGTGTTTGACGGTGCTCTTTGGTGGGGAAAAATGTATAATCCAATCACACTTCCAATAGAAATGATTTAAAAAGCCTTTATTTAAATGACTAGTTCATAGTGGAAATGCTAAAATAAATCAAAATCGCCTTTCTGATTTCATAGATTTTACAGAATACGATGCAAAAATAGTTATTGTGTAAATTTGGAACAATTTCAGCCACAGTTAGGGAAAGAACCACAAGCCCTGACCACATTATGACAAACTTTGTCTGGTTTGTGGAGGGGGAAATGCTAATGAGTCAAAAGAGTCGACTCTTTTGATCTGACTCGCTTAAAAGAGCCGGACATGACCTCAGTGATTCGTCAGAAGTGGCTTAGAGAGACAGGTGTACATTTATGCTTGTATAATTTGCGTGTTAGTTTACGTGAATGATCGCAGTTCACACGTGACTTAGAGCTTAGTTTAGTGATTTGGGCCATGATTGAGGAAAGAAGTCTGATTATCCACCTTGAAGAATGCTTGACTTTCACAAAACGTGAATAAAAACCCGGGAATCAGATAACGAAGCTATTATCACGTTCTTATTGTTAAACACGCTGGCCGAGGCATCTTCAGAGCATCTTGTGAGAGGAGGAGAGCTTCCTGCGGAGTGACCGTGGAGCGAGATGATCCTCTTAACGACTGAAAGAAAGGGCGAGTGGCCGAGAGGAAGTCGGGCTTTTGTTCTAGGAAAGAATCGGTGTGAGTCTCTGTGGGAGAACTAATCTGCTTTCATTTACATTAACCAGAGTTTCTTTTATCCCACAGCTCTGTCGAATTCTGGACTCTGATTGGTCAGGAGGTTTCGATTAGCGTTCTGTCGCAGTAGCTCTGACAGTAGTTCGTTCGTTTACATTCGGATACGTTACGGTTTCTATAGTAACCGCTTCTATAGTACGCAAGGAGTCGTACAGATAATACAAACATGTTCGCATCAGGATGGGGGAAGTTTTCTGTAGTCTATGTAACATTTATGGAAGGAGTCTCCAGTGTCGGTGCTTTGTAACCGTCAGAGGTGAAACTCCGGTAGAACTTCGTAGAAGATTTGTTCAAAATGTTGAGGGAAAATAAATCTTGCCCCCCTGTTTAAAAAAAGTGTACTAGATGCAGGTTAATATCCATCAGATTTTATAGAAAGGTGTTTTGTGTTTCCTTTTTCAGAGGAGGAGCCGAACTCCTGTTTGACGGAGTCAAGGATCACCATGTGACACTTCCCAGCCAATCAGAACCCTGTGAGTACAGTCAGCACTGCATCAGGGCGTGTGTGTGTGTGTGTGAGGACTCGGGCTGGGCGATATGACATCGTGATAATGATATCACAACAAACTTCTGAGTCACTGTGATATCTTTTATTTATTTACTTAATAATTACAGACTGACTGGAAACGGCTGATTTCGGTGTCGAAAGTTTGGATTTGAACTGAAAAATAAAGATCAATTATTTTTTGTTTTGTTTCTTATTTTTTCTGCTTTTCGGTGTTTTTAAAAAGACGTATTTTTTAAAAAATAAATAGGACTTTTTGTAGACGTTAAATAAAGTTATCACTTTGCTCAAAAGCTTAAAATATCCTGAAACATATCGTGTGTCATGTTTTTGAAAATGGTGTTAAGATGTTGTTGTTGTTGTTGTTGTTGTTGTTTTCGCATTTTCCCATTTAAAGCAGGGAATTTGTGTGTAAAAACTTGTGTGTGTTTGTGATGTCACAAAATCGGCTCAGGTTCTTCCGACCAATCACGTCTCGTGTGCAAATTATTAGAGGATGACACTCTGGAAAAGATTAAGCGACAGAAACGAATGCACCTAATGTTAGCCATGACCAGATGGTGGTTGTCACGGTGACGTTATATAATGTTCGTGAGGGGGAGGGGTTCTAATTTGCATACTATGTATATTCATAGAGTGTTGTATTTTTAATGAGGGGAAAGAAAAATGGGGGTCTCCTTAATGATTCCTTGGATAGTTAAAGGTTTCTTGGCTTCTGCTTGGAACCTTCTGAAAGACTTGTAACTACAACCTGACATAGAGAATAGAGAAGAACAGAACCTTTTAGAGTGCTGGATTTAATCTTCTTTCTAAGAGTATATAGATGTACTGATGTTCATCTGTCATTTTCGGTACACTTGTGTAGGAAAGACGGTTCCTCGAGGGTTCCTTTGATGGTCAATGGTTCTAGATCTCTACTTCTTCTGAAAGGGAAGTCCTCCGGAGAACTTTTAGGGTGATGGATGGAGTGTAGTTTAACGGGGAGTGCAAAAAAAAAAATGTTAAAAAACACATAAAAGGATTCATTATTGTGCAGAAGTTACAGCACAGCGCTGTTGAGTTCTGGATCGGTCAGAAGGCGTTGATTCATTTCTCTAGAACAGCAACGAATTATTGGGGAGTTGGTGTGGTATAAGCGGAATAAAGTGGTTGTCTGTGTGCTGCTGTAGGAGCCGATTGTTTCAGTCCTGATGTGTAAAATGTGCGTGAACATAACGCCGATCGATCTCCGGAGAGTTCTTCAGCGACGACCGCAAGGAATATCGGACCTCCTCATATCTTCAGAAGCGACTTTCGCGCTTTGTCTCCAAATCAATCCTTGACAGATCTCATTTATCGACAGCTTAATTAGTTCCATACATCTCCGCTGGTATGTGTCCCGGAGGCGGAGGCAGGACCACGACGATGGTGTTCATCTGTGATGGAGCTGGAGAAAGGCTTCTTGGTTTTTAACTCGGACCAAGAATGTTTTAAATAAAATATAAAGGACATTTAAAAAACAAAACAAAAACAAACCTCATGCATGTGTGCAGACTACATGATCGTCATATCACGATAAATCTCACAATTCTCCACGATGCATGAAATACATCACCATGGTTCGGTTTGCAGTTTGATTTTTGTTTATCGTGATGGAAAAAGTGAGAGAGGAATCTCCTCTCTCACTTTTCTCATCTCCTTCACTTTCACTTAAACAACAATAGATCTGAACCCTGTGTCCATCCTTCTGCCTGTCCTCCTCCTCGTCCTCCTCCTCCTCCCGTCCACCACCAACATCTGTGAGCCTCCTCAGCCTCGGCCATTCTCTCTCTAACTGCTCCATTATGGAGCCTCTTTCACTTGTAAATGCGGTCAGTGATATTGTCGATTGGTCTTTTATGCGCAGTGCCGGGGTCACACTGAAGGTATGGAGCGGGGTAGGGGCGTGAGGAGGCCGTGCGAAGACGGGAGGGGTGACGCTTACAAAGCACCGAGTGCTGGTTTTGTGTGCAGTCTTTTTTTTTTTTTTTTTTTTGGAGAGGGGGATGATGTGATGTGATCTGTGTTCTGCTTTCACCCTGAAAAAGATCCTCCTCCTTGGGATTCCTGCAGGGTTCTCGGTGGGGATTCGGGGTGAAAGTGGTGCCGAGGGCGACGCGAACGCGGCCAGCACTGAGCTCGGGCTGACGCCAGACGATGACTCGTTACGAGGAACGTGCCGATAATCTGTTCTACGATATACGAGAACGTGCGTCATGCGTAACGGATCGGCGTCTTTTTTTCCGCTGCAGCTGTTAAAACGAGCTAGCTATGAAACTCATGTTATCACGCTCCAGCTTGCAATATTTCTCCGAGGAAAAAAAACTTTTAAGCATTCCAAAAAAAAAAAAAAAGTAACATTTTAGCGTTCCGAATACTTGTTACAAATCTCAAACCTCAAAGTTAGGGGTTTTTATTTTTTATTTTACTTTTACTATCAAATGAATCACTTGTAATAATTTCGACCTTTTTTCTTTTTTTTTTAAGCTCAAGTCCCAGTGTCACTCGTCCTTTAATGAACAAAAAAATCGTGATCTCATTTTATTTTTAGTACAGAAAAAAAAAACACTTCTCAAAGATTCATTGGAGAGAGCCGGTTCTAGAAAATCTAGAATGGTTCTACATAGAACTTCTTCTGAAATATTTATGGAAGGAGTCTCCAGTGTCAGCGCTTTATAACAGTCAGAGGACAGATTAAAGTAGATGACTTGTTAGATTAGAGAAAGATTAAGTGTAAATGTGTGTGTGTGTGTGTGTGTGTGTGTGTGTGGGGCCTTGCCCCAACACACTGAGTGCAAACATTCAGAGGTGTGTGTGTTTTACCGGACCTCCAAACCTCTATAAAACAACAGGAGTGGAACAGCAGCAGGGTCATCACCATGGCGCTGGAGTCGCCACGACAACCGGACCACAAAAGTGGACCCTGAGAGGGAATGTGGACCTTCCTGAGGCCAGAGGATGACCTTAGATCTCCTGTATGTATGTGTGTGTGTGTGTGCGTGTGTGTGTGTGTGCGTGTGTGTGTGTGTGTGTGTGTGTGTGTGTGTGTGTGAGAGAGAGGAAGTCAAATATCTCACTCACTCTGTGTCATGGATGGCTGATTGTGATCGCTCAGCGAAATCCCCGCCCCCGTCCCAAATTTCTATTTTATGCTCCAAATCCTTGAGTGATCGATGAGCTCGCAACACACACACACACACACACACACACACACACACCATTGTCACAGACAGCTCGGACGTCTCTCGTATTGCTATCGAGATGATTGACGTCAGCTCCTCCCACCCGCAAATGATTAAAAAAACGGCGACGAAAACACGCCACGAAAAAAACCCCACGAAGCCTAGCTTAGCCTCCACGCTCCACGCCTTCGTCCTCCTTCGCAGTCACTATCCCAGCATGCACCTGTGATGCCCGCTGTGATGCACACTGCTCCCTTTTCCCTCCTCCTCCTCCTCCTCCTCCTCTCCACTCCTTGTTTATGAGCGTAAAAAGAAGTATTGATGAAGATGTAGGAATCGCCGCTCAGTTTGTAGGACACGCCCTCGCTTTCCTTTTTATTAAAACTCGCCCCAGTGGAAGAATGATGAGCGGCAAAGTGATTGCTTCTGTTTTTAGCCTCGTGCTCTCGGTGCGCGTCGATATTCATTGCCTGGACTTTGCACCGAGGCAGGCGTCACTCTTCTGTATGGACGCCGGGGCGCGAGCTAGCCGGCCTGTGAGGCAGTGCAGATCGTTACGCGGCCGAGGAGCTTGACAGCGATCCAATTAACCTGAAACAGCCTCCATCGCTCGCCGCCCGCCTTTCACAGTGAGCGTGAAGGAGCGCACTCGCACGCATGCTGATGCTGGCACTCTGAAAAGCTCCGTCTCTTCTGGGAGAAGAAACGTACCGAGCGCTTACAGCACGCCTTCGCTGACTTTCCTCTCTGCTCTACTTACGCTCAGTACAGCATCACAATGGCGGACACTGGTGCGTCATCGTGTCTCATGTGTCCTCAACCCCCCCCACCCCTTTCTCTAAATCCCCCACACTGTGTTCCCCCTGAGTCTCTGAGTCACTGCGGAGGTTTCAGCTCTCCACAGAACTCCGTCGTCTTCCTCTGTGACTCTCAGTGTGGAGGAAACTGAACGCGGGAAAGCGTCTCGGTGTCGTGTACAGGAAAGAGTCAACACAGCATGAGCTGGATACCCCAAAATGAGGGAGGGAGGGAGGGAGGGAGGAATAAATACAAAACAAGAGGAAAGAAGGAGGGACAAAACAGGATGGACAGTGTGGAATGAATGAATTTCAAAATGGAAGGAAGGAAAATGGGAAGGAAGGACAAGAAGTAAGGTGGAAAAGAAAGAAGTGAAGGACGAGAGAAGATGGGTATAGAACAGGGGGGAGAAAAGGATGTAAGAAAAAGAGCGGGATGGAGGAAGGAAGTGAAAGAAGAGAAAAAGGGAAGGAAGGAAGATAGAAAGGAAGGATGGAGGGAAGGAAAAACAGGACGGAAGGGAAAAGACAGAAAATAGGATGGAAGGGAGGAAAGTCTGTAGGAAAGACAGAAAAGAAGGAAGAAATTGGAACAGAGGAATTGAAGGAAAAGAAAAACGAAGTACAATACACGAGCTAAGGAAGGAACGAACAAATAACAGGAAGGAAGGAAAATAGAAAGAAAGGACAAAAAGAAGAAGGAAGCAGTGGGAACTAAGGGGGTGGAAGGAAGAAAAGGAAGGAACTAGGGAACGAAAATTAAAGAGAAAAATAGAAAGAAATGGAAGGAAAAGAAGGGAGGGAGAAGAAAACAAGGTAGAAAACAGGAAAGAACGTAGGAACTGAAGGAAGAGAAAAAGCAAGGCCGGTAGAGGAGGGGAGGAGGGAAGTAGAAAGGAATGAAAAAAGGAAAGGGAAGGAATGTTGGAAGGACATAAACGAAGGAAGGAAAGAAAGACACAAAGGAAGGAAGGAATGGAACGACTGACTCGCACTGCAGGAAAGTTTTTAGTTTGCTGAAAGGACGCAGGAGATTGTTGACGTGACGATTTTCAGCGCCGATTAAATATCGCAGCGTCTCGGATCATGGATTATTCCGACTCGTATGTTACTGACCGCAATAAAAAAAAATAATAATTCAAAATCACAGGTTTTCTCTTTTAATACATCAACTGCAGTAACAAACACTTTATCGCCTCAACTCGTTATATTCCAGCTAGCGTTAATAATCTTGTTTAGAACGGAAAACACTGAGGAATATTGGGAGGCTGCAAAGCGCCGTTTGGGGCGTGCTCTAAAGCTCAGTGTGTATGTCGAGGCGTAGCTCCTGGTGGGACGTTCCTGCGTCGGTTCTTTGTGTTTCGTTTGCTCAGATGAGCCTGAAATTCTGTTTTTTTTTTTTTTCTTCCACAAACCAAGGCACGTTACACTGTACTGTTGCTTCTCTAATCAAACCAGAGCACCATCTCACTAACGTTTAGGTATTTCTGTTCCTCCCTCTCCCCGTCTGTCCGTCCGTTCCTCCTGCGTCTCCTTCACCCCTATTTTGAGGAGGAAAGTGGTTTAATCCTGTAATGGAGGCTGATGATGCTGTGCTGATGTTGCTGGACCAGAGACTCGCTGTGTGTTCTGTCACCGTTCACTGTATAGCCATTTGCACATGCACACACTCGCTCATTCTCCATCACTGTCAAGGCACACACACACACACACACACACACACACACACTGACGATGCATGCAATATTAATGTATTGTAATATACTGGACTGTTCCATTTTATTTGTTTTTGAGCAGACGTCAGTGTTTTTAGGGTTGCCCCTGCATCTGTGTGAACTGTCTAATGAAAATGTGTGATTTAAAAAATAAGGATCGAAACAACGGTGCTTTACACACAGGGTCCCTCCATTTCATTTTCATTTCAACACAGGGCACGTTTAACGTTTAAATCCATCAATCATCCTGCTCTCCTCCGCATATCCACGCCGTAGAGACACCGCAGAGACCCCCGTGCTCCCAAAAACACTGATTTCCTGTAGCGTCACACGCCACCGTGACACTAAAGGCCTCGTATTTTTCATCCGAATCTGTATCTTGTGGCGTGGCGCCGTCTTTTTAGGCTTCCCTTTTCCGTACATCACCCTCGGTCCCTTCCAGGACTCCCAAACCAACCCACCCACCCACCCTCAGCGGTCCTGTCGCGCCACTTCGACCGTATCTGTCGCTCCCTGCACTCTGACCTCTAACCTTTGACCCTCGCTGGCTCTTTTGCAGGGGACGTGAAGCAGCTGCTAGCGTGGATTCGGAAGAACTTGCTGAAGGAGAGGCCCGAGCTCTTTGTGCAGGGAGACTCTGTGTAAGTACACACACACACACACACACACACACACACGCGCACGAGCATAAAACGAGAAATGTACATATCGTCTTTGCTGGATAAAGGAAATAGACTCTTGATGACAATCGTAGAATTTGAAATGCTGCGTTAATGTTAGATTACGGTTATATACGTTTAGTACAGATTACTAGCATAAAACACGACAGATTAAAAGCTACGTTCGTGACGATTTTACGAGGTTTCCCGGTTGTTTTGCACTCTGAGCATGATGGATGTTCCACCATATTGCTTTTGTCCAAACACTGCACTACAATTTCTGTACAATCTGAAATGATTCATGCAGAAATCCATCCATCACGTTTGTGCGATTATTTAATCTTTGATACAACAGTATATAGATTTGCAAAATGGTCCAAATTCAGGCCCTGAACTAACAATCCTGTGCGTGAGATCAGGCAGAGCACCAGATCTGTGCACTGACGCTGTCGTTTAATAATGTGTTCTAATCCTGACGAAGTGCAACTATAGCGCGATATCAGATTATAATAATGCTATAAACAAAAATCGAATTCTATTCTTGAAATGTGTACACTGCTTAGGGTTTGATATATAAGGTAGATTTGTTTTTAGTGTGTCAGCACAGAAATTTATTCATTTTTTTAAAAAATCTGTTTAAGTATTTATTATATGTAATGTATTTATTTTATTATATTTACGAATTCAAATTCCACTCGAGTTGCGTAGTCTGTCTTTGAAACATGTTTTTTTTGGAAACGTTTTTGGCTAAATGACTGAATCGTGTCGCTTGAAGAGACAACAGACGGCTCGGAATACAAATCGTCCCAGTCGGAAATGACGTAATTGTCAAGATAAAGATCAGACCGCGCTACGTTCCACCCTCTGTAGCGAGCACATATAGTGATTGTTTGTGCTCCTATCTCCCCGTGTAAATGATTCCGGTGTAAACGTGGTGATCTCTTACGTGGTATCAGAAATGTGCGAAAGAACCTCATTACGGCGAAACGTTACCGTAGGAAAACGCGCTTTGGACCGTTACACGGCTTCGAATCGATTCGCTTTAGTGTTACACGAGTAGATACGATCGAGTAGATGAATGTTCGAAGAGTGAATGTTTCAAGGGTTTTGCAGCTTTAATGTGTAAATCTGCTCGGAGTCGTTGTGTAGAGGATTGTCAACGTTGTTCAAACGCATTAATGGAGAACGAATGAAGATGAGGTGCATGTGAGCTGCGTTCAGTTGTTTCCGGAGATCATTTATTAAACGTGCCAATACAGCGTCTGATACGGCGGAGCATCACCACCCCCACCCCCGCACCCCCACCCCCACCCCATCTCTCTGTTGACATTTTTAATAAATTGTTGTGAGTTGCTTTATGCTGTCTGTCGGTGCGGATCAGGTCAAGTAAACGAGCATCTCTGTTTTCTCACACACAGGAGACCCGGTATTCTCGTATTGATCAACGATGCAGACTGGGAACTGATGGTGAGCTGTGTGTGTGTGTGTGTGTGTGTGTGTGTCTGCGTGATCAGATGATCAGTCCACTTCCTCTGTTTTAATGACTTGCTCATTTTATTAGGCCGTGTGTCAGTTCTTTCTCCATCCGTCTGATGTGCGGGCGAGTGCCGATCCGGGTCGGTCGGTCGTTCAGGGAAAACCGCATATCGGCATCTACTTGCAATTTACGCAAACACGGTCAATGAGGGAGAAATCGATGTCTTGACAACTGTCGATGATGGTCTAAAACCCACAAATCAAGCACTGATTTAAAGTTCGGTACCGGGTCGGCCCTTTTTACGGCTTTAGCATAAATCTCATTTGTAATAGCTTTTAGCTCGGCCCCTTGTCTCATGTGGCCGCTAATAAACATCGAATAAGTGCTTTCCTTTTTAAGGCCCTTTTCAAGAAATATTTGGCACGGGTCATTAAAGCTAATGGTGGTGTTTTGTGTGTGTGTTTGTTTTTTGTTTTTTTTGTTTTTTTTCAGTAAATAACTAGAAATCATTAGTGTGTAATCAGTGTGTGTGTGTGTGTGTGTGTGTGAGTCTAGGGTGAGTTGGAGTACCAGCTTCAGGACCAGGACAATATTGTGTTCATCTCCACACTTCATGGAGGTTAATGGACTCTGAAAGATCACATACATATATCTATATATATATATCTGAATATAAATCTATATATCTGTGTATGTGTGTGTGTATATGTATGTCTGTGTATATATACAGACACACACACACACACACACCATATATATACGCCTTCAGTCTCGCTGCTCTGCGCTACCCATCCTCCATCCTCCATCCTCTCGGCCAATCTGGTGAGCCCGTCTTGACTTGTTTTGATTTTTTAGCCCAATTAAGCGTCACGTCAGTGGAACGCGGGTTGAGACAGGATCGTCTCGGCGCTCTACCTGTACCCTCGGTTCGATGGATGGGGTCACATCGGGGCCCATTCAGAGGTCATTCCGTCTAGCCAACGTCCAGATGGATTCTCCAGAGACGTGCACCAATCACTCACACTCTCGCCTCGAGAAACAGCTAAATTTCCATTTTCATTTGATTACGTCTGGACATCCTTGGTTTTTTTTTTCCCCCTCTTGTTTTTGAATAAATAAATATGACTTTCTTTTTATAATGATATTTTTCTGATACTTAAATGCTGTTTTATCTAGTTTTAATAAATGCCTCATCGATTTTGAGGGTCATGGAAAAAGTCAAATATAAACGCTGAAGTCTAATACATTTCGGTTGCCTGTCTCGTGGCTTCAATTTCTGCCTGGGATTGTCGACATCGCCTTGACGTTTTATCTCCTGTTTTTTTTTTTTGTAAAGAAGAATATGATATGGGGGATCTCCAGCTTAGGGTTATCGTAAAGCTTTTGCGCCCAGTGTCGCCAGATCAGGATTTTTTCTTCCCTAGACAAAATGGTTTATTTTTACCTACACAGGCCTTTAAAAAGTGGCTTTGTGCAAGGGACAGGATTTAGGATTTATTTTTGTTAGTGCCTTGTGTCATGTTTAGAAATAATTTTTTGGAATATTTTGTACTTTTTGGTCATATTTTTAGAAATTCTTTTATTTATTTATTCTTTTGTTTATTATTATTATTATTATTATTATTATTTTTAGGAAAGACCAGACACAGTCGTTTGCATTACAAAGCAATAAGTGCAGATTTACTTGAGGAATGTTTAGTATTATAATGTTATTACGTATCTTAGGTTTTATTTAATAAATAATACATGCTGAAAAGAATATTGCATATTGATATTTTAATTTTTTATGAATAATTTCTTTATGTATCATATATTTGTCTGTATTTTATATATATTTTATACTGTTTAAATAATTCATTCACAGTGTGAGATGGTTTATAGAGGATCTGGCTCAAAACTGTCTCAGATCTTTAAATTCCGTTTTCAATCCTTCTTTAGATTATATAGCATTAATCCAGTTTGTTATACATTCTCCACAGAGCTTTTAAATCTTTTTTTTTGTTGTTGTTTGGAGCGTGGCAGGCCTGATTTACATCGCCACATCCTACAGAAACAATAGCAGTAAACAGTGCATGGTCTTTTTTGTTGCAGATTGATTTTGATCCTACTTTAAGACCCATTTCCTGATCCTGGGGTCCCCTGGAATATTCATTAGGGGCGAACCCACGGGATCCTCTGAAGAGTCGATTTGCAACGGAAAACTGTATGATAATAGTGTAGCCTAACTATAATACAAATGCTAATGAGCTGGAGGGAGAGAGAAAACACCCCAGTGTCAGTGTTTGAGTTGTGTGTGTGTGTGTGTGTGTGTGGGGCAGATGAAGAGAGTAAACATTGTTCTCCTTTGGCGTGACCTGTCAGGGAGGTCAGGAGTTAAAATGGCGGCCGATTATTAAAGCCAGTTCCTTTTGCGACTTTAAAAGTGAGGTTTAAAAAGTAAAAAATTCTTTTTTTTTGTTGTTGTTGTTTTTTTTTTTTTTTGGACTTTGCTTTCAAGCCGTATTATTCTAACTCAAAAATGGACCTTCTTTTAGGTGGCCTAAAATAAGTCCAATGTGATGTGTCGACCACTGGCGATGAGGAGGACGAGGAACGTCTGTGAAATTGATCTGCGCAAAAAATAACCACCATCTTTGGATTAAAATAGCAGGCTGGACATCACATCTCTCGGTCACCTCTACGTCAAATTAATCTCAATCTGCTCTGCTCTTGTTTTAGCCTCTCATGCTGCGCAATGTGCTTTCGTTGGCTCGGTTTTTTAGGCTAACACTTAATCACGTTACACATCTTCTACCCTTGGCTGTCAGTAGATGTCTAAGGTGATTTGGGAGAGTCAAAACCCGTCAAACCCACACCGCTGAGCTTATAAAGCTTAAACATTCTGGTCATGCAGGAAGCTGAATGGCGTGTGTGACCTGCTAGCCTATAGCATCAATCACGAATACAACCACGACATACACATCTGCAGTACTACGGGTTTTCCAAGTGAGATGCAAAAGCTATTAGTGGTCGGTGAAACATGACCAACGCTCCATGACGTTTCAAAATGGCCGAGATCGTGATCAACCACTATCGTTGTTGTTGTTGTTGTTGTTATGGAAGTTAATTGACTGGACAGTTGATTTGAATGGGTTTAAGCTAGCAAGTATAAATAATGTCAAACTGAATATAACTGGTGTGTTAGTCAATTTAAAAAAAAATTTAACTTAAGGTAAACGATTTTGGTGAAATATTTATGAATAATAAGCTTTAATGCCTCAAATAAAAATGATATGCATATGCTTAATATTTTAATATTATTTTAACAGTTTATAAAACATGTTAATTTATATATATATATATATATATATATATATATATATATATATATATATATGTATATATATATATATATATATATGTGCACACACACACACACACATATACATATATATACACATACATATACATACACACACACACGCTTTTTACACTAATAGGGCTTGCAAAAATAAAAAGAGAGAATTCTTGGTCTATATAGGCAGCATTTATAGCCTTGCATTAATTATTATTATAGTAACAAATAGGCCTACTGTATATTCTATTGTAAAATGTTCATTAGAAACATACTGTGTGGGGCTTTGTGGCCCAATCCATCAGGTGCAAATTGATAATGAATATATTTTCGAACAGTACAAGTGTGTTTTGAATAGCTTCTGTAGACTAGAACCCTAAATGTATGCTAATTAAAAGCCTTAGCTTGGGGGGTGATAGGTTATTAGCTTTTTATATAAAGTGTTATAGGAAGGTTTGTGTTTTTCCTCATGTAGTTCTGAACTAAATTATTCAGTCTTTTTAATTCATTGTAATAAATTAGTGTGACACTATAAGGCCCACTTCATACCTGTAATATACAATATATGGGCTACTTGATTCTATATAGGACATTTAGGACTGTATATTACATATAGGACATAATATACAGTATATGGGCTACTCTGTTATATATAGGACATATTGGACTGTATATTACATATAGGATATAATATACAGTATATGGGCTACTCTATTCTATATAGGACATATAGGACATTATATACAGTATACGGGCTACTCTATTCTATATAGGACATTTATATAGGACATAGGACATTATATACAGTATATGGGCTACTCTATTCTATATAGGACATTTATATAGGACATATTGGACTGTATATTACATATAGGACATTATATACAGTATATGGGCTACTCTATTATATATAGGACATTCATATAGGACATTATATACAGTATATGGGCTACTCTATTCTATATAGGACATTTATATAGGACATATTGGACTGTATATTACATATAGGACATTATATACAGTATATGGGCTACTCTATTCTATATAGGACATTTATATAGGACATATAGGACTGTATATTACATACAGGACATTATATACAGTATATGGGCTACTCTATTCTATATAGGACACTGGACTTTTCCTCAGCGTGAAAGCTAAATTATAATTAGCCCTCAAGCTTTCTCAGCCTACTTCTCCTCAGCAATCGTTGACCGTGTGTCCTGCTTCATTTAGAAGGTGTTGAAGCCGTTCAATTCGGGGTGGAGGTATTCATATATCAGCATCGACGCTGTAAGGCGGGAAAAAGGATGAGGGCTGGGGAAGAAGCCGGCGCGAGCCTGGCGCCAAACCGCAAGATCAAAATGGCGGGAGATTGATAAAGCCTTTCAGCGTACATGATAGGCTGTAATACTAAGCACGAAGATTAGTGTCAGTCCTCGTAGTACGGTTTAATTTCGATTGGATGGCGTTTTAAATGTGATATTAGGTTATATTTCATAACATGAGGTGTTTTCTCCCTGCGTGTGGACAGTAGTGTCATGGCGGTCATTCCTGTCAGCATCAAGGCCTTGCACTGACCAATATGAGCCCAGTTTAGCGTGTAGCTGTGTAATATCTCCACGTTATACAAATCAAATCGTTTTGGGTGTTCTACACGTAATCTGAGATGATGATGATGATGATTATTATTTTATTTTTTTTAAAGATAGGCTTTATCTTTCGTTGAGGACAGAACGAGGTTGTTGGCACTGACTTTAGAGAACCTGAAACGCCAGATTGTTTACTTCATTTTCAATTATGAGAGGAAGAAATGAGGAATAAAAGTGTTTTCACAGAGTAACATAGACAGAGTCATATATTTTGGGTATTGGCTTCCTTGTAACTAAAGAATATGAACATTAATTTCAGAGAAAAATTAAATAACCTACCTGGTTTGACATGGTTGGGTTTTTTGTATTTGTTGTTTTTTTTGGGGTGGGGTGGGGGGCATTTATGTTGTATGTTCCATTATATATTACTGATGTTTAAGATGCAATTATATACATTGACTATTCGACATGTTGACTGTCTACATTCACCTGTTCACCCGAATTAACACCTCCATGAGGCTTCATTTGGGTATAAATAATTTATATATATATATATATATATATATATATATATATATATATATATATATATATATATATATATATATATATATATATATATATATATATATATATATTTGTGTGTGTGTGTGTATTTACGCGGACATTACACAATTTTATCGTTTATATATATATATATATATATATATATATATATATATATATATATATATATATATATATATATATATATATATATATATAGCGCTATAAACTGCCGTACTAGCCTAAATAATACGTCAAAATTGTAGGCCTATAGATATGCTAGTACTGCAGTAGGCCTATTTAAACAGGACACTCAAATTAACTCTATTTAAGAGATTAGTATGTTGTTGTTGTTGTTGTTTTATCCTAAACATAATTAGGCGAACATAATTGGAGTTTAAGTAGGCTACGGCTTGTCTAAAAAGCTAATTAAAGGTACACCACATGCACCTTCCCAGGTAAATCATACACACCAAGGGTACTAAAGAGATAAAGTAAAGAAACCTTTATTTCTGACAGTAGTGATTCCCGACTCGGAACCTCTCAGGCTCATTAAAAAGAAAGAAAGAAAGAAAGAACCCCCCTCTCTCTCTATCTCTCTTTAGTGCCCAAATTCCAGTGGTCGGTTGTTCAAAGGCGTCACTGAGAACTCATTTGCAATGTAATTAGCAGGGTATTGATTTGGAGTGAGTGCTGCTGACAGATTATCGGCACAATCAGACAACACTGTGAGACTGAATCTGAAATCCAGTCAAAATCAGACACTTTCCCCTCTGTGACTTTACACAAGAAGCTGGAGGCCCGAAATTGTGTGCTGCTGAATTACATTACACACACACACACACACACACACACACACACACACACACACACACACACACACAGTAATGTAATTTTTCAGATGATTTCATACATACATACATACATATATATATATATATATATATATATATATATATATATATATATATATATATATATATATATATATAGAAACCTGCAAATAATTTTGTTTCAGACAATTAAACGACAATTAAAAGAATATTTTTTTTACTGTAATACTATATTAGTGATCTTTAAAAAAAACAAAAAACAAAACAAAAAAAAAGTACAAACCCATACATTGTAAAATGATTTGATGTTTTATCCCATGTTCTATAGACACCTCTTTAGACTTGACCTTTTTTTAAAAAAAAAAACTAAAAAAAACACATTGAATTTGTACAGTGAGGTTATCGAAATCAACGCTGACGTGATGGACGAAAAGCTTGTGACAGCAGCAAAATAAATAAATCAAATAAAAAAAATAAAAAGCAAAAAGCCTCTCCATGCTACTCAGGAACGGAACAGTCAGCCAGCACTGGTTGGTGTTCTCCTCACATCAGGCCTGTGGAGTCATTTCTCAGCAGCACACTGGGCACAATTTCTACAAGGGAATGATTTCCAAACAGGGTTAGAATAAAGATCAAAATTCGATTAAACATAGCCTACTTATTCAGATCGACACATCATTCTCGTATATTTAAATACACATAAAATCGATGAAACGGGAGTATTTTTTATAAAGCATTATTTTGTATTTCCTTAATTCGCTCGTTATTAAAAAAAAAAAAAACAACAGTAAATCTCATACACATTCTGAATTATCCTTTGAACATCTTACCTTAATCATGTCATTTTTAAATTCAAATGTCTAAGTGAAAAAGGCCTGCTTTTTTTTTTTTTTTAGAATAAAGATGATCATAATGATGATGAAGATGATGATGTGGATGAATCTCCAGCAACAGATGTCCAGGCACAATTCTTGGGTTGAATTTATATTGTACAAGAATTGCGTTTGGACAATCAGTCTCTGGGACTCGTCATAAAACGACATTTCCTATTCAAATAAATTAACTAATTGATAAATAAATCAATAAAGTCCACACACACACACACGCGCGCGCGCGCGCGCGAGAGAGAGATTCTCCTGTATAGACGCTGATATGAAGCGTATAGTTTAGACAATTCAAACCGGCGCACGTGACGTTTTCTTGTCTGTTTTTAGTAGAATAATGAATAGTTTATTTCTGGTGTGTATTATTTATGCCTGAAACAGATTTGATCCTCCTTCGATTGGAGTAAATTCTATAAAAAAAAAAAAAAAAGTGAAGCAGGATCTGAAGTGTGGAGAAAGCACTAAAGCGCAATAAAAGGTTCGTTATTTGTTTTATAATTCATAACATTAACAACCTAAAATCCATGTCTTGGGATTCTTTAGAAAGTGAGAGAAAGTTAACACTCCTGAAGGATGCTGCACCTCTCTAAATGCAGAACAGGCCTGTTGCACACACGGTCCCGCTCAAAGCTAGGCCTGAAAATCCCCAAATGCGGCACAAAGCGCTTGAAAAAAATAAATAAATAAATAAATGGTGCAAAGTTTGGTGTAAGTTATAGCCTACAGGATCTTTTTCTCCCTCTTGCTCTCAGAATTCCTTACATTCCGCACATTGCCCTTTGCAGCACTTTAGCACAGCATCAGCATTAAAACATCACTAGCTTATAAACCTCTCTTTTCTCTTTTTTCGTGTGTAGGAAGAGGGGGAGAGAGGAGGGGGGTTCTTCTTCTCCTCCTTCTTCTTCTATGTTCTATGTTCTCAAACACCATCAAACTACTGCGCAAAAAATCCTTTACAGTCCGCTCGTATCTCCTGTTTTCCCCCTCAGTGAATGTGTGCAGTGATGAAGAGGTATAGCGTGCTCTCTCTCTCTCTCTCTCTCTCTCTCACTCTCACTCTCACTCTCTCTCCCTCTCTCTCACTCACTCTCTCTCTCTCTCTCTCTCTCTCTCTCTGGAGGTCCGTCCGCTTGTCTTTCCAAGGAGCTCGCGCGCTGTCCGTTATCCTCGCGCTCCGGCGAAAATGGCAAAAGAAGAGAAACCGCGAGCAGCAGCAACAGCAGCAGGAGGAGGGGGAGGGGGAGGAGGGAGGGAGGGAGAAGGTGAGGGGATTAGCTTTTTGGGCAGGTCGAAATGCACGCGCACGCACTCACGCACTCACGCACACACACACACCCCTAGAAAAACGCCTCGATGGGACGGTCTCTCCTGCGCGCATCCGCCTCTTCTTCTCCTTCTTCTTCTACTTCTTCTTCATCTACTTCTTCTTCTGCTTCTTTTCATCCCTCCACTAGCAACAATAACAAGGAATGTTTGCGCCATGGCGCACGGCGCAACGCAGAGTGCGCGCGGATCTGCGCGCGGTGCCGGATTTGAATAAAAAGCCGCGCGCGCTGTGATGAATGTCTATTGTGCTGGACGAGTCATGAATCGCCACCGTCTCCCGCGAGCGAGTCTTAAAGACACAACGGCACCGTTTCCCTTCCTCCCCCAAGACACCGATTACAATCACAACACTGTTATGCATAGACACGGCCTCTCTCTCCCCCTCTCTCTCCCTCTCTCTCCCTCTCTCTCTCTCTCTCTCTCTCTCTTTTATTTTTTCCTCTTTTAGAAAGTCGGTGCAATGCTGTAACCCGGTACTGACATCTGACGCGCGTGCTCCCGGTTATTTCAGATTCATTTACCCGTATATATATATACAATTATAATTACACGGGTTTCTCTGTGTGTTTATAGCGTGGAACAGGATTAAAACAATTCCCCGATATTTCTGTTCACTTGAATTTGATTTCATTCATCTACAACTGACCAGACCTGAAGTTTTAGGGTTTTCATTTCAACTTTTCTTTATATATATATATATATATATATATATATATATATATATATATATATATATATATATATATATATATATATATATATATATATATATATATATATATCCTATATATTCAGGACTCTTTTCTGACAAGGACACGTGATGAAGCATTTAACTTTGCAGAATAAATGCATGTTGTGGAATAAACACAGCAGATCATTTGCAGTGCAAATGTAAAAATACACTTTTACTTTGTCCCGCTATTGTACAGTGAAACTTTATTAAATCCTCCTTATTACAGGGGAAATTGTAGACTAGAAACTAAAATACGCGGACACCCGGCGCTCTCGAATTGAATAATAATAATAATAATAATAATAAGTATAAGTATAATAATAATAATAATAATAATAATAAGTATAATAATAATAATAATAATAATAATAATAACAACAATAATAAGTATAATAATAATAATAATAATAACAACAACAATAATAAGTATAATAATACTAATAATTATAATTATAATAATAATAATAACTATAATAATAACAATAACAATAATAATAAGTATAATAATACTAATAATTATAATTATAATTATAATAAAATTACTTATTGACATGATTATTATTGTTGTCATTATGATTAGTATTGTTGTTGTTGTTGTTGTTGTTTTCTTGTTATAATTAAATGTCGCACTTGTCTCGTTACTTTTATGCTTTGAAGTAACAGTTGATTCCACACTGAATCCTGTGAATAAATGACTTCTGTTGTCTGTTCTGTGTTGTTTTGGGGCCTCACTTCTGTAAACCTTTACTAACAAAACAATGTATTTATTTATTCTTTTATTTGACTAAATGTGTTCATCTGGGGGGGGGGGGCAGGGGGGTATTGTGAATCTCCGACAAATAGACCTCCACTGCTTAATAAATCCTACTGCTTCAACAAGCACATGGATGTGTCCTGATATTTCTTAGAGAAGGAACTTATTACACTTCCAGGTTTGTGATTTCTGGGTAATTTATTGCGCATGCTTTTTCATTTGGAACAGCTGTTTAATCTGAGTCATTTCCATGAGTGATATTCACCTGAAATGTGTAGTTATATCCCAGAATTCCACGGAAACCGAATGACGCAGCGCTATTGGATGATCTCAGATGAATTGTATTTTCAAACCCTTAATGAAAGACGTGAATTAAATCTATGAAACGGAATAAAGAATGAAAACAGCGTTCTGCACTTCTCCGCCTTGAACGCGTCACGCTTGCGTCTCATCCTCGCGCGCTGTCTCGCCTCCTCTCCTGATATGCGATTGGATCAAACACGCCTCCTTGGCCACGCCCCTTCCTCTTAAAGCACCAAAAACCCAAGTTAGTAAATAAAATGATCAGGTCATAAGCACGGCTTCTGTGTTATTCATACGGTGGAGTTTTGTTTATTAATAAATAAATAAATAAATAAATAAATATATATTGATCAGTGTTTCGTTCATGGATTTAATATTTGTATTAAAATGAGTAAAACATTTGAGGGGGGGGGGGTTTAATGATTAACATTATGTTATATTGGAGGAGCTCTCTACTGGTCTACAGTTCTATTAGAAACAAAAACAGGGTTCCTCAAGGGTTCTCGAGCTTCCTAAAGTGAAACCTGCTCTTACTGGGAGTGTAGATGATACTTTTATATTTCTATCACGGTGCTGCTGAGTTCTGGATTCTGATTGGTCAGAAGGTGTTCATTAATTTTCTATAACAATAGTGCACCTGCAAATCACAGGTTTATATTAATACAGTTGTTCTGAAATGTTATCGTCTCTATGGCAACATTAAGTGTTTATTTAACATTTAGAGAAGGAGTCTCCAGTGTCGATCAGATGTAAAGCTGTAAATGTAAGTTTTCAGACATCTTCAGGACAGAGACGTTTGCGCTTTTTGTGGGTTCATAGTTGGTTTGTTTTATTAATTTCAAGAGACAGAGAGAAAAGAAAGGCTTCTATCTGCTATTACATGCTATAAATGAATAAAAGTATGACGTGTCGTTGTTTAATAAATAATAAAATTGTAATCTTTGATCAAATGTTGTGGTGTAAGAGGAATAAAACACTTGGGGACGTTTTGTTATAAGGCCCTGATATAAGTAACATTTATTATCTTTAAAGGGGTTTTTATTTTGTGTGGGGGGTACAAATAGAAAGGTGTTATGGTGTGTGTTTTTTTTTTTTTTTTTTTTTTTTTTTTTTTTTTTTTTTTTTTTTTTGTGTGGGGTGTGTGTGTGATACAGTAGTAGGCCATGTGATTTGGAACATAGCCCACTTCATCATTTATCTTTTAAGTGGGTGAGTTTTAACCTCCTCCTCCTCCTCCTCCTCCTCCTCCTCCTCTTCTGGTCCTCTTGGTTCCCCGGCGTGTGCTATTCATTGCTCATTTTGGGGAAAGAAAAAAAAAGAGACCCTCACCACTTCCTCCTTTTCCCTGTGTGCCTTTTCACTGGGTCTGGAGAGCTAGAATCTTAAGGAGATCCTTAATTAGGCAACCCAGTCCCTTAAAAAGGTGTCTATAAGAGGAGCAATTTTCCACAAATCAATTGAGGCTTTCGGTTCCATTTAAGATTTTTATGATTTGAAACCCTTCTTCAGTTCATCGTGACACTAAACTAACTGGAAAAAAAAGAAAGAAACAAAAACACTCTTTCAGGCTGGGTAGTTTTTTTTTGTTTTTTTTAAACCCCTTTCAGTGGACCCCCTTATGATCAGAGTGCAAATTAATTAGATTAACATAGTCCAGCTATTCAGATATTAGCCACATCAGGTAAAGACATAACATCATATGGGAGAGCTTTTCTTTATTCCTGACCCATAGAAACCCAACCATTTATTCTGGATTTAAATTCATCTTCTTTGGTTTAAACTTCTTTCATGGACTTTTTGGTCTATTTTCACCTAACACTTCCCTACATTACTGTGAAGCTACATGTGGATTTGTAATCATGACCATTTCCTTTTTAAGCCACAAATCTCTGTTATAAGGTCTACACCAGATCATTATGTAAGACATGATGTTTCATGGTGCATCTACAGTCACATTGGCATTTGCTCATTTGCCTAATGCTTTTATTTATAAGTGACTTACAGTTGAGATGGTGCTGGGATTTAAACTCGATACCTTCTGAGCAATCCCCCAAAGCCTTAACCACTGAGCCAACAGTCTGGATTATAAGCGAGAACCCTGCTAACGTTCTGTATTTTTATGTATTCAATTTTCATGTCGAAAGAAATGTCCAGTATGAACAGAACAGCAAACCCACAGCTTTCCAACTAAAACCTTTTTGATCGTTCTGTTAATCAATCCCTACACTAATCATCATCTGCGCTGGCAAAAATGATATCAATCTCCGTGTAGTTTGTTTGTAATTCAGGAATGTTATTGAATGTTAAAACTAGCTATCACAAACACAATAGCGCTTCTATAAGAGCATTTACTGTTAATGTAGGGTTATTCCGTCTCAAGTGGTCCGATACAGGTTGCCTGATCATTTTAAATTTTCCACATTTTTGAGTGATTACGTCTATGTATTGGCATTGCAAAAACCACCAGTGGAATCACAAACAGCAGACTGCTACTATAGAGGACTTATTTCTGTGAAAATTTCAGGTTCGTATCTGGTCCCCCACCAGAGGTACTCGACCCAATGGTGAGGGGAATTTTTTTCTTAATTGCACTCTCTTGCCACCATAAAAATTTTTATGAGAAGTCTCAAACCTGAAATGTTCTGCATGCACACTATAGCTACCCAGGTACCCTCTAAAAAATAAAAATTAAAATTAAAATAAGACTCGGATTGACCGTAAAATTGGAACTATGAACAATCTTGACATAAGATCTAAGTCTAAGGAACACCAATGTGCAAAATGTTTCTATATGTTTATTACATGTACTCTAGAGATCAGGTTTTGTTCCAAGGAGCTAGGACCACCTTAAGCTGAGATATTGAGGTTTCGGTAAGCAGCTGCATAGCCAAATCTGTTGTGTGCCATGACACAAAGTTGGCCGTCGTAGGTAAACCAAGTAAAAAAAATTTTTTTTTTTAAATGGTGGTTTCGCAATGCGAGTACATAGAGGTAATCAATCAAAAAATAAATAAATAAATAATTCAAATGAAATATATTCAAGCAGCCTGTATTGGAGCACTTGGTGGATGGAATGACCCAGTTTTTAGTCGATTTTATAATTTAATGCTGGTTTTGACTAAAGCTTGTAAACTTGGTACATCCTAACGGGGAAAAAAAGCAGGTTTCAACTTGAAATTCCTGAGTTCCTACTCGGAAAGTCAGGAACGGTCTCCTCAACCCAGAATTCATCCTATGATATCATGTCAACATGGCCGCTCTCACCGCCAACCTTCAATAAAATATCACTAGATAGTCGATTATAGAAGTGTCAACTTTAGATCAATTAACAGAGACAAATTAGTCGGTCAAATCTATAACACTAGCTGTAAAAGTCATGTTTTGAGAAAGTAAATACATCATAAACCCATGATCACTAGTGTTAGCTGGCTAGTTTATTTGCTAGATGGAGGTGTCCATGTTTTTTTTTTTTTTATTCCTCTTAGTTCTGATGCTGCTGTGTGAGGTTCTGGGTAATACACTGGGGTCCAAACATCTGAGATTATTAATGAAAATGTTTCTATTTTGCGTTTATTTCTAATTGAATATGAAAATGATCATCACCAGTGATATCATCAGTGAAAAGTGGAATCTTGCAAATATTTACATGAGATTCAGAATGTCTAAATCTTTCGTTTTTGCAGTAATCGAGTTGGACACGGACGCTACACGTGACGGCCCGTGTTGGAGCAAATCCATCTGAGTTGAAGAGATAAGACTCGACGGAAAAACTGAGCTTACATAATGATCTATCTTATTTGTTTCTCCTATTTCGCTCTAACTTGGTCTTGGCCAGGTCTGACCCAACATCCAGGTCTCCCCTTATCATATGACTGATAATAACTGGGGAGGGTGAAGACCATCGTGTGCTTCTTCTGAAACACATGAAGCCACTGTTTAAAACTGCTGCATCACACACTGGAGGAAAGCCTGCCTTCTATCTGCCCTCTTCCTCATACATGAGCTCACAGAAGCTTCACGATTGGCTCGTGCCACTGTGATTGACAGGGGAGAGAGAGCATGCTCCTCCCACCCTGAATTTAACTCTCAGATTTCTATGAGCTATTTCCTAAATACAGTAACATTAAAGGGAAAAGCATGAAGTGATGAGGGTGAGGAAGGCAACTGGACCTTTAGCTGTTATATGATTTAAAAAGTCATTATTGTCAGATTATTTAAGCCATATTGGTGTGTTTTTAGGCCACAAAAACATGCAGAAACACACACACACACACGCACACACACACACACACACACACTGTGGACAGTTGTGATGTCCGAGCCCCACCGGGGAAGGCTGGTGTCCAGTCATGCACACAGAGACAGCGGTAGATGACCGCTCGCCACGCCGCTGCACTCGGCCCCATTCATGGATAAATGTTTAACTCGGGAGCTGAAAGGAGCAGTGGGGGACAGGAGGCCACGTCCACAGAGCAGGCAATGAAACGGCCTCTCAAACACAATGGGCTCCGGGGATCCCGCCATAAGCCTCCTCTAGATTAAAGTAGCTCAAGTGGGCCACATGTACTACAGAGTACTACCGAGTCCCTGATTGCATCAGTGCAGCTGTTTTCCACATCTGTGAGCGCGCAGGCCGTGCATCATTAGCTCTGTGAAAAGGAATCAACGTCGTCCTGCGTCAGTAAGCACTTCTGAGTCTGAATTCAAATAAAAATAGAAATAAAAATAAATCAGTCCAGAGGGTAGACGACACGTTTTACTGATTCTCTGAAATATGAGATCGTTACGTCTAAGTAATGTTTGGCTAAAAATCCACTCGATATAGCTTTCGATAAAACCCATACGCCTCTCACCGACAGCGTCCACGCTTTATCGGTCATTTCACGCCCTCAGCGTGTATTCCGTCAAAGCAGCATTAAGTGCAATCTATAAACAGTGTGGGGTATAAACGGAGAAAACTACAGCCTGAGGTCATCTTTCTCATTGATCTGTATCATCATCATCATCATCATCTCCAAGATCTCATGAACGGATCCGTTACTCTAATCGCTTTTCTTTTTAATAGTGTGTAGCAGGAATTGTTCTCTTAACAACCCAAGCAAACAGACATGACATGTGATTTGCCGAGTCTGCAGTGTGTGAGATTCTGAAAGGTCTTATTTTGTGGCCTTGTTTTGGAATGTCAGCGTTCTTACAGTCCTGGGAAAGTGGGTCAAATATTTCAATTTAGTTTGAAGTTGTAGAAAATATTTTGTTGTTGTTGTTGTTGTTGTTGTTTTTCAATACCCCATATATTTGGGGATTTTTTTAAAATTCGTAAACTCGTCCGTCCTGAACGAGGGTCCGCTGCGTTACTGTCAGAGCTGCAGTTGTGGAAAATCAATCAACACCTTCCGACCAATCAGAATCCAGAATTACAGTAGAACAGCACCTTGCTGTTAACAAGGAGGAATTTCCTTTGCTTCCTTTGGTTGCAGGAGCTCAAACATTAAGCTCAAATCTGTAAGCGTGTAGGCCTACACGTCACACACGACAACGGCAACAACAAAAAAAAAACGCTGATCCAGTAAGAGTGTTTGACCCATAAATACGATTTCTTGTCGTTTGGCCCGGGGCTGATCCTGAATCAGCACTCAAACTCGGAGGAACTTGATAAACTCCCAGCCTGAGGAACATCTCTGCTCTCTGCTTTCTAGTCCATTTTCCCCGGTCATCCCTTCTGCTGAGGGGGGAAAAGAAAGCAGAGGAATTCTTTCACTGTGGCTGGAGGGTTGCCAGGCAACAAGGACTCGGTGGTGACTCGGGTTAAAGCGTCTTCTGGGAGAATCCACAGGGAGAGTTCCTAACGTGGGTCGTAGACCAAGCTACATGTGCTGCTGGTCTCAGGGTACAAAACAGATTTCTGAAGCATTTCTTTCTTTCTTTCTTTCTTTCTTTCTTTCCCCCGAATTATCATACCTGTCGCTTTGTCGTGTGGACGCTTGGTAAATGTCTTCGGATATTTAAAAACATCATCATCCAAAATGCATTAGGTAAAAAAAAACAACCATCTCTCCCCACCCCCACTACCAGCGCTCATCAAGTGAAAACGCTGAGCTAGCTTACATTAAGTTTGATCGGAAGTTTCTGACCTACTTCTGACCCATTTGTATATCACAGACAGAACTAGCGGGTCACGTTTCAGCTTCGGATCCAGAAGTTTTTCAGCCGAACCGAGTGCTTTATAAAATACTTTGAAAAAGTGAACACACGTATGGACGAAGTTCAGCATTTTTTCCTGAACACGATCCATAGCAGCTTTCTGTAGGCTAGCAGATCCTCGGTCGTGGTTTTTAACCAATCACCTGTCTTTATGTAAATTATTTAGCTGAAGGAAACTGATTGGACCGGAGACGAGCTGAGAAAGCGGAGAGTTTTCACACCTTCATAGATGTTTCATTTTATTGGCGCGTTCTGGTCTGATTAGCGTACGGCATGTTTAAAACACAAACCTACGATAAAAACAGAACGTTTAAAAAAGATGATGGGTCAGAAAAGTAAGCATTATATTCTCATCTGTACAGAATCCACGGCACTAATCATGTCAGAACGTTAGCTTATCCGGACCTTTTAGAATGGAGGAATGGAGTGCAGCAGGGATGAGGGATTTTCGTACGCCGACCCGGACGTTAGCGTCACCCCGGTAGGCTTGTTCCATTGGCTTTTGGATTATTGCAGAAAATAAACTCTGTGACCAACAAAAGCTCACGATCCGTACACATTTTATTCCTCAAGATAATCTTCACAAATCAACACAGCTTTTATGAATTTTGAAGCCTAAATACAATCGGCAGAACAAAAAGCTAACGTTAGCCGATAAACGAGCTACTATAAATTGACGAATCTACAAGGTGGGAAGGTTGGAAAGTTGGAATAGTATAAACACATCGAGGCTGCAGTTGAGATTTCTTGCACATCTGGAAAGGCATCATCAATGCTGAAAGGTATATTCAGGTTTTAGAGCGACATCTGCGTCCATCCAGATTCCATCCCATCTTTACTTCTGAAAGACTCCGCCTCTTCCTGTTCCCAATTAACCTCCAGCAGTTTCTTTTCACCAACACTTACTTCTCCAGCTTTTTGTTGCCCCCCGTCCCAACTCTTTTGAAACGTGTGGCTGCCATCCAATTCAAAATCACCTCAAATCGGTACATTTCCTCAGTTAAAACATTCGATATGTTTCCTATGTTCTGTTGTGAATAACGTTCGGGTTTATGAGATTCGCAAATCATTGCATTCTGTTTTTTATTTACATCTTACACAGCGTCCCAACTGTTTTGCACTTGTGGTTGTAAATAATAATAATAATAATAATAATAATAATAATAATAATAATAATCATCATCATCTGAGAATATCTTATGATCTATCAAGTAAGAATTCAGAAGAAACAGAAATATTGTGAGAATTTCACCTCACTGTTTAATATAAAGCGGTAAATACTACAGTGTTTTAACGTCATATCACGTATGTGAATATTTATATTTTTATCACGCTCCTCTGACCGCATTAAAATGATTTATGCTTTAATAAAAATGTTTGTATTTTTCGCTCCACGTCCTGATTAAATTAACTAATGCTAGTTCATTCATTCTGATATATTCCGCGCACAGAAAGGGGGGTTTCCGCGTTTAAAATCCATGCGATTGACCGAACACGTCAAAGTGAAGCGCTTGTAAACGTTTCTCCAGCGGGTTTTATCCGAGTGCTTCAGTTCTCCAGCGCTACTGGCCACAGGGGATGTGGAGGTGCTGGTGTCGCTCTGGTCACCGGTCAATTCATCTCAAACCACCTTCCACGGCACCGATTCGTTCTCTAGAACAGCGGCTCTGACCGTCGCGCAGGTTTATACTAGTGCGCTCGTTCCAATTATAATACCTTATCGTTTCTATAGGAACAGCTCGCTCACAGCGACTTGTACGGCGGATTTTTTATCTTCATGACTCAATCAATCAATGTGGTGAGGTTTTCCGTAAGGAGAAATTGGTTTATTTAACGTGCATGGAAGGAGTCTCCAGTGTCAGCGAAACAGTGAAACAGTCAACGGTGAAGCTGTAAGTTTAAGTTTTGCGACATCTTCACGACAGAGGCGTTTACATTTCTTCTTTTTTTTTTGTTTCTTTGGGTAGTTTCTCTGTAACACGACAAAAGCTGTGTTTGTTTTTGAGAGAGAGAGAGAGAGAGAGAGAGAGAGAGAAAAAGAGAGAGGTTTCTGAGGGAAAGACGGTGTACAGCTGCTGTAGCGTATATATATAGCGAGAACAGGAACTAACTTGTTTCGCAAACATAAAATGTAACTATAAACAGATCAAAATGATGTTTAATAAGTGAAAAATTGCGATCGTTGACATATTGCTGCGATATAAGAGCAATAAAGCACGTGCTGTTACAGGACGACGATCGACAGCGACTCTGCTTCAACCCATGACCTGGTTGTTGATTATTTTCCTAAAACAGCAGCGCACACAGCGGTTTATCGCTTCGTTTATTACGGAAATGGTTTTAGAGATACTGCCTGATCGTGTCTTCCTTCTTATTCACAGAACAGAATCAGTTGTTGTTAGCCCCATTCGCACTACATTCTGTGTCAGTGTGAGGCTGATTATTTTTCTCTGATCATCGAATAGAAGAACATCTCGAATGATACAGACGTGCGTTTCAGATCCTCTGGTCCCTGTGTACAGGACGAGAGAGCAGCTGATGAAGTTCTCTCGATCTGGACGGACCGTGGGAACAGGAGTGACACTTATTGACGGCTGCACGAGAACGTCTGTGCTGATTATTAATGTGTGCGCGAGAAGTTCCGGAGTTTCCCAGAGCATCGCAGCCGCCCTCTGAGGGATTTGGGGCTGACCAAAGAAAAGCTGCAGCTGACCACTGGACCATCTTCCTTTGACACGACCCCCACCCATTGTAGCCATGGTTTTAGCAGCTATATCACTCAGACCCCCCACTAGTGCTCGGACCCCTCTAAAGTACCCCCCGCCTCTCTCCTCCTGCCCTTTCTGCTCTGCGCTGAACAAATGTTTGAGTTGGGATGACCGGCTTGTGTGCCCTGACTGGGCCGCCACACCCTGCTGCTCCGCTGCTCTGACCTTTGACCCAGCTGTGAAAAGTTACCGATGAGTCACATGAACTTTCTGAAGCGTGGGTGTGCAGGGGTTGCTGGGAAAGTGCCCTCGCAGGGCCAGGGTGGTGTCCAAAGGCGCAGGAGCAGGTGCCACAATGGCACCCTCTTTGACCCGGCCTGGGTTCCAGCACGGTCCTGGTTCAATCGTGTGAAGGAGGGCCGGGTGAAATTGGTTTAACTGCTTGTCAGCTGTATATCTCTTGGTCTCCAGCGTTCCTCTGGTTTGGTTTTCTTCTCCGGATTCCGACCGTGTCGTGCTTTTCCTCTTTCCTTTGTCTCTTCTTCGTGTCTCAGCATTCTTCAGTGCTCAAGTCCTCAATAGTGCCTCGATATATCCTGGTCAATTCTGTTCAGCTTCCTGAGTGGACAGCTGGTGATAAATGTGAGACCGAATCAATGTAGAGATTTTGCGAGCGCTCTGGGTGAAGTAAAGACGTGCCAGCACTTTAGCGTCTCCGACACAGACTAGCATTCTGTCCTGATGACCAACTGACTGGAAATTAAACTGGAAGAAATCATTCTGCTGCTTCTTTCAGTTTAAATTTTTTTTAAATCACAGATGTTTTAATCACAGAAAATGCTACATCAGTGGTCACCAACCCTCTTCCTGGAGATCTGCAGGTTTCATCTCCAACCAAACTCGAACACACCTGTTTTAGTTGATCAAGAACTACTTAAGATTCCTAATGGTTAGATGGTCAGGTGGGAACGGTTATGGTTAGAGCTGAAGTCTTCAGCAAGGTAGATCTTCAGGAACAGATTTGGTGACCTTTGTGCTCCATGATGTTTAGTTGGAGGCTGAGACTGCTCCAGCTCAACACCGCCCTCTTGTGGTAATTCACTGAAACGCAGAGAAACAGAATTTACAGGAGCTGGCTTTTCCCCATTATCAGTGTAAACCTGCTGACTCGAGTGTGTATATATTGCTGTGCACAATGTTCCAGCTCTCCTCTACCCCATCCATCATCAGAAAGAAATAAGAGCAGCTTTAATCTCTAACTGTGCGCCCACATCTCATTTATATAATGCTGAAAAAAGATCAGCTTTCTCCAGCTGTCCAGTTTGGGTGAGTGTACCCATGAGAGCCTCGGATTCCTGAGAGTAGTAGAACCTGATGTGGGTTTCTGTTGTTGCAGCTCATCCGCCTGAAGGGTCGATGTGTTGTGCATGCTGAGATGCTTTTCTGCTCACCACGGATGTACTGTAAAGAGTGATTATTTGAGTTGGTATAGACTTCCTGTCAGCTCAGACCAGTCTGTTCATTCTCCTCTGGGCGCTGTGCTGCTGACACGTGATTGGCTGATTAGAGAACTGCAAGGATGAGCAGGTGTTCCTATTAAAGTGGAAGGTGAGTGTATAGACAGATTACTGGCCGTATGTTATATATATATATATATATATATATATATATATATATATATATATATATATATATATATATATATATATATATATATATATATGTGTGTGTGTGTGTGTGTGTGTTTTATTTAGAAAAATAATAAAATAACGGTAAATACAAATTAAATGACAAATATTTACAACAATATAATAATAATAATAATAATAATAATAATAATAATGAAATAATACACAAAAATTCAATAATAATCGAATAAAATAGCATTAATAAAGAAAATAAATAAATATGAATAAATATGTAAATACCTGTTTAATGTAAATTGGAGTGATAATATTTATTAATATTTATATTAATATTTAAATGAATCTGTGCTCTTAACAAACTTGAGGTTTCAGGGTTTTTTTTATTTTATTTTATTAAACATTAACAGTTTTGTAAGTGTGAAATGTTTAAACAGCTAAATTTAGCTTTAGATAAATCCCTCAAAATACTTTCATTTCAGGATTTTAGAATAAATGACTTTAGTGTGTAAATTCCACATTTCCACGTTTTTCTTGCTGAGGTGTCACTGCTCGGCTCGGTGGGCTTCCGTCCTCAACCGGAAGTTGTAATCAAACTCACACACGTCGGCTTTCCTTGAAGGAAACCAGAGAATTTCTCTTTTTTTTTTTTTTTTTTTTTTTTTACATTTTCGTTCTCTACCCGTATTCTGACAAATCCCACCTCCTGTGATAGGATTGGCTTAAAGTTCACCACAAAGAAAGACTGTCCAATCGGAAAAGAGCGATGAGTCACGTGTGCTTTGGGTGCGTTTTAAAATGAAAAGTTCTTCGGGGGGGGGGTACTGAACTAAACTGGAACCTTTTCTTGTCACTGGAGTGGAACCTTCAAGAATAGGACTCCATGTTTATCTCTTCTAACATTTCTTTATTACACCAGAGATTCCTAAACTAGAGCTCGTCACCTCTCCGGGTTAGAAATGGAGCCGCCAGAGAAACTCTTCTTTTTTGTTTATGAAAATTCATATCACAAATATCGCTCTAAGTATGAAGATGTATTTTGAAATGTAACCTGACACGCTGCACATTGCTGTAAGAGTTCAGCAATAAAAATGGACAAATGAAACATCGATGTCCGACAAGGACCGACCATTTCTAATGAGCTAGGACCATTTCTAATTGGCTAGGACCATTTCTAATGAGCTAGGACCATTTCTAATTGACTGAGGACCATTTCCTAATTGGCTAGGACAATTTCTAATTGGCTAGGACCATTTCTATTTAGCTGAGGACCATTTCCAATGAGCTAGGACCTTTTCTAATTGGCTGAGGACCACACAGAGGACATGAACACGTTTTTAGCAAACATGTCTTCTAACATAAATGTCTTTATATTATATTATTATAATTAATATTAGCGTATGGAAACCAGCGTCACGGTTGGATCGGGGAGCTGGCACGAGGTCGCGGTGGAAACACGGCGAGCACATCACACACGACACGGGTACGACCGCCGCGGTGCAAGTCGCCACATCCTACAGGATGCTATGGATGGAGACTTTTTGGGACACCTTGTATTATGACGAGGTAAAACCCATTTCCGGCGCTTTCCAGCCTCCGCACAGAACTCTTACTGCGATCATCTCGGACAGTGTGGAGTCGCAGTGCTGATGACGTCACGTCCGACGTCACGACCACAGAACTGTTCCAGTCAGTCGGAAAACATCCGCTTCAGGAGTTTCCGTGGCTAATAAACGTGAGGACGCACGCGCACGTGGTGTCAGACGTGTCCCGGGACAGGAGGTGGGGTTAGTGCGAATACGGGTGGGTTACAGAGTGGGGGATGTTCGGGGGGAGTTTTTTTTTGGAGAGTTGGAGGCCAGGACTGCTGACGCGCATAGAGTTCGGGGCTGTGTGTGAAGAGCTCCAGCACAATGTTGCTCTGGGTTTTGGTTTTCTCTCTGTTTTGTCCCCGAACAGAGAGTTATTTCTCCGAGGAGAACTACGCGGAGGAGTCGGAGATGCAGGCCCCCACCCTGGTGATCGCCATCATCGCCCGGAACGCAGCGCACTCCCTGCCCTATTACCTCGGAGCTCTGGAGAGACTCAACTACCCCAAAGAGCGCATCTCCATCTGGTAGGACAGGGCTTCAGGTTCAGGGCTCGCGCTCTGCTCTGCTCTGCTCTGCTCTTTCATCTCCGTGCGCACCGGAAACAAAGTGTCCCTCTAAGATGACCTTCTCATGAATTCCCACCGCATCTGTGCGTGTAAACCGGGCTGCACGATGCGGCCGCAAAACCATATCGCGATACACGATACATTACCATCACGGTACACGATATTACGCTCTCGGAAATGAGAGTTCCGTAAAGTCTAGTTATGTGTGTCTAAATAGTTTTTTTTTTTAAAGTAAACGATACAAGGGGATGTACGATGGATTAGTGGTAAGCGCGTTCGCCTCACACCTCCTGGGTTCGACTCCCACCGTAGCCCTGTGTGTGTGCGGAGTGTGCATGTTCTCCCCGTGGTGCAGGGGTACTCCGGTTTCCTCCCCCAGTCCAAACACATGCATGGTAGGCTGATGGGCGTGTCTAAAGTGTCCGTAGTGTATGAATGTGTGTGTGATTGTGCCCTGCGATGCACTGGAACCCTGTCCAGGGTGTACCCCGCCTCGTACCCCATGCTCCCTGGGATAGGCTCCAGGTTCCCCGCGACCCTGAAAAAGGAGTAAGCGGTATAGAAAATTTCTGAGACTGTATCACAAGCATAATATAATAATTACATTTTTACGAAAAGATCAAGATTCAGTAACTTTATTGACCTGGGCATACACTTTGTTGTACGATCAAATGCTCGTTGTGACAGATGATGTGTTCATTCTGAATAAAGATCAATCTAAAAAGAAAAAAAAGCATATAATATAATATAATATAATGTAGCATAAAACAGGAAATATGAAGTCTGAAAATGTAAGCGTTATCTCTGAACTATATCGTCGTATCACCCAGCTCTGGCTGTAAATGTAGAAATGGGAGTATTCGCCGTTGGAATCAGGGATTATATCATGCACCGGTTTTTTTTTCTTCCTCTTAGCACTCACAGATACAGTATATCTAAAAACAAATCGTGTTTGTGTTTGAGCGGCTCTTATCAGTGTGTTTTTCCTTCCACTGGATCGTAATGTTCTGCTTGGTACACTTCCTAATCCGAATCCAGAACTATTCATACCCAGATCGAGTATCTGTGTGCACTTTCTTATACATAACAGTGTCTGTGAAAGTGGGAGGAGTCTCACTATAAGTTGTGGGCGGGGACAAGCAACAGTCAGAGTTAGTAAACTTGTCATTTGATTTTCCTTGCCAAAAAAGTTCTGAAAAGCCCAGGCATATCTCTTTTTTTTTTTTTTTTTTTGCATAAAAAGACATCAAGGTGCCAATACTTTAGGCGTAGTAAAATATAACAAATGTTGGCTCACAATTCCTAGGCTCTACAGTGCTATTATGCTATATCTAGTGATCATATATTGTTAATAAATGATTATTAATAAAATAACACATCTCCTGTATATTTAAGCTGTTGTTCCTTTGTTACACACCAGGGCGGCGACAGACCACAACATAGATAACACTACCGCAGTGCTGAGGGAATGGCTGACCGTCATGCAGCAGTACTATCACTACGTGGAGTGGAGGCCCAAGGACAACCCGACGTAAGTCTTCCTCATCTGGATCGCAATATGTTTCTCAAATACAGGAAACAAATATCATTTTTTAGCCTATGAAGGTGGAGTAGGATGTATTAGAAAAGAGTGGTCTAGCCTATATAGTTAAAGAAGGAAAAAATCCTGGATGTTACTGAGAGACAAGGTCAAAAATAAGATACAGAGGCCACACCTCCTTCACTTAGGCTAACACAGAGGCCACGCCTCCTTCACTGAGACGAACACATACAGAGGCCACACCTCAGTCCCTGAGACTGACACAGAGGCCACGCCTCCTTCACTGAGGCTAACACACAGGCCACGCCTCCTTCACTGAGACACACATACAGAGGCCACACCTCTTTCCCTGAGACTGACACATACACAAGCCACGCCTTTTTCACAGAGACTGACACGCAGAGGCCACGCCTCCTTCACAGAGACTAACATGGAGGGAGACAGGGAGATAGAAAATACTGAGACACTGATTCAAATCTTTACGGAGCTTATTATAAGAACGAGCTGTTAAGAGTTTAGTTATTAGTGTAGAGAAATATTCAAGTACAGTTTGTTGGGTGTGTGATGCAGGCGTCGTATCCCAGCTGCCCCGGGGGCAAGGCGTGGTGTCCCAGCGGCCCCCTCGCTCTGTTCTCTGAGCTCAGGAACGTGTGGACGTGCTTTAACCTGCCAGTGTGTGTTCGGAGTGTGTCCGCTGTGTGTTTTAAATGCTCCTCTAGAAAGTGCGATTAACATGCGTAAATATCATCCTTATTCAATACCGTACGAACGTTCAATTCTTTCCACGGAGGAGAAAATAGGAACGTTTCGAATGTTCGTTACGAACGTTTATGAATTACGAAAGTTCAGAAAGTCCGTTTCGAATAACGACTCGTCTCCGTGTCTGTTTCCCGTCCCAAATCTGTCTCTGTGAAAGTGGGAGGAGCTTAAGGTTTAAAAAGAAACCACAAAAAACATGAAAGGTCACAAAGAACAAATTCATATCTGTAAAAAGATTTACATGTATTTTTTATTTCTTTATTTATTTATTGTTCTCAACAACAATAATAATAATAATAGTAATAATAGTAATACAAATAATAATAACTATTACATATGGGAAAAATTTTGATCTTAATTCATTTTTATTTATTTTAAATGAAGTTTATTGCTTGCTCATACCGTCGTTGGACAATCAGACACTCACGATGTAGTAAAGCAGTGTTATTATTTACAATAACAGTAAATAATTAGTGTCTTTAATGAATCAGTGTGAAATAAGGTGTATAATCAGGTGTCGTATACTGCAGCAGCAGCTGAATAAAGCACTCCTGCTTAATTAATGTTTATTTATTCAAAGATAAACAATTATGACCTTGTGGATTTCCGAGCGGTTTTTCTCTCCCCGTGCAGGTCTTTCGCCGGTGAAATGGGGCCTAAACACTGGAGTAACGGTCGCTATGAACACGTCATGAGGCTGAAACAGGCGGCGCTGAACTTCGCCAAGAAGCGCTGGGCTGATTATATCCTGGTAGGAAAGCGCTAGTGATCACATTCCTTACTTAATGTCCCGTAAGCTCTTCTAAGCAATAAAGACACCAAAGACAGGATTTTGTGGTCTGTAGTTTGCCGATACAGACAACATCCTGACCAACCCGGACACGCTGAACCTGCTCATGGCTGAGAATAAGTCCGTGATCGCCCCCATGCTGGATTCTCAGTCGGCCTACTCCAACTACTGGTGTGGCATCACGCCTCAGGTAAACACGCCTCGGGTAAACACGCCTCAGGTAAACACGCCTCGGGTAAACACGCCTCAGGTAAACACAGTTCAGGTAAACACGCCTCAGGTAAACACGCCTCAGGTAAACACGCCTCAGGTAAACACAGTTCAGGTAAACACGCCAGTAAACACGCCGGAAAACGCTCAGTAAACACGCCAGGTAAACACAGCCAGGAAAACACGCCGGAAACACGCCCGGACAAGTAAACACAAAAAGTAAACACAGTAAACATAAACACAACAAATAAACAAAACAAAACACAGCAAACACGCTATAAACACGCTGGAAACACGCGGTAACACGCAAAAAACTAAACACAACACCAAACAGTACACAGCGTAAACACGAAACACGTAAACACATAAACACACAGTAAACACGCTGGGTAAACACAGCTCAGGTAAACACAGCTCAGGTAAACACAGCTCAGGGAAACACGCCTCAGGGAAACACGCCTCGGGTAAACACGCCTCAGGTAAACACAGTTCAGGTAAACACAGCTCAGGGAAACACGCCTCAGGGAAACACGCCTCAGGGAAACACGCCTCAGGTAAACACGCCTCAGGTAAACACGCCTCAGGTAAACACGCCTCAGGTAAACACAGCTCAGGTAACACGCTCAGGTAAAGCACGCCTGGTAAACACGCTCGGGTAAACACAGCTCAGGTAAACACAGCTCGGGAAACACCCCGGGAAACACAGCTCAGGTAAACACAGCTCAGGTAAACACGCCTCAGGTAAACACAGTTCAGGTAAACACGCCTCAGGTAAACACGCCTCGGGTAAACACAGCTCAGGTAAACACAGCTCAGGGAAACACGCCTCGGGTAAACACGCCCCAGGTAAACACAGTTCAGGTAAACACAGTTCAGGTAAACACGCCTCAGTTAAACACGCCTCAGTTAAACACGCCTCAGGTAAACACGCCTCAGGTAAACACGCTCAGGTAAACACGCTTCAGGTAAACACAGTTCAGGTAAACACAGTTCAGGTAAACACAGTTCAGGTAAACACGCCTCAGTTAAACACAGTTCAGGTAAACACGCTTCGGGTAAACACGCTTCGGGTAAACACGTCTCAGGTAAACACGCCTCAGTTAAACACGCCTCAGGTAAACACAGCTCAGGTAAACACAGTTCAGGTAAACACGCCTCAGTTAAACACAGCTCAGGTAAACACAGTTCAGGTAAACGCGCCTCAGTTAAACACGCCTCAGTTAAACACAGCTCAGGTAAACGCCCAGTTAAACACGCCTCAGTTAAACACGCCTCGGGTAAACACAGCTCAGGTAAACACAGTTCAGGTAAATACGCCTCAGTTAAACACAGCTCAGGTAAACGCGCCTCAGGTAAACGCGCCTCAGGTAAACACGCTTCAGGTAAACACGCTTCAGGTAAACACGCCTCAGTAAACACGCCTCAGGTAAACACGCCTCAGGTAAACACAGCTCAGGTAAACACGCTCAGGTAAACACGCTCAGGTAAACACAGCTCAGGAAACACGCCTCAGGGAAACACGCCTCGGGTAAACACGCCTCAGGGAAACACGCCTCAGGGAAACACGCTTCAGGTAAACACAGTTCAGGTAAACACAGCTCAGGTAAACACAGCTCAGGTAAACACGCTTCAGGTAAACACAGCTCAGGGAAACACGCCTCAGGGAAACACGCCTCGGGTAAACACGCCTCAGGGAAACACGCCTCAGGGAAACACGCCTCAGGTAAACACGCGGGAAACACGGTAAACACGCTTCAGGTAAACACAGTTCAGGTAAACACAGTTAGGAAACGCCAGGTAAACACGCTTCAGGTAAACACGCTAGGAAACACGCCTCAGGAAACACGCCTCAGGGAAACACGCCTCGGGTAAACACGCTTCAGGTAAACACAGTTCAGGTAAACACAGTTCAGGTAAACACGCCTCAGGTAAACACGCTTCAGGTAAACACGCTTCAGGTAAACACGCCTCAGGTAAACACGCCTCAGTTAAACACGCTTCAGGTAAACACGCCAAAACACGCCAGTTAAACACGCTGTTAAACACGCTGGGTAAACACGCCGGGTAACACGCTGGTAAACACGCCAGTTAAACACGCCAGTTAAACACGCCTCAGTTAAACACGCCGGGTAAACACCTGGTAAACACGCCCGGGTAAACACGCCTGGTAAACACAGTTCAGGAAACACGCCTCAGGGAAACACGCCTCAGGGAAACACGCCTCGGGTAAACACGCCTCAGGTAAACACAGTTCAGGAAAACACGCCTCGGGTAAACACGCCTCGGGTAAACACGCCTCGGGTAAACACGCCTCAGGTAAACACAGCTCAGGTAAACACGCCTCAGTTAAACACGCCTCAGTTAAACACCACGTATTAGACACTGTTACACCGCAGCCATGCTGAGTTCTGGATTCTGATTGGTCGTCAGGTCGTTAAATCTCTATTACAGCAGCCCTGACAGTAGCATGTGTTTATATTAACACGCTCATTCTATTCGTTATAATACGATACCGTTTCTATGATATCTCTCCAAGCAAACAAATGTCAACATGGCTGATCTGGAGAATAAATACTTTCTGTAAGGAGAGTAAATATTTATGTAACGTTTAAGGAAGGAGTCTCCAGTCTCCGTCTTCAGGACGGAGGTGTTTACGCAGACTTTAATATCTGTTTTATTAACGATGTCTGCGGTAAATCTGTTGATAGATATGTTCTGGTCGTATTTCAGGGTTATTACCGTCGCACTGCCGAGTACTTCCCGACCAGGAACCGGTACCGTAAAGGCTGTTACCCTGTTCCCATGGTCCACTCCACCATTCTACTGGACCTGCGCAAGGAGGGCACCAAGAACCTGGCGTTCTACCCGCCGCACGCCGATTACTCCTGGCCCTACGACGACATCATCGTATTCGCCTTCTCCTGCAGAGTTTCAGGTACAAGAACATTCACCACTTTACTTTCCACCACGATACGTCGTCATGGACCTCGGGTAACGCTCAGCGCGATGCCGCCATCGCCATGCTTCATAACCGGGAGCGTGATCTCAGGATGACGAGCAGTGTCGCGTTTCCGCCAAACGCTGCACTTTGTGTTGAGGCGTAAATGCTTGTAATACTTAATGCGTTTTATTTACGATATTAACACCAGGAAGAGTTTTTATCATTTTTATCGCAAGCTAATTTGAAATCGATCCATGTAGACGCTTACCTTACATTTGTTCTACTTTTTTTTTTAAATACCTTCTATTCGGTCGTGCTCGTTTATTTGTTGGCTTGTAACTTTTCCGCCTCATTCGTTTTTTCTTCATTCAAATATTCTGAGAATCGAACGAAATCATGCAGCACGAATCGAATCGAATCGTGACACGGAATCAGAACAGCGTGTAATAGCGTCATTACTGAGCTTGTTAATGAGACTAAATTTTTATTTTTTTTTTTGCTGGTGCAGAGGTACAGATCTACGTGTGTAATAAAGAGCGTTACGGCTACCTGAACGTTCCCGCCAAACCGCACCAGACCGTGGAGGACGACCGCATCAACTTCGTCCATCTCTACCTCGAGGCTTTGAGTGAGTGGGATTGGAGTGTTTTGGGTATACTCTGGTAGGTTCTACTGGAACGTGTACCAGAAGACATCGAGTCATTTCCTGTAACGGTCAGGTGAAGCTGTAACTTTATAAAATAAGTCTGTCGGGTGTGTAACTGATAGATTTGGTGTTTAAATGAAATGAGGAACTCCTAAATGGACGAAACATGTTGAAATATACAGAATTCACAACATTAAAGTCCATAAATAAAGTTGTGTGTAATGAAGTGGAATGACACGGGAGAAAAGTACTGAACACGCTAAGAAAAAGCAGTTCTTCATAGGCATGGAACCAGCTGGAATCCGTAAGTAGTTCAAAAGTAATTATACCCCCTACCTGTGCAGGTTAATATCAGCTGGGTTAGTACATTGATGGTTTATAAAAAGGCTTTTCGTTACCAAGGTGTCACACAAGAAAACATCTCATGATGGGTAAAAACAAAGAGCTCTCCCAAGACCTTCTCAACCCTATTGTTGTGAAACATATTGATGGAATCGGATACAGACGTATTTCAAAACGTCTGAATCCTCCAGTAAGCCCCAGCAACATCGCTCCATCATCACCCGGCCACGCACACGAGCTCCTCACAAGATCTCTGACCAGGGAGTCAGAAGAGTAGCCCAAGAGCCAATGAGCACCCGGAAAGCGCTCCAGAAACACCTGGAGGCAGCAGGTGCGATCGTCACAGAGAAAACAACAGGCGATGCAGTCCCCTGCTCACGCTCACACGCAAGACTCCATCACTAAAGAAAAGGCGTGTCGAAGCTCGTTTACAGTTTGCTACAACTCATCTGGACAAGTTTATGAAACGCTGGGAGAGTGTAGTCTGATCAGACGAGAGCAAATCTGAACTTTTCATTCATACTACACATCTCCCTAAAAACACTACACCAGCAGTGAAGTCTGGAGGTGAAGCATCATGGTGTGGGGCTGTTCTTCATCACATGGTACGGGCAGGAACGATGAATGGAGCCCTTTACCCGGAGATTCTTGAGAAGAATCTGCTGCCATCCAGCAGGATGATGATGATGATGATGAGATGTGGGTGGAGCTTCCAGCAGGAGAACGCTCCAAAGCATACAGTAAAGGAAACTCTCAATCGGTTTCAGAGAAATAAATCGAGGTGTTCGAACGGCCCAGCCGATCACCTGACTCGAATCCAACGGAACAAGATTTAAAGACGATATGTTTAGAAGAACGGACCAAAAATCACACCTGAATACTGCGGAACATTCAGTTCTTCATACAGGAAGCGTCATTACGCACAAAGACTCCTCCACGAAGTATTCAACACATTTCAGTTAGCGTGTTCAATACTTTTTCCACCCGTTATCACACGTAACTTTATTTATAGACTTTAATGTTGTGAATTCTTTATATTTCCGGATTTCTTGAGTTAATACTGATGTCTGGTGAGAGTTTCATGCGAATAAGCTCATTGGAGATTGCATCCAGATCCGTATTTCCCCCACTGTATAGGAAATGAAAGTCAAGTTAAAAGTGCAGGTGTACGACGAGGAAATTAGGATTGTTAAACATTTGCGTCGATTTCGACGTCATTAACCGTGTGTTTGTTGACTGGATGTGTATCTAAATATTTATACTGAATAAAATGGTGGCTGATGCTCCTATGATGCTGGACTTGCAGGCAGTATAATACTCCAGTGGAAAAGAAACAGTACGAATAACATTCCGTTGTTCTGTATTGGTCTTCTGTGCAGTCGATGGACCCCCCATGTATTTATCCCGCTACGTGCACGTTCCTCCCAAGCAGATGGACCTGATGGGCTTTGATGAGGTGAGTAAACATCAAACCTGCAGCCGCTTCCTGTCTGCCCCGTGTATAAACACTCACACCACACGGCTTGGTGTCCGTGTGAAACCTCCAGAGAGATCACGTCGTGTTGGTTTCGGAATGAAAGGACTGTACGTAATGGCGACTCTCACTCCGTTCTTCAGGTGTACCTGATAAACCTGCGCAGGCGTCCCGACCGCAGAGAGAGGATGCTGTGGTCTCTGTACGAGCTGGAGATCAACGCTAAAGTGGTGGATGCTGTGGACGGAGCGTCAGTCTTACGTCTTGACCTTTCAATGCTGAGTGACGGAGTGGTGCAGAGTTACTGTCACCACCCTGGAGCTGATTCTTTTCTGTAACAGCACGTCCCCGAGTGTTTTTATTCCTCTCACGCCGCAGCTAGCTGCTAATGAATTTAAACCTGCGCTACTGTCGGAGCTGCTGTTCTAGAAAATGAATCAACACCTTCTGAACGAGCAGGAATTCGACAGTGCTGTGGTGTAAATGTGTGTGTGTGTGTGTGTGTGTGTGTGTGTGTGTGTGTGTGTGTAGAGCTCTGAACAGCAGTGATATTAAGATCCTGGGTGTGGACCTCCTGCCTGGTTATTACGACCCGTTCTCCGGCCGAACGCTCACCAAAGGGGAGGTGGGATGTTTCCTCAGCCACTACTACATCTGGAAGGAGGTGAGAAGTTCCTCCACACACACACACACACACACACACACACACACGCCTTTAAATAGTTACATGTAAAAGTAATATTTATTTAGTTTGACCACACGCTGGCCTCATGATTAATGAACAACATCACAATGTTTGCATACTTGAGTACTTGCGTACTAGAGAGAGAGTAAAGAGAGAGAGAGGATAAAGAGAGAGAGGATAAAGAGAGAGAGAGAGTAAAGAGAGAGAGTAAAGAGAGAGGGTAGAGAGAGAGAGAGTAAAGAAAGAGAATAAAGAGAGAGAGAGGATAAAGAGAGAGAGAGAGGGTAAAGAGAGAGAGAGAAAAGAAAGAGAATAAAGAGAGAGAGAGGATAAGAGAGAGAGAGAGGGTAAAGAGAGAGAGAGTAAAGAAAGAGAATAAAGAGAGAGAGAGGGTAAAGAGAGAGAGAGTAAAGAAAAAGAATAAAGAGAGAGAGACTTTTACAATCATTTATTTAACAAAACATTACATTATACACAAAAGCTGAATGTGAGTCAATAAATAAAGAAATATTCAAAGCGCATTAAAAAGAAAAAGCTCAAATATATCAGGTACTAAAGGAGGTAAATAAAATAAGAGAGATAGAGGATAAAGAGAGAGAGTAAAAAGAGAGAGAGAGAGAGAGGGTAAAGAGAGAGTAAAGAGAGAGAGTGTAAAGAGAGAGAGAGAGGGGGGAGAGAGAGAGAGAGGGTAAAGAGAGAGTAAAGAGTGAGAGAGAGAGGGAGAGAGAGAGAGAGTAAAAGAGAGAGTAAAGAGAGAGAGAGAGTAAAGAGAGATAGGGTAGAGAGAGAGAGAGAGAGTAAAGAGAGACAGTAAAGAGAGAGAGAGAGAAAAGAGAGAGAGAGGGTAGAGAGAGAGGGTAGAGAGAGAGAGAGAGAGATAAAGAGACAGTAAAGAGAGAGAGAGAGGGTAAAGAGAGAGAGAGAGGGTAAAGAGAGAGAGAGAGAAAAGAGAGAGAGAGAAAAAGAGAGAGAGAGGGTAGAGAGAGAGAGAGAGAGAGAGAGTAAAGAGACAGTAAAGAGAGAGAGAGAAGAAAGAGAGAGGGAGAGAGAGAGAGAGAGAGAGAGAGAGAGAGAGAGTAAAGAGACAGTAAAGAGAGAGAGAGGGTAAAGAGAGAGAGAGAGAGTAAAGAGAGAGAGAGAATAAAGAGAGAGAGAGGGTAGAGAGAGAGAGAGAGAGAGGGGTAAAGAGAGAGAGAGGGGAGAGAGAGAGAGAGTAAAGAGAGAGAGAATAAAAGAGAGAGAGAGGTAGAGAGAGAGAGAGAGAGAGGGGGTAAAGAGAGAGAGGGTAAAGAGAGAGAGAGAGAGTTAAGAGAGAGAGAGAATAAAGAGAGAGAGAGAGTAGAGAGAGAGAGAGAGTAAAGAGACAGTAAAGAGAGAGAGAGGGTAAAGAGAGAGAGAGAAAAGAGAGAGAGAGAAAAAAGAGAGAGGGTAAAAAGAGAGAGAGAGAGTAAAGAGAGAGAGAGGATAGAGAGAGAGAGGGTAGAGAGAGAGAGAGAGTAAAGAGACAGTAAAGAGAGAGAGAGGGTAAAGAGAGAGAGAGAGAGTAAAGAGAGAGAGAGAATAAAGAGAGAGAGAGGGTAAAGAGAGAGAGAGAGAGTAAAGAGAGAGAGAGAATAAAGAGAGAGAGAGGGTAGAGAGAGAGAGAGAGAGTAAAGAGACAGAAAAGAGAGAGAGAGGGAAAAGAGAGAGAGAGAGAGTAAAGAGAGAGAGAGAATAAAGAGAGAGAGAGGGGAAGAGAGAGAGAGAGAGAGAGAGAAGAAAGAGAGAGTAAGAGAGAGAGAGGGTAAAGAGAGAGAGAGAGAGAGTAAAGAGAGAGAGAGGGTAGAGAGAGAGAGAGAGTAAAGAGAGAGAGAGAAAAAGAGAGAGAGAGGGTAGAGAGAGAGAGAGAGAGAGTAAAGAGAGAGAGAGAGGATAAAGAGAGAGAGAATTAGAATCAGAAGTCAACATTTCTACACACTGAGTGTATGATAAACTTCCTTTACATTAGTATAGTATATTACGTCGATGGAAACGTTCTTGCGTACTCCAGACATTTCATTCTGCTTCTGTATTCTAACATACTTGCAGTAGAGCAGTTTTACATACTTGTAAGATCATCACACACTACCACGCTCTCGTTCCTTTCGACATTCTGGCGTACTTGCATACTTTTCACGTAGTGTGTGTCTTTATACTAGCATAATTGTATTTTAACGTTCTCGTGTACTTGTGTGGTGTTTACGCAGTGTGTGTGTGTGTGTGTGTGTGTGTTGTGGACTCGTCTCTGTCTCTCAGATGGTGGACATGCAGATGGACAAAGCGGTGATCTTCGAGGACGATGTTCGGTTTCAGGGCAACTTCAAACGGCGCCTGATGAGGATGATGGAGGAGGTGGAGCAAGCCGAACTTGACTGGGACATCATGTGAGTGACGCCCGTCTGTCGAGGCGTTGCCGTGGAAACCTCTCCGTCGTTTTTCATTCGGATAAAAATAAATACATGTTAAAGAATCTTCCCAAGTGGAACGTTTTTTAAGGCGTGATGTCTGTGTGTGTCGGAATAAACAATCACATGACCTCATCCATGCTTGCGTTTGATTGGCTGGGATTCTTTTGATGATGTCATGTCGCACTGTATGTGGCATGTATACGCATCATAGTAATTAGAACGCTCCAGATGTGGGCACAAAAGCTAAGGCGGGCGCCCACCGGTGGTAAGAGCGCCACCAAAGAAAAGCAAAACCTAAAAAAAAAAAAAAAAAAAAAACAAAAAAACCAAGCCAACCACCCAAACCCACCCACAAACCCCACAAAACCAAAACCCCACACACACCCCCAACACAAACCACCAACACAAACAAAAAAACAACAAAAAAAACTACAAAAAAAAGCACCAAACGGTTGATTTTTATCGCTTTATTCCGGTTTTACAGTCTCGTTCTGGTCTGTTTACCGGTGTGTTGTCACATCTTCGGTTCTCTCATTGAGTAAGAACTGCTCTGAAAGCCACATCATCCAGAATCAACTCCAGTCCTACGTTTCGTTTCCGAAAATCCGAGACGTTTCGGGTAAAAAGGTTGAAATGTCCTGTACGCTTCACCTCCATTTGAACATCCATGAGCTCAGAATCAGAACCGGAATCGTGTCGGTCTGATCCAAATCCACAGGCTGCACTGTATGTTTGTGCATTAGGGTTTAAAAAAAAAAAAAAATAAAAGTATTCGATTTATTTTCTGTAGGTTTTTTTTTTAACTCATTTAGCATTTTTAAATATTTGTAATGTTTACTGCTTGTTCATTTTTTAAAATTTTTTAAAGTAAAAATGTAAAAAAAAAAAAAAAAAAAAACCTATATAAATAAGAGAAAAAAAAACGTTTCATTTACAATGACCAAAGTCTGCTTTAGTCAGACAGTAAAACAGCTACTTTGCACGTCTCATGCTAAAGACGATCAGAGACAGAACAAAGTCTGTACCGGTGTGCATGCATATTAATCAGACGCACTGATCTTTTCTGTATATTTTCCAGCTGGTTCGTTTTGTTTCATCACCATCAACATCAACTTCACCCTCATCATCATCATCACCATCACCATCAACTTCACCCTCACCATCACCCTCAACATCACCTCACCCTCATCATCACCCTCAACATCACCTCACCCTCATCATCACCCTCAACATCACCTCACCCTCATCATCACCCTCAACATCACCTCACCCTCATCATCACCCTCAACATCACCTCACCCTCATCATCACCCTCAACATCACCTCACCCTCATCATCACCCTAACATCACCTCACCCTCATCATCACCCTCAACATCACCTCACCCTCATCATCACCCTCAACATCACCTCACCCTCACCATCAACTTCACCCTCACCATCACCCTCATCATCACCATCAACTTCACCCTCACCATCACCATCACCATCAACTTCACCCTCACCCTCACCCTCACCCTCACCATCACCCTCACCCCACCCACCATCACCCTCACCATCACCCTCACCATCACCATCAACTTCACCCTCACCATCACCATCAACTTCACCCTCACCATCACCCTCCCCTCACCATCAACCTCACCCTCACCATCACCATCAACTTCACCCTCACCATCACCCTCACCATCAACTTCACCCTCACCCTCACCATCACCATCAACTTCACCCTCACTCTCACCCTCAACATCACCATCATCCTCATCATCACCATCACCCTCACCCTCAACATCACCATCATCACCCTCATCCACATCTTCATCCACATCCTTGTGATTTCTCTTATTTATTTCCTGAAGCTTTTCATCTTCTTTTTGTATTTCTTTCTGCTGAAAAAGTGCAGGTGATGAAAAGACGTCATATGTTAAGATTTTGGTTATTTTTCCTCCACAAAGCACTGAAATAAAGTGTATAATAATGTAACATGATATTTTGGTCCCAAGTCATTTCAAAAATATGTAATTATTATTAGTATTATTATTAGTAGTAGTAGTAGTATCATTATTATTATTATTATTAATCCGATTGAGCGTGTGTTGGATGTTCTGGACAAACGAGTCCGATCCGTGGAGGCCCGACCTCGCATCTTACAGGACTTGAAGGATCTGCTGCTAACGTCTCGGTGCCAGATCCCACAGCACAGCTTCAGAGGTCTCGTGGAGTCCACGCCTCGACGGATATCTAGTATAAAATATGATCAAGTATCAAATTGAATGCACGCAACTTTAGTATCGTTTTTCCTTGAGTAAAACTTGTTCGAAATGGAAAACCTATGAGTCAAGTCTTGCAGCGTGAACATTCATTGACTTTTATTGTCCCCTCATGAAATGAGAAACATGTCTAAATGTGAATGTACTTTACTGCAGTGTTCTTTCACTGAATGGCCACTAGACGGCGCATCACAGGTCTGAATACATACAACAGGTTCTCTGTGTCGTGGGTTTTAGGGTTCATGATAAGGCTTTGTGTTCGTTCTGGTGAAGTAGAGTCAAACAAACCGTTTAGAAACGAGTTCTAATGTTAGTCCATTAAGTATTTTCCGGGGACAGCAGTGTAATTCTGGACGTAACTTTCCCGTCCCACTGTCCCACCAGAGGACCGTCTACAGAGCTATATTAAGACCTGAGACCAGTGCGTCTAGAGTTTCAGTCCACATTCCAGTAAAACCACCTCCGTGTGGACACCTCTGAACATAATGAAGACTCTTACACGTGTTAGTCAGCACTTCCGAGGTTGGAAGCACTCAGAAACGTAGATGTTGTGTCATTCAGTAAAGATCAGAAATGTATATTACATTCTTGTTTTCCACGAGGAAGCACAAAAAACTCGCAGACTTTGTAAAAAGCCGCAGCAAAATCAAACGTCGCGAAATCCGTGAAATCCTGTAGGGTTTCATCGTGTTGTATGAGAATAGATTCAGCGGCGTCGTTAAATTTAGAATCGGTTCCTGTAGAATCGTATCGGAGCTCCGCATCGTAGCAGATTAAGTGGTCTCGCCACATACCGAAGTGTTGCCTTAAGAATGATGCAGTGTTCAGCTACACGGTGAGGTTTAGTCCCATGTTTATAGGTGACAGGAAATCCTACTGTGTCCATCAACACCGTGTCCATCAACAATGTGTCCATCAGCACCATGTCCATCAGCACCATGTCCATCAACACCGTGTCTATCAGCACCGTGTCCATCAACACCGTGTCCATCAGCACCGTGTCCATCAACACCGTGTCCATCAGCACCGTGTCCATCAGCACCGTGTCCATCAACACCGTGTCCATCAGCACCGTGTCCATTAGCACCGTGTCCATCAGCACCGTGTCCATCAGCACCGTGTCCATCAACACTGTGTCCATCAGCACCGTATCCATCAACACCGTGTCCATCAGCACCGTGTCCATCAACACCGTGTCCATCAGCACCGTGTCCATCAACACCATATCCATCAACACTGTGTCCATCAGCACCGTGTCATCAACAATGTGTCCATCAACAATGTGTCCATCAGCACCGTATCCATCAACACCGTGTCCATCAACACCGTGTCCATCAACACTGTGTCCATCAGCACCGTGTCCATCAACACTGTGTCCATCAACAATGTGTCCATCAGCACCATATCCATCAACACTGTGTCCATCAGCACCGTGTCCATCAACACTGTGTCCATCAACAATGTGTCCATCAGCACCGTATCCATCAACACCGTGTCCATCAACACTGTGTCCATCAGCACCTTGTCCATCAACACTGTGTCCATCAACAATGTGTCCATCAGCACCGTATCCATCAACACCGTGTCCATCAGCACCGTGTCCATCAACAATGTGTCCATCAGCACCGTGTCCATCAACAATGTGTCCATCAACAATGTGTCCATCAGCACCGTGTCCATCAACAATGTGTCCATCAGCACCGTGTCCATCAGCACCGTGTCCATCAGCACCGTGTCCATCAACAATGTGTCCATCAACAATGTGTCCATCAACAATGTGTCCATCAACAATGTGTCCATCAGCACCGTGTCCATCAACAATGTGTCCATCAACAATGTGTCCATCAGCACCGTGTCCATCAGCACCGTGTCCATCAACACCGTGTCCATCAACACTGTGTCCATCAACACTGTGTCCATCAACAATGTGTCCATCAACACCTCAGAGACGTCACTGATGTGATTTGAGGCAGAAGATTTTTACTCACTTTTATTTGGTTTTATTCGTAATTAATCTTGTAGCTCCAGTTTAAAACTCAGGAAGTAAATTCCAGACACCGAGCATGTCCTGTGTGGTTGACATCACTGGGGGAACGTGAAATTGGGTACATTTGATCAAATGGAAGAACCAGAGAAGCGTGTCAGGAAAAACCCGAGGCATGCGGAGCCTCAGCTGTAGCGTGTTTCTCTCAGATTAGTGTAAGTGGAGCAGAACATAAACACACATCTCCTCACATGACCCTGTCCTGCTACTGTGGGGGTAACAGTCATTATATATAAGCCAGATACTAATAGTATTATTAATGTCACTTTACAACAGACAGAAAAGTTTACACTTAAAAAAAAAACTAGAGGAAGGAACAGAAGTGAAGGTGGAAAGTGTAGAGAGAGAAATTTCAGGCTTTCAGCTTTAAATGAGGAGAGAAGAGAAAAGTAAAGACGCTGCTAAGATATTAAAGGTTAAATAAATGTGTCTGAATGTGATATAAATGTTTTCTTATAATGCGTACGCTCACCATTTACCTTTATACATACCTCCAACTTCTTCTACATCCCTATTTACAAGTAATTGTTTTTATTTGATTATTTATTGTTCTTATGATATACTTTTTATAATGATTTAATACACAAATAAATTGTAGATAAATTGTAACATAGTTTTTTTTTTTGCCCATTCAAAACCCATAGGGGATGCAAACTTTTGCACTCGTTGGAGCCGATTAAGTTTGGCTTTCGTTAAAACAGCTCAGAACCTTCACGGCTAAACGTTTTGCTTTGTAGAGAGTCCATGTGCTGTTTTGGGGGGAAAAAAACAACAACAAAAAAACCACAATTGAGAGTGTGTTCATGTTTTTAAGGTTAATTTTAAATCTGAAATCGTTTAGATTTCAATCAAATCCACAGTGTTAAAAAAACAACAACTTTATATAACATAACAGTTACAAACAAGAATGTCACACGGCTGAACTTCGGTCTTTGGCACCGGGACATGTTATCAGAGGCTCAGAAATTCACTCCAGCTCCACACTGAGATAACCGCTGACCTCTAGTGACCCTGCCCTCGTCTGACAGCCAATCAGAAATGATCTCCAGGGCCAACGCCTGCGTGTCGCTCGTCAGGGCCTCCTCAGATAACAACAGACTGAGTCGACGCCGGACAGAGCTGGGGAAAGCAGTCGTAATACAGCGTTCTCTTTAAAGACATGTCTGCGTTCTCCGCTGGTGTTCCTGCTCAAGTGAATGCGATGTGTTGGAGGAAATATTACACCAGGCTTCTGATCCGGAAAACGTCCCGGAGTCCTGATTAACCGACAACGATGTGGAACAAAGCACAACTTTAGGAACACATATTTAACAACGTGAAAACTTCAACGATACATGTATATTCTGTACATTTTCCTTTCTTTCTATTACAAATAACCTATAAAGTATTTAGAACATGATACATAAATAATAGTCTTAATCCACGGCCTCGGCTTAAGTATATTATAGCCTGGAATGCTTCTTTGGGTTTACACAGGACTCCTGTCAGTCTTTTTTTTTTATTTTTGATATATAGACACGCCCCCAGTGCTCCTTTTCCCCGCCCCCACCTCAGCCTATACTATACCTATATGAACTAAACCGAGAGCCGCCAATCTTGGACTCACTACTAAGAACACGCGATATTCAGAGAATACAGATCCTCTCAGACATTTCGGTAATACTACACTACAGCAATGAAGTTTTACTAAAGTTTCACTTTCCACCTCTGACCTCGGGCCACGCCTCCTGTGTTCCACTAAATCTAGTCCCCTTGGTGACTCTCTTACTTGGGGTTCCGGGCGGTGTTTCACTCTGAAGGGAACTAGGTGTTGATTTGAGACACACCCCAAGGCTCACACGCGGCAACTTTACTGCAAGTGCGTGTGCGTGTGTATGAACGTTGTTTACCCTGCACACACACTCACACACACACACACACACACACACACTCACACACTCACACACGCTATGCTTTGGCGCTGTTTGTAATTTGAACGCAGGCGACATTTTGTGGCACTGAAACGAACCTGGAGGATTCAAATCCTGCAACACGGTGAGTTCTGAGTGTTTAGAGTGGCATGAAAAGTCCCGGATGTGTTGGTGTTGTTGTTGTTGTTAAAGGAAGTAGCACAGTTAGCATAAACACTCAGATTAGAAACGCAGAGCACTGATGTGGATGTTAAAGCAGTGGTGTAGGTTTATAAATAAGTAAATCAATAAATCCTAACGGAGTGCTGTTGAAAATACCCACCGCTATTCGGACCTGCAGGGTTGTGTTCCACTTAAAGGGCCAGTCTGACATTTAAAAACAAAAAGAAAATGTTTGTAGACTTGTAAAAAACAAAAAAAACCCAGATAATATTAAAGATTGAAAGATCGTGTTTATAAACTGTCATCGACAATATATTGTCTATATTACTGCGCTGAAGGATCTCCCTAAATATAATTTATTTCTTTAATCTTATTGGTGTTTTTCTGACCTGGAAACGAGCTCCTCCTTCAGCTCCACCCCTAGCTCCTCCCACAGCTCCTCCCTAGCCCCTCCCACAGCTCCTCCCCTAGCTTCAACAGAATGAATGAATGCCTTTATTATAGAACTGCTCAGTCCTGCAGGTGGCTTTACACTTTACAGTTTTAAAGGGCACCTAGTATAGTTTTTCAAATATTACCTTTCATGTATTGTGATATATATATATACACGTAGCTGTTTGTCTTTAATTTATTTATTCATTTACATGTGATTCTGTTACATGTGATTCATATTCATGTGATTCAGTTACGTGTGATTCATTTACGGGTGATTTGTTTACATGTGATTCATGAATCATACGTATCTGAATCACATGTGATTCAGTCACATGTGATTCATATTCATGTGATTCATATTCATGTGATTCAGTTACGTGTGATTAATTTGTGTGATTCATGAATCATACATATCTGAATCACATGTGATTCAGTTACATGTGATTCTTTTACATGTGATTCAAATTCATGTGATTCAGTTACGTGTGATTTGTTTACATGTGATTCATGAATCATACGTATCTGAACCACATGTGATTCAGTTACATGTGATTCAGTTACATGTGATTCTTTTACATGTGATTCATATTCATGTGATTTGTTTACATGTGATTCATGAATCATACGTATCTGAATCACATGTGATTCAGTTACATGTGATTCTTTTACACGTGATTCATATTCATGTGATTCAGTTACGTGTGATTCATTTGCATGTGATTCATGTTCGTGTGATTCAGTTACGTATGATTCCTTTGCATGTGATTTTCATTTACTAATTTGCTTCTCTTTAAATCCAGCTTTAGACTGTGATATCACAAACATAGCTGTTTGCGAATGTAAAACGTCTGCCAAGTTTCAAAAGTCAAAAGCGCACGACAACCGGACTTATCGATTCCCAAACGAAGGAATCGATTCTGAACAGCTGGAACGACTCGTTAGTGATTCCAGACTTTACTTCCTGTACTAACCTACGTTGGTTTGTAATAAAAAAAAGCCCCGCCTCTGGTTTTCATCGGCTGCTCGCTGACAGGCGGTAGACCGATCAGAACTGGAAGAGTTTAGAACGAATCCTCTAGAACGGATCATTCGTCATTCACACTTAAGCCTGCAAACGGGATTTTATCTCGAGTCACTTGTTCATGTTTACCATGAAGTTGCACAGGAAGTGATGTTCCACCGATGTGGTGGAATTTACACCGCAGAAACTTTATTAAAACGTTTCCGGACGAAAACTTTATCCTCATGGTGAACAGCTAAAACAAAACAAAAAAAAACCAAGCCCCAATTTCCTGATGGTATATAAAGATCACATACTTTTCCTATTCACGTATCAGCATCTATTCACACGTTATCTTCCCGGTAATTTCCTGGGAATCGCTCAATTCTGTTCGTCACGTCATTATTTCCCAGGACTCTGACCCTTCTTTATTAATTGCCATTTAGTTATTACTCTATTATTGTTACGGCTGCACGGTATCATCTGTTAATGGTTAATGGGGTTTTTTTATTGAACGTAAGGCCCCTGACGGGAATATCTGCACTTCTACTCGGAGTCTATCCTGATTCGCTGTTTGCCGCTTCAGCAGTTTCTAATCTGAAGAAAACAGGCCAGAAAAAAGGCCTGTCCTCGTACACTGTTGTTGCTGATTTCGGGTCCGTGTCGTTACAGGCGTCATGGCCTTCTTGGGGAGCGTGGTGCGGAGGGCGGTGGCGTATCGCCGACCGTTAGGGTCGCTTTACTGTCCTGCCGCCCGCTGCTACAGCGTCCAGAGTGAACACACCACAGAGAAAAGCGTCCCCTACGCCAAGACCCTCAAAGAAGAGGGCGGATTGAGCGGACCCACCAAACCCCTGCCCCGATCCGCAGACGCCGTGGTGATCGGAGGCGGCAGTCTGGGATGTCAGACGCTCTATCACCTGTGTAAGATGGGCATGAGCAATGTAGTGCTGCTGGAGAGGGACAGACTGACGGCGGGGACGACGTGGCACACCGCAGGTACGCGTGACACGACATATTGGTTAGTATTTACAGTAAGATGTAAGGGTTCTCTTTACATTTAAACATGGGACAAACTGAAGAACCCTTGAGAGTTCTAACACTGAAAACCAGGAGTTCTTGCACGCAAATGTGTGTATTTATTATCACTCAACCTGTCAGACACGCTGTGTTCTCCTGGCTGTAATACTGCATAACACTCCGAAGTCAGTCATTATGGAATTAATTTTGTGCTGGAAGTATCGAACGTAACTTTTTTTTTCAAGAACGTTATACGTCGACTACGTACGGCGCGTTTCGTGTGTGTTTGTTTGTTCTTGTTTTAAACATAGTCTGTAATGGCTTTGCATGTAGTCCTCATACGGGCCATTTCTACTTCAAACAATGCTATTTAGCATGACGTGTTGCACTCAGATTTGGGCATCAGGGTAAGGGCTAGAACGGCATTCGTAGCCCCATGTCTGGGATTGGGTTTATACGTGTACCAGTCCATTAAACATGAATCCAGTTCGTGATCAGCGGTTGAATTGTACCGAACCGAAAATAAAATGCAGGAAGACGGATCATTTCTGCTGTTTTGGGTTCGGCGAGAGTCGCCGAGGCTGCTGTGCGGTCTGAGTGCATGTGGAAGGAAGTCCGATTCCGCGCTGGAGTCAGCGTTCGGCACGACGCCAAACCGCCAATGTCTTCAGATCATTCGACGAAATTAGCTTTCGCTATACGGCGCTTTGTTGGGTTTTTTTTTTCTTTTTTTCCTCACTGTTCTGCTGATTATTGTTTTAAGAAGATTACAAATGAACTGGAATCTATCCAGAACGGAACGATTAGGAATATTACGAACATCTGGATGGTGGATTTATACGTGGTTCTGTGTAATCGTTTTACAAATCGCTTGTCTGACATCCACGTTAGACACTTCACTGTAGGACTGTTTAATCTTTGGGATAAAAAAAATAATTAAATTGGCCGGGATGTTTATTTAGTTATTTATTTATTTTAAACCATTTTTGTCCCTCGTTAACCGAGCCAGCCACACACTGCTAGATTTTATTTTACATCAGCTGGAAAATCCAGTCGAAAGATCATCAATATGAGATGAAGGGAAGGGGCGGGGCTTCCAGTGGATCAGATTAATATTCGAGAGCACCTACGCAACTGTCAGTCGTGGTTTTTTTTTTTTTTTAAAGTGACGACTTGCACTAAAGTTTCCTAAAGTTCGGCACTTCTGGTTATATAAAAGGATGTAAATATGATGTCACTGGACATAGTGGCAGTTTAATTTGATGTAGAGATGATTAAATTGTTATATCGCACAAGCCTTGTCGTAATGCCGCCAGGCAGCCCAAATGAAGCCGGGGTGCCGATACTTTAATATTCACAAACATGACCAGAATGTAGAGTCCGAACGATCCTAAATAGCACTGATTGCAGCACCATTATGCCCTGTGTAGGGAGCATATGTAGTGAATAGGAAGTAACAGTGAAGCGACGCATCTCAAATGACTTAAGGACCCTTAATTTAGGAACTTTTTTCCTTCAGGAACTTTAGGACAGGAACCTTTTATTGTAAGAATTTTATACTAGGAGCATTTTGTTCAGGAACTTCCAGAACTTTAGTCTAAGACTTGATTTCTTTTTCTTTTTTCTTTTTTTTGACCCTATGTAGGGAGCGCATGTATACTGAACCCAGGTCAGGATTTATTTACAGTACGACGCGCTCAGTAACGGATATAACGCTATGACGTGTCTCACTCTCCTGCTGTCTGTCTCTCAGGTTTGTTGTGGCAGTTGAGGCCGAGCGATACGGAGGTGGAACTTTTGGCCCACACGAGGAACGTGGTCAGCTCGGAGCTGGAGGAGGAGACGGGCCTGGAGACGGGCTGGATCCAGAACGGAGGCCTGTTTATCGCCTCCAACAAGCAGAGACTGGACGAGTACAAGCGCCTCATGTCGGTACGTCACGGCCAGACTTTAATAATAAATGTTATACATAGCTTTACGGTTTTTTTTTTTTTTTAATGGGTATTGCTCCGTCTCTCTGCTTGTCCAGCTGGGGAAGGTGTACGGTATCGAGTCGTATGTGCTCTCACCTGCAGAAACCAAAGAGCTTTACCCCCTGATGAATGTGAAGGATCTGTACGGGACTCTATACGTCCCCAAAGACGGCACGATGGACCCCGCTGGTACCTGTACCACCCTGTCCAGGGCAGCTTCCGCCCGTGGAGCCACGGTACCACAGACCGGTTCTCTACCGGATTATATTCAGTGTAACATGATCGTGCGTTATAGTGCGCAGTTACAATTAAATGGTGCACAGTAAATGAATCTCTACAGTAACGGGTTCGTTATTGAGGACCGTTAGTCCAGATAGTTTATTTCACTTCAGATACTTTAGCCAAGAACCTTTACTTCAGTCCAGGAACCGTAGCTCTGGAGCATTATTTTAGCGTACGAAATTATTACTATATATATATTTTTTAACCTCAGGAATATTACTTTAGCCCAGATACCTTGTTAGCCCAATGATTTTATTTTGCCTTAAGAACTTTAAGCAAGGAACTTGGTCTATTTATAACATCTCTGTTAAGCATTAAACTAATAAGCCTGCTGCCGTTTTACAGCCAGGGTTGCCAGATTGAATTTTATCCTTGTCTAAATCCATGCAAGTTGAAATATGTTTTGTGTGTATTAAATGTGTTGTTATTGTTGTTATTATAAGTTTTACAGTGTGAATATACACGATGAAGCGCAACGTCGCAGTTAACAGTTTTTACTACATTTAAAAAAATATATATTTTTAAAAAATTACGGACAGGAACTGATGAAATGAAACTTCCTGTCTGCAGGTGATCGAGAACTGCCCCGTGACGGGCATCCAGGTGAAGACGGACCACATGGGTGTGAGGAGGGTGAAGGCAGTGGAAACAGAATTCGGGACCATTGATACCCCGTGTGTGGTGAACTGCGCAGGTTTATATCACAGCGCCACACACACACACACACATTCCTTCTCTGACTTCGTTACACTTCTGAATATTAACACGAGTGCGAAAGTCAAAGTCTCCAGAAGATCCGTTACAGCTAATTAATTGCCTTATACAACCACACTTGTTGTACACGCCTTGTAATGCGTTACAAACTATTCATAATATGACGATCGACTAAAAGAAAGGAGCATTTTCCTGTCGATGCGTTAAATCTCTCGATAAATCCATCAGTGTGTCCAGTTAAAAAATATATTCCGTTAATAAATCCAATAATATGTCTTCTCGTATATATAAGACACCCTGAAGGTGAGGTGAGAGCGAGCGTGGGAGACGGAGCTACAGGACAGATCACTCTTATGACGAACACTGACCGTGTGACAGGCAGGTGTCGAAGGAGAGCGGTGTGAAGATACAGTACGTCTCATACGTGTATATGGAGTCAGTCTAGTGCTCACTGTGCATGTATTGTCTCGCGTGACCAGAAGAGGGCGCTCCTGGTTTACGCAGCGCGGAGGTTGTCGGTAGTGCCGGATGGAGATTAGTGCTGGTTCAGACCTGATCTGTGTGTAAAAAGCTGCACCTGACCTCTGAAAGGTTTCCACTGAAGTGCGAAGCCTTTATTTTCCTCCGCATTTTAAAAATAAAAGCAGTTCACAATGCAGGACGCCAATGCGATGCGGAACTGTCTGATCCGCGACCAATCCGAGAAATGAGCACATTTGAGTGACAGCCGTTTATCTGAGACTCCGCCTGCGACGTCGTTCAAGCAATTAAAGACAGTTCTAGGGTTACAGAGTAGCTACGCTAGCTTTTGCTCGCTAGATTATGTTTCACTAGCTTTCCCCAGGTGGACTTCCTGTGCTAAGGTGAGTTTGGCTCGCTGGTCTGTACTGAAACGAAGAAGGAAAGGGTCCGGTTGTCTTTCTTTGTGAAGTTTCTCCTGCATCGTGAATCCTGGTTAATGGATGCTGTTGTCTCTGCTCCGTCAGGTGTGTGGGCCGCTAAACTGGGGAAGATGGCCGGCGTGAATGTTCCTCTCATTGCCATGCATCACGCCTATGTGGTGACGGAGAGGATCGAGGGGATTCAGGTGACCTCAGCCCCTCTGTCCCTGTATTGCCGTCTCCCTACTCTCTCCTCTGTGATGTTAACGTCTCCTCTGTACCCTCCATTCTGTAACACCTCTTCTTATACTGTCCCATCTGTAATGCGCTTTCTGTCCCGTCCCCTGTGTTTCGTCCCCTGTGTTTCACCTCCTCTGTAACAGTAACATGTCTTCTGTACCATCTCATACGTAACAGTACTTTCCCCTGTGTGACGTCTCTGTACCATTTACTCTGCATCTCTACCTACAACGTCCCCTCCGAGACAGTAACGTCCCTTCTTTATCCGTAACGTAACACCTCCCTGTACCTCCCCCCTCTATAAAGCGTCCTGTAACACCTCCCCTCGTAACTCCGCCCCCTCCGCGTCCTCCTCTAACACCCCATCAATAACATTTCCTTCTCTTAATTCTTTCGCTAGCTATCTTTCATATGGCCTTGTTTTCCTCGTCACACGTGAAACTGTCCATTTCTTCTCTCTTTTTTTTTTTGAGCATCAGTGTGTGTGTCTCTCTCTCTCTCTCTCTCTCTGTCTCTATGTGTGTGTGTTTGTGTGAGTGTGTGTGTGGGTGGGTAGTGAGTGTCTCAGAATAAAGTGGCACTGTTATTCTTATCCCTTCTTGTGCAATAACACAGCTTTCACACTGCACCAGCAAAAACACAACAGGCACCATGAGATCGTGCTTCTCCACAGCTGAAAGCCTCAGCTAGCATTATGCAACCTCCCTGCTGCTGTGAGAGAGAGAGAGTGATTAGTGGAGTGTGAGTGGTGTGTGTGTGTGTGTGTGTATGTGTTTTGGTTAGTATATCGCTCTGTCCACTAGATCTCTCTCTCTCTCTCTCTCTCTCTCTCTCTCTCTCGCTCTCTCTCTCTCTCTCTCTCTGTGTCTGAGCATTACAGTAACCGCTGTTCCGCGCCGTTCATCACGCCGTCAGTCTGCAGCGTTCACATGTCGCACGCATGCTAATTGACGCACGCGCTCGATGATGAATCGACAGAATTTAGAGAATAGAAGCTCCCCGTCATGAGATAATTAAACCCTTGAACTAGTGCGCACTTCCTTCACATGGACCATCAGGCTGAGCAAACCCAACCGACTAGGGTCACGCGTCTGTAATCCATCTTCTGTGATGACTGCCGTGATGTTTGTGCTTAAAAATGCTTTGTGTGTGTGTGTGTGTGTGTGCAGCGGAGGGGAGAATTGTGGGATATTGAGGGGGAATAACGGCGTATTGACGTGTACCGTGACCGGGTTATGTGACCGGGGTCGTGCTGTTATTGGATAATACTCCACAGTGGGGGGGATTATGAAGCGGGGGTACTGGTACCAGCTGAAAGAGGATTATTTTCCTATAACAGCACACCCCCCAAGTGCTTTATTCCTCTCGTACCACAGCAATTCACCAGCGATCACGGTGTGTTTTTAAAACTGTTTATATTAAACGGTGACGTCCTGAATTTCATCTGTTCGTAGATACATTTTATGCCGGTTAACATTTTCAAAACTAGCTACTTCCTGTTCTCACTTACGTTACAGCAGCTATAAAGTCGTTCCCTCAACTTTTTTTTCTTCTTCTCTCTCTACCTTGAAGTTCATAAGAAAAAAAAACACGCAGCTCGTCACGTTCCCGAGAAACCGCGAAGAAGCGTAAAGTCCTCGGTGCTTAAATCTACAAAGCGCCGATACTGATACTGGAGACTCCTTCCATACGTGTTAAATAAAGACTTCCTCTCCTTATGGGGAAACTTCACCGTGTCGACGATCGTGTGAGCTGTTGCTATAGAAACGATAACGTATCAGAGCGAGCACGTCAATTTAAACCTGCGTTGCTGTTCTAGAGAACTAACCACCACCTTCTGACCAATCACCGATCCAGGACTTCATTTACATATCTTTGATTGGTTGGGTTCATTTTGGAACACACCTAATCTCAGCTGGTCCTGTTTTAATGAGAATGACCGTGACCTTGATCCTGTTCGTTTATTTATTGGTTTTGGGTTGTTTTTTTTTCCAGAACATGCCCAACGTGCGGGACCACGACGCCTCGGTCTACCTTCGTCTGCAGGGCGACGCCCTGTCTGTGGGAGGCTACGAGCAGAACCCCATCTTCTGGGACGAGGTGAGTGTCCTGCGGGGGGTCGCTGTCGCTTTACACACTCAGTGGGTTTTGAAGCTGCAGTGTTTCTGGGTGGGATGTGCGAGTGTTTGCTCAATTCTAATTTCAGTCTTCGTGTGGGAGTTTTTATCCAATTTCAGTCACGACAGCAGCACAGGCTCACTCAAGTTAAAGTTTTACTTTTAGAATATTTGTGTCTTTTACGGCATGGTGTGTGTGTGTGTGTGTGTGTGTGTCGGGAATAGACATGATGAATTGTTCTGCACGGAATACTGTGTGTGTATGACAGTATGACGTAGTGTGCTTCATGTGTCATGTTCTTGACCACATCACACTCGACCTAATTACATGCTGAGTTTCTGTCGACGTCTGTGCTCGTCTAAACATGTTGCTGCAGGTCTGTGTCTGGTCGTCTGTGGATGTGGGTGTGTCTGGTCGTGTGTGGTTGTGTCTATAGCTGTGTTTTGGGTGTCTGGTCGTCTGTGGTTGTGTCTATAGCTGTGTTTTGGGTGTCTGGGTTTGTTTTTGGTGTGTTTGTTTTCTGTGGGTGTGTCTGGTCGTCTGTGGTTGTGTCTATAGCTGTGTTTTGGGTGTCTGGTCGTCTGTGGGTGTGTGTCTGGTCGTCTGTGATTGTGTCTATAGCTGTGTTTTGGGTGTCTGGTCGTCTGTGGTTGTGTCTATAGCTGTGTTTTGGGTGTCTAGTCGTCTGTGGTTGTGGGTGTGTCTGGTCGTCTGTGTTGTGTCTATAGCTGTGTTTTGGGTGTCTGGTCGTCTGTGGTTGTGTCTATAGCTGTGTTTTGGGAGTTTGGGTGTCTGGTTATGTTATTGTGTCTGTGGGTGTTTGGGTGTCTGGTCATCTAATTGTGTCTATAGTTGTCTGTTGGAGTCTGTGATAGTGACCGTGTGTTTGATTGTGGTTATGTCTGTGATTGAATCTATAGGTGTCTGTGGTTGTGTCTGTATTTTGGTGTCTGGTCATCTTTGGTTGTGTCTGAGGTCATCGACGCCTGTGTCTTTGCACGTCTGTGGTTTTCTGCTGTTGTGTCTGTTGGAGTCTGTGAAATTGATCTGTGTATGTGATCTGTGTATTCGTAGGTGTCTGTGGTCATCATTGGATATCTGTAGTTGTGTCTATGAATGTCCAGGAGTGTCTGAGTGTACGGCTGTCTTGCTGTCCCGGTCTGTCCCTGTCTGCGGATGTCTGTCTGCGCAGGTCATATCAAGTCTGTGTTTTTTTTTTTTTATGTCGTACAGGTGTCGGATAAATTTGCCTTCAGCCTGTTTGACCTGGACTGGGACGTCTTCATGCAGCACATCGAGGGAGCAGTTAACCGAGTTCCTTCTCTGGAGCTGACTGGGATCAAATCCACCGTCTGTGGACCAGGTACACGCATGTAGATTTCCACGTACACGCAGCAGTCCGTATAGCTGGAATCCAGATACAGATGGGAACGGATGTTGTGTAGCTCGTTGTCCGTGACCTCGTCGCTGATTGGCTCACGTCATCGTGTGCGTGTGCGCGTGCGCGTGGATCGGCCGAGGCTGTAGCTCCTGCGGCTGTGACTCGCTCTGATGGGAGCTGACAGGTGTGAAATGCTGTTTTCACAGCGCAGGAGCTCCAGGTCACGTCCACACACCGCGCAGGTAAATACGGCTTCGGGCGCTGCGCTAAACGCCCGCGGCACCGAGGCTCGTGCGCTTTATTCGTTAAAGAGACGAACGCGATACGGCTTTGAAGCCTAGAAAGCCTTCCTTTTAGTGAGGGGAAAAATGAATAAATAATGTTTTCGCTTTAGAGTAAAATAAATCTTTTGACATGAAGGGTCTCCATCTTCCTGTCGGTGAGTCAGTGAGTCAGTGAGTCGGTGAGTCAGTGAGTCAGTTTAAATCAGAATCTCTTACAGTACAGTGATAAATTGGCATCAACAGGACCAGTTCCTCTCCAGACAGTGAGTGAGGAGTGAACATTCATCTGTATGAATACTTTTTAATGGAGCCTTTATTTAAAAATATATATATAATATATATATAATTATTATTTTTAAAAAATTGTTGTTGTTGTTCAGAATCTTTCACAGCAGATCACAAGCCTCTGATGGGCGAGGCTCCTGAAGTCCGAGGATTTTTCCTGGGATGTGGCTTCAATAGTGCAGGTACCTACCACACACACACACACACACACACACACACACACACACACACACACACACACACACACACACACACACACACACACACACACACACACACACACACACACACACACTCACACACACACACACTCACACTCACACACACTCACACACACACACAGTTATAAGAGTCCCAGCATGGTGTAGAATATGACCAGCACCAAGGTATCTTTCTCTCCTTTCTTCCTTTACTCCTTCCACCAGTTTTCCTTTTTCCTTCCTTCTTATTTTTACATTTTTACAACACTCTCTTTTCATTCCCTCTTCCTTTCTTTCATCCTTCCATCATTGTTCCTTTTTTCTTTCTTTCCTCCCTTCTTTTCTTCCTTCCATCACTGGTCTTTTTCCTTTCCTTTGTTCTTTTTTCTTCTTGTTTTTCCTTCCTTCACTCCTTCCGTCACTGTTTCTTTCTTTAATGTGTAATTTACTTGATTTTACATTCAGTGGTTAATTGTAATTATAGTTCACAGTGCTGTAACACAGGGGACTCCTCCCTCAGAGGTCAACCTGTGTGTGTGTGTGTGTGTGTGTGTGTGTGTGTGTGTGTGTGTGTGTGTGTGAGTGAGTGTGAGATGAGGGTCAGTATGCACAGTCACGGAGACCTTGTCCTCTCTGTCTGGTTCCCTTCGTGTCCCCTAATATTCTGTTCAGTGGCTCCACCCACTCGCCTCTCCTCGGGTTTAAATAATAATTCCCAGGAAGTCTGCTCGACAGAGACCGGCGGAGCGAGACAGGGACGGAGAAACGGAGAGCGACAGACAGACAGAGTGAGACAGACAGACAGCGACAGATGGAGAGAGACAGCGAAATTCATCTACCCACCACTGCACTGATCACCTCTCACTTATACACTCTGTTTCTCCCCTCTCCTCTCTCTCTCTCTCTCTCTCTCTCTCTCTCTGTTTTTCCTTCTTTCTGTATGTATCTCACAATATCTATCTTTGTCTCTGTATCTCTCTCTCCCTCCCTCCCTCTCTCTATCTCTCTCTCTCTCTCTCTCTCTCTCTGACATTTTGCTGAAGCAGTATATTGATTGGCGTGAGTGGTTAGTCTCGGGGCCCTGCGGAGTCACTTTAATGGAGTTCTTTACCTCCTGAGGTGAACGTTTCCACTGTAAACGATGGTTGTCGGCGATGCCCCTCCCACCCAGACGCCATGGATTTTTGCTCCCTTGGCGTCCGGCCGCGGATGGCCGTGGCATTGTCGCGATTCGATATTTGCGATGTCCCTCCTGTAGAGCGAACGCTTTACTCTTGCACCGCTCGGCAGCCCACGTGCTAATTTCTAACATGAGCACAAGTCTACGCTAACTCTAACACTAGCTAATCTTAGAGGGAAGCCAAAGGAAGAGTCGATCAACCTGATGTTCTGCCCCAGAGAGAGAGAGAGAGAGAGAGAGAGAGAGATCGATAGAGACTGACTGTCTGACTTTCTTTCTTTCTTTCTTTCTTTATTGAACCCAAGGGGAAATTCAGAACAGAAATTCCAGATATGAGGGGGAACGTGTGTCTGTGTGACGTGTTTAAGTAGCGCGACATTGGATTTGATTGACAGGTATGATGCTGGGAGGAGGCTGTGGGAAGGAACTGGCTCACTGGATCATTCACGGGCGGCCTGAGAAGGACATGTACGGATACGACATCAGGTGTGTGTGTGTGTTTCTAAATCTAGATAAATCCCTGCCTCAGCAAGCATTATTGTTAATCAATGAGAGGGACAGATACAGATAGAGTGTGTGTTGTGTGTGTGTGTGTGTGTGTTGTAGGAGATTTCATCATTCTCTAACCAACAACAACCGCTGGATCCGAGAGCGCAGTCACGAGTCCTACGCTAAGAACTACTCGGTGGTGTTTCCGTTTGATGAGCCTCTGGCCAGCCGCAACATGAGGAAGGACCCCTTTCACCAGGTCCTCTTACCACACACACACACACACACACACACATCTGAAAACAGTACCTTTTTAAAACAGGTTTAATTCCTTTCTACCTCAAATCGCAGTTCACACGCCGACGTCATGAGGCACAATATCCCAGTCGTTAAACATGGCTAAGCCCCGCCCACTTTCAAAGGACAACAGAAATGTGACCGACGACCAATCACAGACCTTCTCTGGGAGCTCTTCTTCAAACAGATCGTTACATCGTTTCCTCATCGCTTACCGCTTTAAACAAAACTCCCTTTTAAATAACTTTTTTTTTTAAAAAGATAACGAGTCCCTGGGTACGAGCTGTTGCTATGGAAACGATAAGGCATTACATAACGATAACGAGCGCACTCGTATTATTCAGCACCTTCGGACCAATCCAGAATTCAGCAGCGCTGTGGGATGAATGCAGTCCCTAAAGCCAGTGTAAGCTTCGTTTTTATTGATCCTGAATTCTACAGAAGTATAAAACCTGTAAATGAGGCTTACAGTGGTGCTCGAAAGTTAGTGAACCCTTCAGAGTTCTATTTAGATATCTATTTAGCATAAAAAATAAAAACGTCAGGTATACAAACGAGACAAGAAGACTGGAGGACAGTGATCCAGTATTACAGATCTGTGCGTGGCAAAAGTATGTGAACCTTTTCTTTCAGTATCTGGTGTGACGTTCTCCTTTAGAGACGGTTTTGTGACCTTTTCCAGCCTGATGAGCTTCAACAACTCTCTTTCTGAGGTCCTGGGAAATCTCCTCTGTCCGTGCCATGATACGCTTCCACGAACACGTGTTGTGAAGATCAGACTCTGATAGATCCCGGTTCTTTAAATAATACAGAATTGTCGTCCTGATTATACAAAAAATTCTTTATTCGAATATTTTGAGATACTGGAGTTTTGATTTCCGCGAGCTGTACGCCGTAATCGTTCAGATTAAAAAAACCAAAAGAAATCCGTGGTACTGACCCTGGGGACTATGAGATAAGATGCATGCTATTGGCTGTTTAAAAGATGGGAGGAGCCACTTGATATGCCCCACCCTGACTTCCTGTTTCAGTGGAAATGACATCAACACATCAAATAACTCTGCGCGTTTCAAAGCACTGAAATTTGCTGTAGATGGCGCTGTTACTAATTTTTGCACGTCTACGTTTTCCAAAGGCCAAATAAAGTTTATTTATAATTGCACAATGTAAGAAAAATTTAGAAAGTAGATTTTTATAATGTTTTTTGGCAATACCGCTCAGTCCTATTTGAACTTGCTTATCCGAGTTAGGTACAGAGAAAAATCCAATCAGCTGTTTGATTTGATTAGCTTACCGATTAGCTTCTGTCACACTCTAATCGCACACACATTCATCCACACACTGATCCAGGATTCTTTACTGCTCTTTGTGTGTGTGTGTGTGTGTGTGTCTGGAAGTAAGACTTGTTGCTAAGCTACTGCTAAAACGACGGCGCTTAAGTGTTTCCAAAAATATCCCATATCCTGCTGCCCGGTTGTGTTTCAGTCGCGTCCCAGCACAGAGGCGACTCTCGGTAATAAACACGATGACGCTCGCACTCGTAATGCATAGTCGTGTGTGAATGTTTTGGCACCATCTACTCAAAAATATACCGAAGTAATAGGAGCAGACTGTGATTTTTATTATTATTTTATTTTAACACTGTAGTTTGTTTCAAACCTGAAACGCTTTCTAAAGTGCAAGCATGCCAAAAGTATTGGCGCCCCTCACTTTCACAAACTCTATTGCTGTAAAAAAAAAAAAATTATAATCTGTCTCCTGTGTTCCTCTCGTCCACGTTCCGATAATCGTTTGGACAATATGTATTACAATATTGCGCCCATTGTTGTCACTTTGTGATGTAAATTAGTGTTTTAAATACAATTCTTATATATATATATATATATATATATATATATATATATATATATATATATATATATATATATTTGTATATGTATATAATGTCAGGCCATTATGATATAAAAAGGTAATGCGAGTCAGTGACAACCTGAAATGTGCATTATTTAAGCTCCGCCCAGTTTTATTTTATGCTAGTTTCAGCTAACATTTAAAAAGATTGTACGTCTAATGGGTGTGGCTATGTTAGAGTTTGGTCCATAGGGGGCGCTGCAAGATGAAAATATCTTTCTTTTCAGCACAGCTATACAAGAGCGCACACTTTTGTGGCTGGTGTAGAACTGTCACTACACTCCTACTAATTGCTTTAATGATCCACACACACACACACACACGCACACACACACGAACATTAACTAGCCCTTGTTATTGGTTGGCATGGTAGCTCTGAGATTATTTTTATCCTCTGTCAATTCACCATTATCACTATGAAAAGAAATAAATAACAGGGTTTCAACCAGGAAAAAGACGAGTGGTGAGTCATGACCCACCCACACACACACACACACACACACACACACTTAAAATAAATAAAATCAAATAAATAAATAAACCCCACACACTCCACATCATCAGATTTGCCCTTCAGCCTGAGTGAGATTTTAAGTAAAAAGAGCTTGTTGGAGAGCAAGTCGCTTAGCAACCAGCGGAGAAAGTGAGTGTGTGTGAGAACAGTTGGTGTGTACACATGTGCTGCACATGCACACACACGTACACACACAAACACAAAGTTATATTTTAAGACCGAAGCAAAGGTGGGCATTGAGACAAAAATATCATTTCAGTTTTGTGTTTGTTTGACGTGTGATTGGTCAGAAGGTGATTAGTTCTCTAGAACGGCGGCTCTGACAGCAGCGCGGGGTTTATATTAACGCTCTCGCTCTGATACGTTATCGTTTCTATAGTAACGGCTCGTTCACAGGGACGTGTACAGCGGACGCTCCGCTGGTGATAAACGGAATAAAAATGGCTGATATGGTGAAGTTTTCTGTAAGGAGAATAAATGTTTATGTGGCGTGTAGGGAAGGAGTCTCCAGTGTCGGCGCTGTGTAACAGTCGGAGGCTTGAAGCATCCGCTGTACACGTCCCTGTGAACGAGCCGTTACTATAGAAACGATAACGTACTATATAAACCTGCGCTGCTGTCAAGGCTGCTGTTATAGAGAATTAATCAACACCTTCTGACCAATCACAGTCCAGAACCCGACTGCAGTGTGATGTAAACAATTTTCATAAATCCTTACACCTTTATATAAACCTCTCTCTCTCTCCGTCTGTAGGTGCTGTTGGAACAGGGCTGTGTGTACCAGGAGAGACACGGCTGGGAGAGACCAGGGTGGTTCAATAAACATGGACCTGCACCGGTTAGACACACACACACACACACACACTTATCTTCTGCCGTATCGGTCTAAATAAACACTACGTTGCCAGTTAACATTATGTAGGTTGTGATGATGATGATGATGATTTCTGCACTGTCTAAATGTGTGTGTGTGTGTGTGTGTGTGTGTGTGTAGGTTCTGGATTATGATTATTACGGTGCTTATGACATTCCGAACAACAGTGGCTACAAATACAACGAGCTTCTGGGCAAAGAGTACACCTTCGACTTCCCTCCACATCACGACACGGCAAGTGTGTGTGTGTGTGTGTGTGTGTGTGTGTGTGTGTTAACAAGCACTATGTGTTTGTATCCATGCTAACATGTGTGTGTATGTGTGTGTGTAGATCAGAGATGAGTGTTTAGCCTGTAGAAACGCTGTAGCCGTGTTTAACATGTCCTACTTCGGGAAGTTTTACCTCACCGGCCCCGACGCCAAGAAAGCAGCTGATTGGCTGTTCACTGCTGATGTCAACAAAGCGCCAGGTGACGATGCATATCACAGAAACACACACACATACACACACGATCCAGACATAATCCATTGGGATAAATACTGGGGGAAATGTATCTGTATTCGATTTCCTGTCTGTCCATCCGGAATTCCACAAAGGATCCAAACCTTATTAAAATATTCAAAAAACATTTCAAATAATAATCCAATACTGAGGATAAGATTATAATACTCCATCTCCTTCTGGAGAGTTTGGGGTTTTGTGATCTCGCGCTCTCTCTCTCTCACTCTCTCTCTCTCTCTCTCTCTCTCTCTCTCTCTCTCTCTCTCTTTCACTCGCTTTCTCTCTTGCTCTCTCTCTCTCTCTCTCTGTGTCTCTCTCTCTCTCTCTCTCTCTCTGCGCTCTCTCTTTCACTTGCTTCTCTCTCTCTCTCTCTCTCTCTCTCTCGCTCTCTCTCTCTTTGCTTACTCTCTCGCTCTCACTCTCTCTCTCTCTGGTTTTCTCTCTCTCTCGCTCTCTCTCTTTCACTCGCTTTCTCTCTCTCTCTCTCTCTCTCTCTCTCTCTCTCTCTCTCTCTCTCTCTCTCTCTCTCTCGCTCTCACTCTCTCACTCTCTCTCTCACTCTCTTTTTATCTCTGTTGAAAAAGTTATTTGTTACACATTTCCTTAAACATCATCAAGCTCCAATAATTCAGTGAAAAATAAAGTTTAATCTGTAAACTTCTCTAGTTTTATAACAATAACTTCTGGTTGACGTGTGTGTGTGTGTGTGTGTGTGTGTGTGTGTGTGTGTGTGTGTGTGTTCGTTCGTTCCAGGCTCCACTGTGTACACCTGCATGTTGAATAAGAAGGGCGGGACTGAAGCAGATCTCACTGTCAGTCGCCTGGTGCCTGGCCCTGCCCACCTCCCACTGGCTCCTGAATTTAATGGTGGGTAAACACACACACACACACACACACACACACACACATATAAATGAAAGTAAGCACAAGACGTTTTTGAAATCAAAAGAATAAAAAAAAAGTCATGCAAGTGCACAAGAAAGCAAGAACAAATAAGGACATATGTTGGCTCATTAGTATGCGCATATTCATAAGCGCATGCATGATGAGGATTAAAAATCTAATTTTTTATAAATGCATTCAGACATCTGCTGTTCTAAAGTGTGTTCTCCTTCAAGGTGAAACATTCAAGGTGTGTGTGTGTGTGTGTGTGTGTGTGTGTGTGTGTAGAGGAGGCGTATTACTTGGCTGTTGGAGGTGGTGTAGCTCAGCATAACTGGAGTCACATTGTGACGGTTTTGCAGGATCGTGGCTTTAACTGCACTCTGACTGATCACTCTGAGGACATGGGCATGATCAGCATCCAGGGCCCCAAGAGGTAACGCCCACACGCACGCACACACACACTCAAACACACACACACACACACACACACACACACAGCTCATTCACAGGACCTTGTACAGCAGACGCCCCTCACAGATGTTTGATGCGGTGAAGTATTTTTTCAAGTTTAAGTAGCGTGTATGGAAGGAGTCTCCAGTGTCAGCTCTTTGTAACAGTCGGACGTGAAGCTATCACTTGAAGTTTTGCGAGATCCTCAGGACTGAGGAGTTGCTATGGTTGATTTATAGGAAAATAATCAACTTGGGGTTAGTAACGACCTTCCGGACGTCTTCTCCGTCCACCATCGCTTATTTCCCGTTCGGCTCAGAGGAATTCTCTCTCGTGGCCAATAACGGACGCTAGCGAGACACAGTTAACATCTCGCTTCATCTCGACTCTCGGCCGTGATATCGGCTGCGAGTGATTTCATTAAGAACTCGTATCTGATCTTCAGCTAACTCGCAGCACTAAAGCAGAGACGCCTAATTCGACACAGTACACAGATCTGATGCGTGATTGGCCGAGGCCACGTGGCGTTACCGAGGCAACACTCGGCACACCCGGACTGCTTTTGCTGTGTAATCTTACGGTATCTTATCCAAAGCGTTCGTTGTAATGGTGATGTAATATTAGAATATTGTAATTTGGTAAGATTGTAGGATGGCAACATTTCTAACATTGTATCCTAGTAACATCATCACATTATCATCGTAACGTTGTACAATAGTAACACTGTGCGGTTGTATCATGTAGATTTATTGTTGCGATATTATCATTGTATCATTAATGATGTAGAATATTACTATTACAATATATCGTTATTATAGTAACATCGAAACATTGCACCATTGTAACATCATAAATTGGTTTGTTTAAATTGGTCTACTTATTATTATTTAATGTCACAGTGATATGGTTACATTATACCATTGTGTCATAGCACCACTGTAACATCGAATCATGGTATCGATGTATCGGGGGGGGGGATTTATTTTATTTATTTATTTTTTTAAATTAGTGTTTTATTATTATTATTATTATTATTATTATTATTATTATTATTCTCAATGTAATATTTGGGAAAGGGAAGGGAGGGGAGAAAAGGTAAATGAATCACATGAAAATGAATTACATGTAAATGAATCACATGCATAAATATGAATCACATGGAAATGGAAATGAATCACATGAATATGAATCACATGGAAATGAATTACATGAAAATGAATCATATGTAAATGAATCACATGAAAATGAATCACATGCATGAATATGAATCACATGAAAATGAATCTGAATCACATGAAAATGAATCATATGTACATGAATCACATGTAAATGAATCATATGAAAATGAATAAATAAACAAAGGCAAAAAATAATAATAATAATAATAACACAGTAACATTCGATCATAGTAACATAACATCGTATAGTAATAAAGTTGTATAATATTAATATCATAAATTATTGTTGTTGTAACATCGTAAGTTATTGTAACATTGTAACTTTATCATTACGTTGTATCGTAGTACAAATATCGACGCGTAGTAGCATCGTCGTAAGTTGAATAGCAGGAACACGCCCCCTTCACCGATACGGCCTACCTCAGAGGCCACGCCTCCTTCACTGGGATTTATCGACTTCTGTTCACACACGAGCCTTCAAGTAACTGTACCACTTCACCTTTTCTGTATCGGTCCTCGCAGTGTTCCGCTCCGAACCTACTCCTCGTGAATCACCCTCGACTTCACACAGAGAAAGGTAGAGCGAGTAGAAGACGGCGAGAGAGAGAGCGAGAGAGAATGGACAGGAGGGATGGAAGTGAAAGTCAGGTGGTCAATCAAACCACAAAAACCGAAACCGCTAATTATACAACTTCTAATTATCAATAGCTTCTAATTACATGCAGAGGTGTTCATCATGTCAGTCAGGGTTTGGGTGTGATTAACAGCTCCTGTGTGTGTGTGTGTGTGTGTGTGTGTGTGTGTGTGTGTGTGTGTGTCCAGTCGGGATTTGCTGCAGGAGGTTGTAGATGCGGATCTGAGTAACGAAGCCTTTCCTTTCTCCACACACAAAATAGTGACCGCTGCTGGACACCAGGTCAGTTTCTCTTTCTGTGTGTGTGTGTGTGTGTGTGTGTGTGTCATGTCAATAAACATCACACACAGTCACATTAAGCCTATAAATCTTTCTCAGGACTTAGATTTCGATTCCGAGCCCCACGATGCAGTTATAAAGTGATTCTCTGTACCTCGGTTACGCCGACGTTCCATATGATCAGAACACAAATGTAAATATAGTTGCAAGCAGCGACGAAGGGGCCCAAGCACTTTTTGTCTACACCCCTTAGCGACAAAAGGAAGAACAGAAGCCATTGGGACCGTCAGTGCTTGTTACCAAGGCGATATACTCAATTTGAAGTCAGTATGTCAAACCGTTGCTGAGATATCGCCTCACTTCCTGTTTTCAGTAGCCTTGCCAAGTTGCAAATGAGCTTAACGTGTCGCTTAACGACTGTGCCAAGTTTCAAGCCCAGAAATGTCCTCGTTTCCCGACCGGTGGCTCGGATGAACCGTCCAACGCTTTTCAGGACGCTGTAACCCAAATTTGGTGAGGAGTATCCAAGTTTGAAAGGGAAGAAGAGGGGGGGGGATCCAATATGGTTGAAATTTACATCATGGTATTGGTTGAACTTGGTATAATCCAAAAAATCAGAATTCTATGGAAGTGCGTTGGAGTTGTTGTTGTTGTTGTTATTATTATTATTATTATTATTATTGTGTTTGTCAAACTTTCTGCTTGAGTGTCATGCACCACAATTGCCATTAACGTAGCTGAGACTCTCCTCCATCATGGTGCCAAATTTCATAAACTGCGTATGAATAGATTGTGTCTATGGGCTGCCATAATAATAATAATAAGAAGAAGAAGAAGAAGAAGAAGCAGAGGAAAATATAAAATAGTCAAACCATCAAAAACATTTGCAAAACCAAATAAAAATTATATATGACTTTATATTTTATAAAACTACCCAAGGAGAATTGTGAATATTTAGTGTTTTTAAAAGCAGAATTGCTTTGAACATCGTCTCATTTATATATAATTTATTTATTCCCCCACCCCCCCACCTCCATTCTGAAACGAAATACAAATGCTTAAAAATATATAACGATCATTTTTATTCAACATGGAAAACAATATCTCGTATAAATAAATAAAAGGATTGTTGTTAGACGTTTAGTGTGAATCGGACACGAAGCCTCACTGCAAACTAGTAAAAGTGCTGAAGATCGCAGAGGAGCGATTGATTCAGAAATTACACGAGTGCACACTTTGTTCCTCTGAAGAGAGCCGAGAGTGAACAGGAGTAATGGTGTGCTGTGTCAGTGCGCACACACACACACACACAAACTCGTGCACGCACACACGATTTATTCTAATTAACTCTCTCTGTCTCCACCACACAGGCACTTTTTAAAAATGAGTTCCTGCAGAATCAACATAAACTCTTAAGTTTTGTTTCTTTACTTTTGCTAATATAGCTGAAAGTCTAGTCTGTTTTAGAATAAGGTCGATTATGTCGTTACCGTGGCAGCTGTCAGGGGGTGGGATTTATCCGTCAGTGAGTGAACAGTCCGTTCTGGAAGTTGACGTGTTGGAAGCAGGAAAAATGGGCGAGTGTACGGATCTGAGTGACCGAGTTTAATAAGGGTCAGATTGTGATGTCTAGACGCCTGGGGCAGAGCTTCTCCAAAATGCAGGTGTTGTGGGGGTGTTCCTGGAGGCGCCGGGTGTGTGAGCGGCGCTTACCTGGGGAAGAGACGGCACCAGGATGCACTGTGGGAAGAAGGCGAGCCGGTGGAGGCAGTGTGATGTTCTGGGCAATGTTCTGCTGGGAAACCTCGGGTCCTGGTATTCATGTGGATGTTACTTTGAGACGTACCACCTACCTAAACACTGTTCCTGACCGAGTACATCCCTTCATGGTAACGGTGTTCCCTAACGTCAGCGTCCTCTTTCAGCAGGATAACGCTCCCTGACACACTGCAAACACTGCTCAGGAACGGTTCGAGGAACATGACAAGGAGATTCCCCAGATCTCAATCCGATCGAGCGTCTGTGGAACGTTCTGGACAAACAAGTCCAATCCAAGTCCGATCCACGTGCTTAAAACGCTATCATTAAGCTCGGGGATCATGTTCTTAAATAACCTCATATTTACAACTGAGGGTGAGGATCTGATGGTGGTTCGAGGCAGATGCCCATGACTTGTTAGTGTAATTAATCTCACGGCTCCAGTGTAAAAGTAAACATGTCGTAGAGTCGCTAATTTGCGTTATCCGTGAGCCTCCGTTTATTTATAGCAAGTGCTGAACGAGCAAGTGCATTGTTTTAATGATGCTTTCTGGTCAAGTTTCTTACTCGCTGCTGCGACGGTATTCAGCATTTCTGAGTACACTGGAGAAATAAACGAGTGTGTGTGTGTGTGTGTGTGTGCGTGCGTGCAGGTACGAGCCATGCGTCTGTCCTTCGTCGGAGAACTCGGCTGGGAGCTGCACATCCCTAAAGACTCCTGCCTGCCGGTTTATCAGGCCGTCATGTCCGCCGGCGCCAAATACGGCGTCCAGAACGCAGCCTACAGAGCCATCGACTCGCTCAGCATCGAGAAAGGTGAGGTTCTGTTTATGGTTCTACGACACAACGTTTCTCTAGAGGTTGTGGGCGGAGCCTACTGGCGAACACCGTCGATAAAATACTGCTCAAAAACCGACAGACTGATCTCCGTTGATGTGAGGGAGGACAGAAAACAAAAGAAAAAAAGAACATGAGGCACAGAGAGTTTGTTTTAAATTGTGTTGAGCGACCCGAACAAAACCGAAAGGGTGCCAATACTTCCAATAATTCTCGGTGAAAGCTGACAGAATCCTGCATAAAAAGAGCGAGATAAAACGTGTCGATCTGAAATCTTTGGCAGAAAAGCCAAAGAGTCCGAGACATCCTCAGGACGATTCTGACCAATCAGTGAGCTGTACTGGTTCTAGCTCCGCCCACATCACTGTTCGGTGTTCTCTTGTTACCCTGCAAGAAGTGGAACCCGAATTCATCGGCGGTAAACTCTTAGAAATATTACCACTTTAACGGATCTTTGATCGTTTTGTTTTTTTTTTATTGTTGGGGGAACCCTTCGACATTCTACGCAGAACCCTGTTAGCAAGCTAAGAACTTAACTATCCAATAAACCATTAAGAGCGTACCAAGACCTGACCGGTTCTAGACATTATGAGCAATAGTTTGCAGTTTATTCAGTTGATAATGCGCTCTCCAAGGGTTCTTTAAGCGTTTATCGTATAATTAAAGGTTCTCAGCCGCGTGAACGGTACTACAGTATGTGGAACCATGTTTTGAAGGTTTTGCGTATTAAGAAGGAAATCGTGAGGAAGCATTTGGAGTTTGTTTTGTACACTTACAGTACATGTACACTTGGGAAAAGAAGTTCTTCAACGTTTCTGTAAGGGTTCTCGTCCTCCACATCATGGTTCTGCTTTGATCCTGTAAGGGTTCCCTGTATCGCATTCGGGTCAGTCGCCGATTTGGAGTCTTCGGCGGTTTCTGGATTGAACTCCGCCCACTTCCTGTTTCTCAGGTTACAGACATTGGCACGCTGACCTGCGCCCCGATGACACGCCCCTGGAGGCGGGGCTTGCATTCACCTGTAAGATGAAGTCGTCTATTCCCTTCCTGGGACGTCAAGCTCTGGAGAAGCAGAAGGCCGAAGGCCTGCGCAGGAGAATCGTCTGCTTCACCATTGACGAGTGAGTCACACACACACACACACACACACACACACACACACACACACACACACACGCGCGTGCGCCATCGCAATCATACACACCACAAACACTGGAACCGAACACGACGACACTGTAGAGCGGTTTTGTAATCCTGGGTCTAGACGTTCGGGTTCTGATGAAATAAAAGCGCAGCTAAAAGTAGCACCGCGTCGACTAGCTCAACACGTAGCGGCGCTGAGCTACACAAAGGATGTGCAGGGTGAAGTGTTGTAGGACGCAGGAGCAGAAACTGTAAACACACAGAACCATCAAGGGCCTTGTTTTTGTTTTTTTTAACATTACAGTGCAGAACGTTACGAAAGCCTGCTTCCGCCACGGAGAAAGAAAAAAAAAAGGTCATTTTGCCATTTTCCTCCCAATCGCGAGTTCATCGTGCGCGATTTTTGACTCGAGTTTACGTCTCATATCTCTGACTTTTCTTCCCGCAATTTAGACGTCTGCTGGACATTTAACGGGTTACAAAGAACGCACAGACGAAGCATCAGTCGTTCTCTATAAACAGACTGTATGAGAACAACACTCCTCAGCTAGTCCAGACGAGGAGCACCGCACGCTCGGTTCCTGAACTCCGCCCCCGTTTCGGGTTCTCCGTCGAGCGCTCGTCGACACGGCGTGGGGGGAAAAAAAAGTCCCCAAAAAACCCCCCTTTCTCCATGCCAGAACCCGTCTTCCCAAAAAAAACACCCCAATATTGCCCCCCCCGCCCAGAATATTTTTAAAATGTTTGAAAAAGCGGAAAAGTGTTGGGGCCCTCATCAAAATTTTTTGTTTACTTAATGGTAATAAAAACCCGGGTGGCCGTGTGCGGTCCCGCAATATCATTCTAAAAACTTTTTTCACCAAATAACTAAAAGTAAAAACCTACACCCCCCCCCATAATCAGATTACTAATGAATCAGTAGTGTCCTCAGATTACACTGCGTACAGGATCCAGTGTTTAGTGCGAAACACACCGATTAGTTTTAGTTCATGTTCATAAACTCAAAAAAAACAACAACAACAACCCAAAAACCTCTATTTATCATGACGGTATATCAAGCGAGAAAATCGAGATTAGACGAGGTTACTAATGTGGAAAGGCGGAAAGGGGCGGGGTTTCCAGGGGATTAGTTAGATCAAAACACCTACACGGCTGTCAAATGATTTGCATTTCATGCAGTCGGGTGTACGCGGCGATGTTCCTGTACGAGCGTACGGTTTCCCGGAGTGTGTGTGTGTGTGATGACTGTAAAGTGTTTGCTGTTCTTTCTCTCTCTCTGTCTCTCTCTCTCCACACAGGAAAGTGCCCATGTTTGGATTGGAGGCCATTTTCCGTAACGGCGTTCCGGTTGGACACTTGCGGCGTGCTGAATTCGGCTACGCCATCAACAAAACCATCGGCTACGGATACGTCCGCAATCCAGATGGAGGGGTGGTGAGTTTTACACCACACACACACACACACACACACACACACACACACACACACCTGTGTACTGCGATGAAGGAAATGTGAAAGTTTGATACGAGTGAAGATAATGAAGGAAAAAAGAGAAAAGTGCGATAGAGAGAGAGAGAGAAAGTGATTGACGACCGAAAGCGATGAAGGGAACAGATCCGTGATCGAGTTTGACGCTAAGACGAAGTGATTGGATAAACAGTTCCCACTGCAGGAGGCGCCACTGAGCAGTGTTTCCCTCAAGAGGACCATTTTATACCGTCGTAGATATAAATAACAAACCTACACGCACGGTTTTTATCTCATCCCGTCAGATACGCCCGTTTAAACGTGTAACGAAACGTCACGAAGGAAAATAAACCTCCGAATCGGAACAAAAACGTGTATTTTTGTACGTTTATAAATCATATCGTGCGCTACTTTCTCATCGGAACGAAAGATAGACAGGCCACGCCCACAAGAGACAATTTTAACATGACTCGAAGAAAAAAAATAATAAATCTTTGGAAATGTTAACGGCTCCGGTTTATTTTATTTTATTTTATTTTATTTTATTTATTTATTTATTTATTTATTTATTTATTTATTTATTTTTTATTTATTTATTTATTTATGACGGAGAAGAATCCTTCTGTTTTAGAGTTGAAACAAACCCGAAGATAAAGCAGTGTTCTCGGGCACTGCGTATGTTCTCTAGGGTTCTAGAGCAGGTCTGAATAATGCACAGAAATGAAAGGTGCTCATTTCCAGACCGGTTTCCAGACGGAAATTCTTCGACGGTTCTTTAGATCCTCGAGTGTTCCTGAAGGGAAAGGCAGTGCTGTAGGGTTCTGTGTAGAAACATCCTTCTGGTTCCTTTTGTAGGAGAACGAGACTCGAGCATCACATCATTTCGACTCCTTTGAATCCCGCACACGCCTAAAACTATTCCGAATATCTTAAACACCTGCTTAAACGTGTCGTGTCTCCCAACACCGCAGGTGAGCCCCGATTTCATCCGCAGTGGCGAGTTCACTCTGGAGAGAATGGGCGTGGTCTACAAGGCCAAAGCCCACCTGAAGTCCCCGTTTGACCCGGACAACAAGAGAGTGAAGGGGATCTACGGCTCCGACTGAACGTTCCTGACGCGGTCCCGCTCTCGTCCTCGCCGCAGACCTGGAGATAAACCGGAGGTTCAGGGATGACGAGAACGCTCCTGTCGCTGTTACACACACACACTCGAGACTTTTTCCAGCTGAACTAAACACGCGCTCGGGTCTGCGTTCACGTTTAGTCCGAGCCGGGCACGTCTGATTCGCCCCATCGGTCTTCACAGGTCGTCTTATTAGTCTTAAAATGTCTATAAAGTTCAATATGTTTAAATGTGTATTAGTGAAAATGTTTAAAAAAAAAAAAAAAATTACACACTGAAGGGTTCGTTATTGATTTGTCCCTCTGGTGGAAGTGTAAAGTGTTGTTTTATATATAAGTGTGTGTGTGTGTGTGTGTGTGTGTGTGTGTGTGTGTGTGTGTGCACGAAAAGAAAAGAAAATGGAGACCATGTGCCAGTTTACATTCTGTGTATTTGGAGTTGAAGCACATTTGACCGCACGAAAGCCGTCTTATAAAATTGTAAAATAAAATATTTCCGATGAGTTTATGAGCAATAAAATGAAACGGCCATGCGCTGAACTGTTAGCAATGCTAGTTTTCTTTTCACGGCCCAGTCGTTTGTTGTTGTTGAATACTACGAGCGTTTACCCCAGGCAGAGACGCCACCAAAAAACAATACCGGTTCCTGATTGGCTGAA
>CM022763.1:31450339-31467839 GCA_012411365.1 Ameiurus melas
TGCACACTCCGATAAACATTTACGACATTTCATAATAAATAGGGACTAAGAACAGAGAATAAATAAATGGCAAAAAAACAAAGGAAAGGAAGGTATTAAGCAAGAGATGGCCAACAGGGAACAGGACTGAGATCTAAGAGCTGATAACGCAATCATCGTACTCTCCACTGTCTCATATCTCCGTGGGATCGACGCTCCCCCGAGATAAAGGCGTGTAAATTACACATCTCATTTATTTCTATTGCTTCTGCTTCGAGTCAGTCGAGAAGATAATAAACCCCTGGCGTCTGTCCGCTGTGCAGATCAGCGACACGAGAACGATACCAGGATGTAGCGCGGCCACGTCTTATATTACAAGAATTCTACTTTCATTCACGTGGCCGGATTTCCAAGCACACGTTAATCTTATTCCTCGAATTCGGCGCGGAAAATCCTTTACTTTGGCACGAGGAATCGATACTCCTGCTGTGAATTCATCACAAATCGGTCACGTATGATTCGGACGGACGGTGGTGTTCTCAACCTCCCTGCTGTTACCATGACGATGTGGTTCTTGGGCATGTTGGGGGGCAGCTGGTACGTATAGCACCAGTAGGTGGTCTCCTGCTGTGGGATAACGATGTCCGGGGCCAGAACCTCCAGCGTGCGCACGTCCGACGGAAGGGAGGGGCTGGGCGCGTCGGGACGCAGCAGAAGGACTCGCTGAACGCCAGGTTGAAGGCGCGACACGTTGAGCTGGCGAAGAGAGTGGATTGGCTGATCGAGTACGCTGAAGATCAGGTGGACTGTTCCTTCCTGTCAAACAGAGGAGGGCTCGGTGAGGACAGGAAGTACCGAGAGTGTTCGCAGATTCTATTTCATTCACCAGGAAAAAATAAATAAATAAAAAAACATCTACATAACGTTTACATACTGCTTTTGTGGGCCGCTTAGTGTAAATATTGTTGAAAGTATTCCACACCGAGTGTGTGTGTGTGTGTGTGTGTGTGTGTGTGTGTGTGTGTGTGTGTGTGTGTGTGTGTATGAATACTACAGTGCCTCTATAACATAGTCATGGGGATCGCAGGTACTGAAGGGTCTCTTGAAGAGCAAAGAAAAGCCTTCCGGAGTGTTCCGTGCATCCAGCAGCTCGTAATCCTGCTGACTGTCCAACGTTACGCGGCCTTCATCGTCACTCCAAGCATCCTGTGCGCGCACACACACACACACACACACACACAAAAACATCCATATTAACATCCAGATTCTCGGCGTATGGATTTAATATGACTGATCTGATCATATACAAGAAGGTAACGAGCCTCGAGAGCCACGATTTGATTTCCCGATAATGATGCGTTTCCTTTTGAAACAGGAAGTGAAGGCAGAGTGTCGTGTTGAAGTGCTTGATCGATTAAGCCACGCCCCCCACCCAATCGAAACATGATATAAGGGACAATCGAGTCGAGGTCAAGGCGCCAGCCGCAGGGACGTCTCGACGTGTGTGCGCGGAAGATAAAATGGCGAATAACGACGGAATCACGTTCTCCAACAGTCCGAGGAACCGGCAACGCGGTACCGAACAGCCCCGAGTTGGTAAAACCCTCCTCACATGAGTCACATGACTGCTAATTTACACAAACTCCGCCCTCTTCCATACGAATAAACTCCAAACACGGACTCTGAGCTGGAAAAAGGGAAGAGTGTAGGACGAGCCGCTAGTGTGGAGTAAGACACGCCTCCAGGGGCGGGGCGTAAACCTTTCCACGAGAATTTATCGGACGAATACGACACTAGTGCAGCATGAGTCATTCACATTTCTTGGTTTCAGTGTCAGGAACATTCAGAGACAGATATGAAAAGATCTTAAACAGCAGTTTGGATTTCAGGGGAACTTTAATCGAGGAAAAGGAACAGATGTGCAGATGATATTGTATCTCGTGTCGATGCTTGAGTTAGACATGAACATGTTTTCCAGGACATGAGCCACAATCTGCTTTAATCTGCAAGTACATAATGGCATTTTCGAGACAGCCTGGCCTCCTCCTCAGGCTGTGTGTGTGTGTGTGTGTGTGTGTGTACGTGTACGTGTGCATCCGAGTGGCCCAATTTAATTTCAGCCTCCACTCATTCCGCCTAGTCACGCTGTCCATCCCACACACACACACACACACACACACACACACACACACACACACACACACACATCATCATCATCTTCATCATCTTCCTCTTCTTCTTCATCATCTTCATGAAGAACTCTTTAAACATCATGCCGGACCTTTTTAGAAATGTAAAAATCACACATTTTTATTTGGATTAAAAGGCGTGACCTTGATATCAATATACCCGGATGCTTCAGGATGAGGAGTACACAGTGTTTCTTGATATCACGGTTGCCATGTTTGCAGATTTCCATCCAATTTGTGCGACTTTTGCCTTTACTAACGCGGAGGGTTATTTTCTAATGCAATTTTTTGTTTTTGCAGACAAATTGGTGCGCTGGTTATTTAATACAAATATAATAATAATAATAATAATAATAATAATAATAATAATAATAATAATCTTGTTACTAATTGGATTGTGATTATATTTGAAATCAAAAAAGGGTGAAAAATGCGTAAAAGTCAATGAAATAAAGCTAGAACATTATGTTTATTGTATAAATTGTACTCAGTATATTGTTTTACTCATTTTACAGGTTTTCGTTATTTTTAAGAATATATTATGTGGTTAATTTAGGACGTTGGGGTTTAACCCACACTCATAAACCATTCATTTAAGGCTGTTTTTTTAGAAATATAAATATATAAAAGAAATCCTTTCACAACATATTTTTAAGACATTAATTTTGGATGGTCTGGGGAAAAACTGTTCTTTCATCAAAATGGTTCTAGGAACCTTTTCTGTAGGATTCTACATAGAACCGGTTTCTCACAGAACCGATAAATGAACCTCTAGAAACTGAAATGATTACGATTTGAGCTTCTAACAAACGCGTTATATAAAATTATCAAAGCTAACCCTCTCCCCATGTCCTCCACTTGCTCTCACCCCAAAGTAGGACTTGTGCCCATCGTTCCACAGAAGCACTAGGTCGGCGTCGGTGGGTTCCCCGCGGTCCGACATGCCCAGCAGGAGACCGTGGTGCAGCTCCTTGGCTCGGAGCTCCATGTACACCTCCTGCTTGGCGTAACTGATGTTCCAGTAGAGCTCCAGCTGCCCGGCGGGATCCAGTGGGACGTGATAGGGTAAGGACGGTCTCGAGGTGTCGTCTGGAGACGAAGATGAAGCTGGAGACAAAGATGGGGATGAAGCGTGGTACGGTGCAACCAGGAGGACCACCAGGGCAGCCAGCAGGATCGCGTAGATCAGCGTGACATCCTGCAGACGCAGGTCCTTGTTTAACAGACGCATCACTCCGTCTTTTTAAAGATGCTTCACGATGTTAATCTTAAGATGTTTTTTAAGATGGTCTGGGATGGGTTTCAGACGTCTCAACACGTCTCACAACCTTCGTCAGGTCTTCTAGAAAGATTTTTTTTTATCTCCAATATGGTCAACAGTCGATGTCGCTACCCAAGCTTTTCCTTTTCATCACTTTTCGGTCTTCTAACCTTCTTCAGTACCGCCGTCTCCTCTCAGTGCAGGTCCGTCCCTCTGTCCAGCGTCGGATCTGTTCTGGATCTGCTCGACCTCTCTTTCCTCCCCAGGCTCTGGCTTTTAAGAGCATGACCCAGTGACAGGCTCTACTTTATTCTGGCTAATTATGTTAGTTCGCTTAACCAAAATTCAATTGTTTATTTAGCCTTTGGCCAAACTTGTTTCTTTCCCCTTTTCCCCCCCCACCCCAAAAAAAAAAACATCTGTTGCACCGGTTTCCGCGCGCACCAGGGGACCACGATTTGTGATATTTGTAAAACAAAACACATGTAACTAAACTGAAATCGGTTTACATAGATTGTTGGTTAATTGTGAATTGCCAATATTCGAGTTGTAGTCGTGTTTAATAAAAAATAAAAGCTTTATTGATCATTTTCACCAGGGTCAAGCTCATAAACCTACCACCAGGCTTCCATTATGCTGCCTTGTTTATTGCTATTAAAGTCTGTGGTGTCGCCTGTGGTTCTCTGGGAAGCTAGAAAGCATTAAACACCAGAGTCGAGCCGAATCCTGGCGCCAGTCTTCTAACAGAGGGACCCGAATGTTCTTACCTCAGCTGGTTTGCGACTTCTTAATTGCACAATAAAACGCTATGGAGTCATATTACCCATGGTGCTACTGAACGCCAAATCGCACTGATTACCGGATGTACAAGCCAAGTTGGTGCTTTATTTTTTGTATATCCGTATTTTGATTGGCCGTCTTCGTTGCACCTGTTTTTACGCACTTGGCAGGTGATGGCGCCGTCTCCGCTCAGACACTTCATCCTCGCATCACAACATCTTTCTCCATGCTCTAAGCTCTCGGTTACTGCGGTGCTTCACGAGAGGAGCCTTGAACCTTTCACTTGCCTTGGAAGGAATGAAAAGGGGATCATGACAAAACCCTGTCGAAGTGGCGTGATAGACAGAGCCTCCTCCTGTGCTGAAGGCCCGAAGGCACGGTGACACACGACTGCAGATGTCGATGGTGTCGTTTCAATCAGGGAGACATGGACACCTTGTTTATGTGTGTGTGTGTGTGTGTGTGTGTGTGTGTGTGTGTGAGGGGGGGTAAAAGGTTATGTCCCGAGGGCTATGGAGTGTGCTGGGGAGAAGAATGGATGGATGGATGGATGGATGGATGGATGGATGGAGGGGATACAAACAGAGAGGGAGAGAGACAGAAGAGCAGATCCTGGTAATAAAATGAAGGCCTAAGGCAGGAAGTGAGACGTGATTTGTTCTCCTGGTTAGAGCACTTTACCGTCATTTGTATGACGATCCTCTAACAAAATCGCCACAGAGAAGCTTTAGAAGAATAAATGTTTATGTGACGTTTACGGAAGGAGTCTCCAGTGAGACAGCATGCAGTATGTAATAATAGTCTGGAGTCATTTATGAGAGAACATTGAAAGGATCAGCGCGTTCAGGGCAGTCAGCGATTTGACTTCGCAGCCTTCTGGTCAATGAAAGTCTGAGAAAACCCAAAGAACTGGAACTGTGCTTCTCCTATTAGTCACCAATCCAGTACCAATCCAGTACCAATCCAGTACCAATCCAGTACCAATCCAGTACCAATCCAGTACCAGTGAGACGGTATTGATAACACTGCTGAAGACTGGCACCAACGTGATGTAATGTTAAGTATGATATAAGACCACACAAAAGCTGAAGTCCTTAAACAAACCAAGGTTGTCCTGAAGGTTCTGAGATAAATGGAGATGAACAAAGCAGTGGACAGGAAACGCCAACAGGAAGTCATGATGAGGTGCACAAAGCAGTCCTGATGCTGCTCGTCTCTATACAGACTCGTGCTGGACGGCTTTGTACACTTTATACCCAAAAAGAAAAAGACAAGAGGGAGAGTCACGCAGTCCTGAGGCTCACACTGACATTATTCAGCCTGGACACACACCACACACACACACACACACACACACACACACACACACACACACACACACACAGTGATATAAACTGCGGAGTCTATTTATACATCCATGTAGAATGTGGCACTTTTTGCACACACAAAACACACTTATTAACCATGAGCATGAGTCACATCCCGCTCCACGGCTCATTCATTATCGTCTGGGAATGACGGCTTCACTCCAGGTTTCTTAAAGCAAACCCACCTACGCTAGTCAGTCACGCTAGTTACAGGAAACCGAGCAGCCGTTTGGTTGGAGAGTAAAGCCTTACAAACAGAGCCGGCTGATGGAGGGACGAGTGGAAGGATGAGAGGGAGAGAAATAGCCTGACTTCCACCCATCTTCCTCCATCCATGAATAATTCAGAGCCGTGTCACTAGCACACCGGCCAATCTCAGCTTCTTACTATTTGTAGGCTTAATAATTGATGTGAAGGAAAAACAGCTTTTCACTTTTATTGAAACTTCCTTCTAGATGAGTCAGAGAGGGAGGGGAGAGGAAGGAAGAAAGAAAGGAAATGTGGGAGGAGGGAAACGGATGGAAAGTTCAAGATGGATGGTCGAATCTGAAAAGGATGGGCAGATGGGAAATTAGAAATGCAAGAAATGCAGGGATAAAAAAAAAAGAGAGAAACAGAAAAAGAAGGAGATGAAAGGACTGAAAGGGGATGAGAAAAATGAAGAAGGGATGGAAGCACTGCAAGGACCGAAGGGATGGAAGTCATTCAAAAAGGGGACGCTGGAATATGGGAAGCAGGAAGGAATAGAACAAATCAGAACAATAGGAAGGGAATGAAAGATGAAGATGGGGAAAAGGATGAGAAACAGATAACAGAGGGATGAAAGGACGGAAAGGAATGGAGGGATGGCTGAATAGAAGAAGGGTGGCGAGATTAAGTAATAAATAAGTAGGGAAGCATGAAAGAATGAAAAGGGACGTGAAGATGCAAATGAGTAGACGGATGAGAACACAGAAGGGGACGGAGAGACGGAAAACAGAACGTACAGGGGGAAGGGGAAATAAAAGGGGATGAACGGATAGATGCGTGGAAAGAAGCGGAAGGAGAAATGGATGGGCAGAAGAGAAATCAGAACGAGGGTGAGATGAAAGGACGGAAAGTCCTGGAGGGATGAGTAAATAAAAAAAGGGTTGGAAGCACAGAAAGGGGTGAAGAGATGAAGTAATAATAATAAAAAAAAGAGATGCTGACATGGGGAGAAAGGAAGGGATTAAGGGATGGGAACATCAAAAGGGATGGAAAGACAGAACGTTGAAAAGGATGAGAAGACAGCGAGAAGGGAACTGATGGGAAACCGAAGGGATGAGGACAAAGTAACAGAATGGAGAAAAATGGAAGGATGGAAAAGGGGGGAGAGTGGAAAGATATGCAAGCATAGACGAACGGGGAGATGGAAAGGGCATGGAAGGAAGGAGAATGAGAAATAGATGGGTGGATAGGAAACTAGAAGGAGGTGCGCAAAACAGGGAGATGAACGGTGGAAAGAGCTAGAGGGATGAGTCGATGAAAAAGCACAGAAAGGGAAGGATCGGGAGGAATCAGAACGGATGGAGAGATAGAAAGGAACTGTGGGACAGGGAAAGACAAGTCAGACGAAGTGCTGGAGGGATGAGGAGTCAAAGCAGAAAAAAGGAAACAGAGGGGTGACAGGACTGGAAGGATGGATAGAAAATAAAAAGAGATGTCGAGGCGGAGGAACAGAAAGGAATAAACGGACGGAGAAGAGAAAGGAACTAGGAAACGTAGTGTTTTCACAGAGTTCTCCAACAAAATGTTTTGATGACGTGTTAAACTAGAAAAAAAAAAAAAAGAACTTTCCTGACCAATCAGAATCCAGAATTCAACAGCGCTGTGGCGTGAATGTCAGCAGTGGAATAGAAAAACGACGGAGAGAGACACAATACCAAGGGATTTAAACACCAGTGTAAAAAGATAGAGATGGTTAGAAGGCGGTGAACAGGGGATCGAGAAGGACAGAAAACAATCGCAGGAAGTCAAGAGCCTTAGCGTTTTAGTTCCGGGTCCAGTGTTGGTACGTTTCTGCTGATAATGTGGGCGGGGCTTGCTGGACAGAACACCACTGATTGGCGAAATGCAGATTTACAGAAAGATCAATCCTCCATTTTGTTTTCACTTCAGAGTCGGAGCGTTTTTGTTCCTACATACACGCCGAGTTTAAACGCTTCACAGCTTCCTAAAAGAAGGTTCCTTTAGCTTTTCGGCGCTATTCCAAAGGTACGTGAGAGTTATGCGCACGGGGGCGGAGTTTGTCTAAAGCAGAGGCGTGTCTCAGTTACGTACGATTCTGCTGTTTAACATAAATCTGCAGTACTAAACTTTTGCCTCTCTACCGCCATCTCTGTTTGAAACATAAAACTGCAAGTTACTTGCGGGGTTTTTTTCTGCTTCTGGGTGGTATATTAGCTCCAATAATTGACAACACAGGTGGCGGCGGATACGGTTTTCTTAGAGTAGAGCTGAGATGATCTCTCTCATAGCGAGCAGAAAATATGTGCATGAATGCTAGCTAGCTACCTACTGAGCCACTGAAATATCCGAGTTGTTCAGCAGAAAAAAAAAAGCATCTCCACGTCAGTCTTCAATCCCTTCAGATCTCGGTGTTTTCTCCAGCTCTTAAAAGCCATGTTGATATTCATTCTCGTTTTAGCACGGGATCTGTCGCGTTCCCTTTTTGGCTGCAGGCTCTCCGCAGTGCCAGGTTTCTTAGTTTTAACAACAGCTGGTTCCCCAGATGTCAGCGACGATTGTGTTCAGAACGATCAGGATTAAAGCAGCCGTCTAGATGACAAGTTTCAAGCATTGGTCTTTTGTGCGAGATCAGCTCGAGTGAGGAGTAGTGTTATGTCTGGCATCACTGTCTGACTGTCTGACTGTAAATTAGGCCAAAGGTGAAGGATCCAGGACACCCATGGAAGTGTAATAAAAGCACCTACATCACACACACACACTCACACGATGATCTCATGAGTATCTCCTGGCTTCATTAAATGGTGAAACACGAGTTATTATCAGAGCACGGAGAGATATCAAAAATAAAATGGCCGTAATAAGGAGATGCGCTGGATCATGTGCTATTTTATAATCTGCTGAATAATGAGAGCGGAAGCCATATTGTTAAATGAAACTGAAGTTGCTAATTACATGGATGTTGATGAAGGAACACAGAGGAAGACAGGTCCAAGCACAAGCAACCGTCTCCGCATGGCCGCGTTCCAAACAGTAAAGACGGATCAAGGGGCCGTGTGGTAGCTCTGTGTGTCCTAGACGCCGGTCATTAACATGCTGAGCGGCGGGGGCCGTGCAGATGGACCCGTGCTCGGGTTGGCCTCCGTCCATCTCCAGATGGAGAGACGCGGAGTCCGTGCTCCATTATACAGTTCATTTTACTGACATCAACTTCAGAGGGAAACGGCAATGTGTTGTTACTGCTGTATAAACATCGAGCGATCAAGTGAGTAAACGAGGCTGAGGAAGAACAAGAGAGTGGAGAGAGAGGAGAGAGAGAGACAGAGAGAGAGGGATAGAGAGAGAGAGAAAGAGAGGGTGGGGAGAGAGAGCGAGAGAGAGAGAGGAGAGAGGAGAGGAGGGGGAGAGAGAGGGGGAGGGAGGGGAGGGAGAGAGAGGGAGGGAGAGGGAGAGGAGAGAGGGAGAGAGGGAGAAGGGGAGAGAGAGAGAGGGAGAGAGGGAGAGAGAGAGAGAGAGGAGAGAGAGGGGGAGAGAGAGAGAGAGAGAGCACCAGAGGAGAATAGTTGTGTGCTGTGTGCTGTGTGCTGTGTTGACTGTAAACCGGCTCCACCACACAGTCAGACGGGACACAGAACACGGCCCTCGATGAGAAATGGAGATGTGACTTACAGAGAATTTTACTGAGCTTCATAACAGCAGTCCTGAATCCTGGACTGTGATTGGTCAGAAGGTGGTGATAAGTTCTCTATAACAGCAGAGGTTTATATTAACGCGCTCGTTCTTACACGTCATCGTTTCTATAGCAACAGCTCGTTTACAAGGACGTGTACAGAACACGCTCCACATAAACAAATAGATTTTTAAAAAGAGTTTAATCACTGATATGGAAGATGTTCGATTTCCAGGTTTCTGTAGTGTTGTTTTTGCTTTAACAGAGGGAATAAAGAGAGAGAGAATAGAGGAATAGAGAGAGGGAATAGAGGTAGAATAGAGAGGGAATAGAGAGAGGGAATAAAGAGAGGAGAGAGAGAGAGGGAATAAAGGGGAAAAAGGGGAATAAAGAGAGGGAATAAAGAGATGGAATAAGAGAGAGATAGAGAGAGGGAATAGAGAGAGGGAATAGAAAGAGAGGGAATAAAGAGGTAGAATAGAGAGAGGGAAAGAGAGAGAGGGAATAAAGAGAGAGAGGGAATAAAGGGGATAAAGAGAGAGGGAATAAGAGAGAGGGAATAAAGAGAGAGAGAGAATAGAGAGAGGGAATAGAGAGAGGGAATAGAGAGGTAGAATAGAGAGAGGGAATAAAGAGAGAGGGAATAAAGAGAGAGGGAATAAAGAGGGAATAAAGAGAGAGGGAATAAAGAGAGGGAATAAAGAGATGGAATAGAGAGAGAGAATAGAGAGAGGGAATAAAGAGAGGGAATAGAGAGAGAGGGAATAAAGAGGTAGAATAGAGAAAGGGAATAGAGAGAGGGAATAAAGACGATAATAAAGAGAGAGAGGAATAGAGAGAGGGAATAAAGAGGGAATAGAGAGAGAAAGAGAGAGAGAAAAGAGAGGGGAATAGAGGGAATAAAGAGAGGGAATAGAGAGAGAGGGTAGAGAGAATAGAGAGAGGGAATAAAGAGGTAGATAAGAGAGAGGAATAGAGGGAATAAAGAGAGGGAATGAGAGAGAGGGAATAAGAGAGGGAATAGAGAGAGAGAGAGAGAGGGAATAAAGAGGGAATAAAGAGAGGAATAGAGAGAGAATAGAGAGGGAATAGAGAGGGGAACAGAGAAAGGGAATAGACAGAGAGAATAAGAGAGAATAGAGAGGAAATAGAGAGAGAGAATAAAGAGAGGGGAATAAAGAGAGGGAATAAAGAGAGAGAATAAAGAGAGGGATAAAGAGGGAATAAAGAGAGGGAATAGAGAGAGAGAAGAGAGAGAATAAAGAGAGGGAATAAAGAGAGAGGGAATAGAGAGAGAGAATAAAGAGAGGAATAGAGAGAATAGAGAGGGAATAAAGAGAGGGAATAAAGACAGGGGAATAGAGAAAAGAGAGAGGGAATAGAGAGAGGGAATAAGAGAATAGAGAGGGGAATAAAGAGAGGGAATAAAGAGAGGGAATAGAGAGAAAGAGAGAGAGGGAATAGAGAGAGAGAATAGAGAGAGAATAGAGAGAGGAAATAGAGAGAGAGAATAAAGAGAGGGAATAAAGAGAGAGAATAAAGAGAGGGAATAAGAGGGAATAAAGAGAGAGAATAAAGAGAGGGAATAAGAGGGAATAAAGAGAGAGAATAAAGAGAGGGAATAGAGAGAGAGAATAGAGAGAGGGACTAGAGAAAGGGAATAGAGAAAGGGAATAGACAGAGAGAGAATAGAGAGAGAATAGAGAGAGGAAATAAACAGAGAATAAAGAGAGGGAATAAAGAGAGGGAATAAAGAGGTAGAATAGAGAGAGGGAATAGAGAGAGGGAATAAAGAGGTATAATAAAGAGAGAGAATAGAGAGAGAATAGAGAGAGGAAATAAAGAGAGAGAATAAAGAGAGGGAATAAAGAGGTAGAATAGAGAGAGGGAATAGAGAGAGGGAATAAAGAGGTATAATAAAGAGAGAGAATAAAGAGAGGGAATAAAGAGGTAGAATAGAGAGAGGGAATAGAGAGAGGGAATAAAGAGGTAGAATAGAGAGAGGGAATAGAGAGAGGGAATAAAGAGGTATAATAAAGAGAGAGAATAGAGAGAGGGCTGGTTGGTGAACGAGTGTCTACAGCTGCTATAACGTAAGAGACAAAAGGAACTAACCTGTTTCAGCTACACTCCACAACAGTAACTGCAACTATTAAAGGATAAAAAGTCTGTTGTGTCGTTCTTAAATGAATAAATCATAAATAAACGTCAGGCTGCTGTGGTGTAAGAGGAATAAATCATTTAGGGATGTGCCGTCATAGGAAAATAATTAACTTTGGGGTTATAACAATAACTTGGCCTCTAAAGATTAACGCTCATCGTTTCCGCACACACACACACACACACACACACACACACACACACACACACGCGCACACACACCCACACACCCACACACACGGTGTGTTAATCGTCCTTTGACCTTCATCAGGGTCAGTTTCTAATAGTCCTGCTGGAGATGATTTGTGGACCGTTTAAAACCCCAACACTGCTGCAGTTGATCCACTCATAGCAGGACAGCACACACACACACACACACACACACACACACACACACACACATCGATGTCTGGTTCACTTCTGTACTGAAAATAATCTCTGTTCAGTAACTCGTCTGTGATCATTTCTTTCCAGTGATGGATGGGGTTAGAGGGGTGCCAACATTTTTGCACAGCACACCGCATGGGCAATATATAATTATACCACAATAAAGACAAGCTCGTGCCTGCTGTAAATATTTAACATTTAACTAGTTACATCACAGCTCCATATCTTCCAGGTGAGCGTGGAGGAGTTGCCATGACAACCGCGTTGCGAACTATCACCGGTAGCAAATGTGTGTGTGTGTGTGTGTGTGTGTGTGTGTGTGTGTGTGTGTGTGTGTGTGTGTGTGTCCGCGCGCTTGCTTGCTTCGATATATGATAACGGAGAGTCGGTGCGCGTGATCAGACGGTATGACAGCGCAGCACAGCAGGTTGCCAGATTGATGTAATCTAAACATTTTTTGGTGGATTACAGGCTGAAATTGAGCCGAATTCACTTTTCTTCCTTCCTGAACTCACAGTTTGTCTATTTCCGTTTATTATTTCATAACATGACTAATAACTTGACATAAAATAAGGTGACGGCGGGCATTTCCAGCACGTGACAGGACAGATCTGTTCTGAAATGTACACGTGTGTTTCCAGTGCGGTCGGCTGGTGAAATTCCAAGTTTGGGATAAAATCTAAACCTTCTCGGTGTAATCACGACGTCTCCTCGGCGTCTGTTTAGTCCGTCTACTTTCAAGTTTCTCCTCAAATGCATTTCAGGGGAGAAAAAAGAATAACAATTCACCTCGTTCACAGTGATTATTTCACACATGCTGCTGATCGAAGGGGCGTGTCACTCTGCGTGATCACCTGACTGACACGACTCTCACTCTCACTCATGAACCGTATCTACAGTACAGTCTGGGCTAGAAAGAAATCAGCCCCAGGTGGAAGAAAAAAAAGGTGTGTGAGGGAATGGTGTAAAATGAGAATATGAACTAATATGTTTTTGCGTGTAACTATAAATGGATAAAAGTATGATGACTTGGTCCTTCCTAAAAAGGAAATTCCTGTGGTGTAAGGGGAATAAAGCGCTTAGGATAACGATAGGCTAAACTTCAGGGTGGGAACAGTAACACCGCTCTATTGTTGATTTGTTCAACAACTTATTTACTCATGAGTAGATTTATTGCCATTTAAAAAATATATATAATCATTTAGAGTTCACTGGGGGGAGGAGTTTAACTCTCTGTTAAAAAAACAAACAAAAAAACCCCCATGCGCTCCAACCTGGCAACCCAGCCCTGCTGTGTGATTTATTTATTTATTTATTTATTTCTTCTCCTCTGTTGCGACTCAAGGCTTTGGCTTGTGTCGAGTCCGGACGCAGAGGCTCATAAGCAGCTCATAAGCAGCTCGTAAGCACATCTGTTCCGCGTTATTAAGTTTCTCCGCGCGCGTCTCACCGCGTCGGCTTACCCGCACTCGCGCACACGGAGAGACGGGGGATGTTAAACCCGGCTGCTGATTCGTTTCTGACATCCACCTGAACGCGCAGAAGGTCCACGGACCTCGCCGTCGTCCTGTGCCTCGTTTCCGCCTGATGTTCGAGTCATCGTGTGCGGCTCTTGATGAAAATCTCCCGGGTCGAGAAGCGACACCGCCGCGGCGTTCATGGCGCTCAGTTCTCCATGAGTCCTCATCTCTGATTTCGTCCATGATCCGGATGCGCTTCTCCAAAGCCGCTGCTCCTCCATGCATGAGATCTGATTCATTCCACCGCTGCTGAAGGTAAGTTTAGCACCTGTTTATTTAAGTCGGGGTTTGATGTAAGTATTTATTTATTTATTTATGAACTTGCCCAGTTTTCAGTTTGCACACTTAGTTTTTCTGCATTTCTGCACTAGTTCCTAGTGTTTATTACCACCACAGTCAGTTCCACCTGGACATAAACAAACACTGATAGCATTCAGGAGGGACATTTCTCATGCGTATTCTCCATCCTCAGCTTTAAGGTTATTGCCGCGCCTCTGAATCCGCGCCTCTGAATCCACGCCACGCCACAGCCTGGAAGCTCATTCACACTGTGCTGAGCTGTTTCATTTACAGGAAACAGAACTGGAGCTGCAGTCTCACTCTCACTCTGACCAGACCGTTCTTCTCTCTAGATCTGGTCTGGATCATTCTTTATAGGACGAGCTCGAGCTGTGCGCTGTCCGTGGTGCTGAAGTTTGGCGATGACGGTTAAGACCCTGAGGCAACTTCCGGTTTGTTCTTGGAATCGCAAAAAGCCATGCGGACGGAAACACGAGTGCCTTCGTCATGTCTAAGAACGGCAGCGAACACATTGTTTCTCTCTGTGCGTTCAGTATATTCGAACGAACGCAACGGACCATTGAAACGATTTTCGTTATTCGCACACGCCTACTTCTGTAAAGATAATGGAAGTTAATGCGGATTTCCACGTCCAAAACATTCACAATTTTTGTAGACGGCTTCGGCGGTTGGGAATGCACGGCCGTGTTGAGAGAGATATTCATAAATAAAGCATTCGAATGGGAAATTCCTGAGCTTGGAAATGTGCAAATGTCTGAACACTGGATTGAATCTCTACGATTAGTCGGCGTGGTTTTGAACAGACATTCGCATGACTTTCTACTTTTTTTTTTACCACACAACCCAAAAAAACCCAAACAAAAAAAAAACCAAAAACTTATAAAAAAAAAAAAACCAAAAAACAAAACCAAACAAAATCTACTTTCTTTTTTTTCACCCACCCCCAACAAAACCCCACAAAAAACCCCAAAAAAAAAACCCCCAAAAACCCCCCCCCCGGGGGAGGGGGAAAAAAAAAAAGAAGAAGGAAAAAGAAAAAAAAAAAAGAAGAGGGGGGGGGAAAAGAGAAAAAAAAAAAAGAAAAAAAAAAAACAATAAAAAAAATACTCTACATGTGAAATATGCTTATAGTCCTTCTGTAGAAGAAACACCAAAACACTAAACACCGAAGCCTTCATCACACCTTCATTTCCCATAATCCTCAGTGAGGGTCGAGCTTCTCGGTTCCAGCGGGCTGATGCTGTAAAGGGGGAAGGGCATTTCTTAAATAATTACATTAACGGATTCTGCTTTTCCTCCCCCATCACTTTCTCTACTTCTCCCCAGTCTCTCTCTCTCTCTCTCTCACACACACACACACACACACACACACACGCACGCACACGCACACACAAATTGTTCTGAGGAATGACGCTACAGTTTTTAGACTTTAATCTGTTTATCTAAAGGTCATTTCCCAATCCTCTCTCTCAGGCCACGCCCCCTTTTCTGGTCACCAATTCATTCGAGTGTAAATCAGTGATTCTGGCGAAGACTTCTCTCTCAGAGCAGAACTGAAACTGTTGCCACGGGTGGATATGATGTCATTCAGAACTATTTCAGTATCAGATGATGTGATACAGGATTCTGTGTGTGAACAGTTTAGGATTCATTTAAGCCACGCCTACGTGCTCTGCTGGGGTTATGAGGCATCGAGGCCACACCTCTCTCTACCCTCTCTCCACAACTCTTTCACAGGACAAACTGACTGAATATGTGTCAGAGAGGCCACGCCCCCTTGACAGGAACAGACACAGAGACCACACCTCTTTCACTGCAACCGACAAAGAGACCACATTGGCCACGCCTCTTTAACTGAGACTGTGACAATGGCCACACGTCCTTCCTTTAGCAGGACCAGGAGGCACAGAGGCCACGCCTTCTTCCTTTAGTGGCTCAAGGCCACGCCTCCTTGACGACAAATGCAACATGAAAGCATTTAATTCCTGACGGGAGACTACAAGAGCTAATAAACAAATAATGTCAGTTTACATATTACCACTTCCTTTTATTCTGCCACGCCCCTTTCTTTTGATATAGAGCCTGCAAATAGCTAAGCCTCACCCACTGAACCAGGCATGTCCCTTGCAGTCTACTCCTCGTCTTCTTCCACCCACAGCATGTTTCTGTATTCCACACACACACACACACACACACACACAGTTAGTGAAGCTGCTGTCATGCCTCCTCATCCAAGGGCATGTCACCCTCAGCGTCCGCCGGCGTGCCTGAACAGACAAACAACATGTCCGCTCCTGTTTCCCACGAGGACGTGCTGACACCAAGTCTTCATTATCTCTCAGCTTTCATCTCCTGCATCTTACAGAGACGATTAAAGCAGCAGGCTGTTTTTTGGCCTGCATTCTGTTTCGCTTGTCCTAAACTGATAAATTAAATTGGTAACAGCGCCGGTGCTCCCTCAGCAATCGCCAACATCACAGCGTCGCATGCAGCTGGTGCGAGGAGGAAGTTCTCCACAGCAGGACACATCACTTCATCACACGGCTTTACAGCCTCACATGCTCAGAGAGGAGCGACCACAAAGCTCATAGCTGCGCTGCTGACAAACACATACACACACACACACACACACACACACACACACACACACACACACACACATATATACACACACGCACACATATACACACACACACACACATATATACACATACACACAAATATACACACACACGCACATATATACACACACACACACACACACACACACACACACACACACATACACACACACACACACACACACACACACATACACACACACATATATACACACACACACACACACACGACAGTTCGTGATCTCATCACATTTTCTTGTTATTTCCACTACATACTGTAAGTACCTGTACTGAATTTGGGTCCTCTTTCCACTGAACAGGAACATGTGGGAGGAGTTAGAAATGGTGCCGATCACTGATTGGTCTCTTTTAAAATCTCTTTATTCTTCCATCTTTAATAGGAATAAAATCCACCTTCAGACGAGAGACAAAACGCAGTCGTGTGTGTGGTGGTGTGGTGAAGAAGAGTTACTGTTCCCACGCTGAAGATGATGGTGTTCCTCGAACAGCGCGTCCCCGAGTGTTCGATTCCTCTCACACCGCAGCGACTCACCAACAGTTTATTTATTAATAAAAGAACAACACGTCATCCATTTATAGTTACATTTAATCTCCGTGAAAGGAGTTAGTTCGCATTGTCACTTACGTTATAGCAGCTATAAACACTCGCTCCCTCTCCATCCCTCTCTTCTTTCTCTCTCTTTATTCTCTCTCTTCAAAAAACAGTAGAGACGTGTAAAGTCTAAACCTAAAGTTACAGCGTCACTTCTTGACTGTTACACAGCGCTGACACTGGAGACTCCTTCCTTACACGTTATATTAACCGAAAACTTCACCTGGTCAACAACGACACGCCTTTTTTAACGCGTTTACATGGAGCGTGGAGCTGTTGCTATAGAAACGGTAAGGTATCAGAAAGAGTGCATTAATATAAACCGGCGCTAGTGTCAGAGCCGCTGTTCTCGAGAATCGAGCCAGAATTCAGCAGCACTGTGGAGTAAATATAAACAAGAACGCGTTAACGCTGCAGCTCTCAGGCGTCTTCCCCACGCGAGTGGC
>CM022763.1:31472839-31535339 GCA_012411365.1 Ameiurus melas
CACACACTTACACACTTTAAACACACACACACTTCACACACTCTTCACACACACACACACACACACTCACACACACACATACCTAACACACACACATATCACACACACACATACACTCACACACACACATACACTCTCACAACACACACACACTCACACATATATACACACACACATCACACACACATACACACACACACACACACACACACACACACATACACTCACACATACACACACACACTCACATCCACACACACTCACACACACATACACTCTAACACACATACACTTACACACACATACACTAACACACATACACATATACACAACACTATCACACAACACAATCACTCAACACACTCACACACACATACACTCACACACAAACATATACCTCACACACACTTACACACACACACACACACTTACACACATACATATACACACACACACATACACTCTCTTACATCACACATATACACTCCTCACACACACTCACACACACATACACTACACACACATACACTCACACACACATACACTCACACACATACACTCTACACACACACACACATACACTCCCACACACACATACATACACACACACATACACTCCAACACACACACACACACACACACACACACACACACACACACTACTAACACACACACAACTCTCACACACACACTCTACACACATACACCTCACACACACATACACCCACACCACATATACTACTCACACACATACATCCCTCACTCTCACACACACACACACACATACACACATCTCACACACACATACACTCTCTCACACATATACTCTCACACACATACTCTATACACTCCACACGCCATACCTCACACACACATACACTCACACACACACACATCTCACATACACACACTCACACACACACATACACTACATACACACACACATACACACTTACACACACACATACACACATACACATATACACATACACACACTTCACACATACACTACATTATCACACACATACACTCTCACACACACACACACACACATACACACACACACACCACACATACACTCACACACACACACACTCTCACACACTCTCACACACACACACACTCTCACACACACACACACACACACACACTCTCACACACACACCGTTGATGAATATAAGACCATAACAAGATCTACATAAGAACAGAGTATCCCCTTTTGAATTTTGTATTGAAGTGCAACTCTATTTTTACTTTCCCGGTCTCTGTGGGCACTGTGTGTGTGTGTGTGTGTGTGTGTTTGTGCGCCTCCGTGCAGTAAAATATGTCCTCTGTTACCTCAGATATGAAAGATCAGAGTGGATAAAAGCTATCGCTCTGTGTAAGCCGACATGAATAAGGGTTTAGGGCTTTTTAAAATCAGACGCTCTGCTGTCTGTCGTCTAGACGCCATACTTGTGGACATTTTTGGATAAATTTGCATTCTGTTGCAATTTAGTTTTTCCCATCAAGCTTCCTAATAAATCACCAAGAAGAAGAAGAAACGTGAAAACGTGACGAAACGCTCAGAAGCTGTTTTTGTTCAAACTGTTGTCTACATTAACGCGCGCGCTCTATTACGGTGCGTTATCGTTTCTATAGCAACGGCTCGTTCACGAGGACGTGTACGGCGGACGCACCAATAATAATAATAAACAGATTAAAGATAATCATTGATATGTGACGTGTAGGGAAGGAGTCTCCAGTGTCAGCGCTGTGTAACAGTCAGAGGTGAAGCTGTAACTTTATGTTTTCCACGTCTTCATTACAGAGTTTACACGTCTCTACTGTTTCTCCATTTCTGCAGGTTTTTTGTCTTATTAAATTAAAGAGAGGGAATAGAGAGGGAATAGAGAGAGGGAATAAAGAGAGAGGGAATAGAGAGAGAATAGAGAGAGAGAATAGAGAGGGAATAAAGAGAGGGAATAGAGAGAGGGAATAAAGAGAGGGAATAGAGAGGGAATAAAGAGAGGGAAAAGAGAGGGAATAAAGAGAGAGAATAGAGAGAGGGAATAAAGAGAGAGAATAGAGAGGGAATAAAGAGAGGGAATAGAGAGAGGGAATAAAGAGAGGAATAGAGAGGGAAAAAGAGGAATAGAGAGAGGGAATAAAGAGAGAATAGAGAGAGGGAATAAAGAGAAGATAAATAAGAGAGGGAATAGAGAGGAAAGAGAAAGAGAGGAAAAAAGAGAGAGAATAGAGAGAGGGAATAAAGAGAGAGGAATAGAGAGGGAATAAAGAGAGAGAATAGAGAGGGAATAAAGAGAGGGAATAGAGAGGGAATAAAGAGAGGGAATAGAGAGAGGGAATAAAAAGAGAGGGAATAGAGAGGGAATAAAGAGAGAGAATAGAGAGAGGGAATAAAGAGAGAGAATAGAGAGGGAATAAAGAGAGGGAATAGAGAGAGGGAATAAAGAGAGGGAATAGAGAGGGAATAAAGAGAGAATAGAGAGAGAGAATAGAGAGGAATAAAGAGAGAGAGAGAGGGAGAGAAATAGAGAGGAATAAAGAGAGGAATAGAGAGGGAATAAGAGAGAATAGAGGAGAAAAAGAAGAAAAGAGAGATTAAAAAGAGGGATGGTGAGGGAACGAGTGTTTATAACTGCTATAACGTAAGGGAGAACAGGAACTCATGAAGGTTAAATGTAACAATAAATGGATAAAAAAATCATGACGTGTCATTCTTTATTAATAAAAGTTGTAATTGTGGGTAATCTGCTGCGGTGTAAGAGGAATAAAACCCTCAGGGACGTGCTGTTAGAGGAAAATAATCCACGCACACGCTGTTAATCATTTACATTTGGCCCGTCCTTAATAACAGTATTTTATTGGGGTTTCTATCTGAAAGCCTTGCAGTACAGACGCCACATCGTACTGCCCCCCTTCTACCCTTCTACCCCTTCTACCCCTTCACACCGCTCAGCCTTTAAGTCTCTTTTACTGGAAAACCATTACCTTAATAATCCTCTGTCCTGAACGCTTCACGCCGTCACGAGTAACTGTAGTTTAGGACACGCAGAGACGCCTGGCTTTCTGCATGTACACGTGCAGCGGTGCGAACGATCCCCAATGGACCCCTCAGTCCTGTTGTCATGGTGATGTGACATCTTTTTAGTGTGGCGTGAATGTGGCGTGACCCGTGACCCGGCCATCGACAACCGGACTTCAGTCACGGTGAGAGAGTCTCATCACACATCAGCACACAGAGTCCTGTTATTACTCAACCTTAATGTCTTCACTACAGCAACGACTGGATTTACCGTGTGTGTGTGTGTGTGTGTGTGAGTGTGTGTGTGTGTGTGTGTGTGTGTGTGTGTGTGTGAGTGTGAGTGTGTGTGTGTCCGTGCAGAAAAACGCGGAAATCATATCGAAGGTTTAGACTGAGGAAATGTACCGTCTTAAGGAAAAAAGCAGCTCATTTTGAATTCGATGGCCACAGCACGTCTCAAAACAGTTGGGACGGGGGGCAACAAAAGGCCGGAAAAGTAAGTGTTGGTAAAAAGCAACAGCTGGAGGTTGATTGGGAACAGCTCAGTCAGATGATTGGGGATGAAGAGAGGATCTCAGAGAGGCGGAGTCTTTCGGAAGTAAAGATGGGATGGAATCTGGATGGAAGCAGTTGTTGACCTACGTAGAGGGCGGAGACTAGAATCAAACCAGGAAGTAAAACAAAATCAAGTGAGGAGCAGTGTAAAATTGCAGCCACAGATATTCAGCACGGGGTTGTGTAGAGAGGGAATCTGTGCCCGTGGTGTTTCTGCCCTCAGACGATGACTCGGTGATGAAGGACAACTTTATGACTGTCTGGTTCTCATGTAAAGAGATTAAGGTTCTTCTGAGGTCATACGGTTACGCAGACTGTTATTCATCATGTTTACTCTCCTGAAGACTTTTTCCGACTGCCGGACTGATGAACTCTCTCCCAGAGCCGGTGTTTAAGATGAATTAGTGCTCATCGTCTCGCCCATTCCACGTGTGAAACGTATAAAGAGTGGCGAAGCAGGTTTTTATGTTCCGATACCAAATATCTGGAATACATATCGTTCCCAACAATTGAGGTTTCTTAAAAATAAAGGTTCTTTAATGGTTCTTTACAGCAGCACAGGTTCTACAAAGAACCTTCTTCTTGTCAGGAACCATTTCTCATTGTATAGGGTTCTCGAGTTGAGCCGCATAGTTCTGTGGAGATTAAAGAGGTTCTTAGTGTTTCATTATACGTTCTTCAGAGCAGTGTTTTGGTTCTTGAAGGTATCATCACTTAACAGGATCAAGTGAACTCTGTAGGGTTCTATGTGGGACTGGATAAGGTTCTCCGGGCAGACATCACTCTTAAGAACCTTACTCTGGTTCCTTAAAGCACGACGTAAGTTTTTTTTTTTAATGATAACATGGTTCCTTGTGGCACTGCTGTGAAGAACCGTTTGTGGGTTCTTTGAAGCAGCAGTAAATAGACGGTTCTCTGAAGAATTTCAGGAAGGGTTCTCCTTTTTGGTTCTAACTTAAATGATATATTTAAATGTTTACAGATTTGTCAGTTATAAAAACAAGATTTTAGATTTTTTTAAAATAAATAAAATGGTATTTACAAAAAAGAAAAAAAGATGCTCTTTGGGAATGTTTTTGAAAAGGGAGAACATATCCGTGGGGACGGTTCTTGGACGACGGAACTCGGTGATCGAATATCGCAATATTTTCCACGTCAGCAGTCCTCGTCAATGAACTTTGCTACGAAGCTTAATTTAATCCCTGTAATATCCGAGAGGCACCTTGATGCCACGTGAACATAAGACCATCTGAACGTGTGTGTGTGTGTGTGTGTGTGTGTTGTGTGTGCGTGAGTTAATTCATCCCTGCAGCATCAGTATCCGTTTTGTTCCGTTCCACTCAACACACACAAGTTTTCACCGAGACCCAAACGAGCGGCGAGCTCGCGTTCCTGTCCGCGTTCCTTTCAGCCGTCACGCTGCATCACTGCACCTTCTGCAGGTCTCACACTCACTCAGTAACACACACTCCCATTCCCACTCCCATTCAAATTCCCATTCCCACTCCCATTCAAATTCCCATTCCCACTCCCATTCAAATTCCCATTCCCACTCCCATTCAAATTCCCATTCCCACTCCCATTCAAATTCCCATTCCACTCCCATTCCCATTCCCACTCCCATTCAAATTCCAATTCACATTCCCATTTCCACTCCATTCAAATTCCCACTCCATCAAATTCCCATTCCTACTCCCATTCAAATTCCCATTCCTCCCATTCAATTCCACTCCATTCAAATTCCATTCCCTCCCATTCAAATTCCCATTCCCACCCCATTCAAATTCCATTTCCACTCCCATTCAAATTCCCATTCCTCCCATTCAAATTCCCATTCCTACTCCCATTCAAATTCCATTCTCCCCATTAAATTCCATTCAAATTCCCATTCCCACTCCCATTCAAATTCCATTCCATTCAAATTCCATTCCTACTCCCATTCAATTATTCCACTCCCATTCAAATTATACTCCCATTTCAATTCCCATTCCCACTCCCATTCAAATTCCCATTCCCACTCCCATTCAAATTCCCATTCCTACTCCCATTCAAATTCCCATTCCCACTCCCATTCAAATTCCCATTCAAATTCCCATTCCACTCCCATTCAAATTCCCATTCCCATTCAAATTCCCATTCCTACTCCCATTCAAATTCCCATTCCCACTCCCATTCAAATTCCCATTCAAATTCCCATTCCACTCCCATTCAAATTCCACTCCCATTCAAATTCCCATTCCCACTCCCATTCAAATTCCCATTCCCACTCAAATTCCCATTCCATTCTCCACAACAAAGCGTTACTTGTCATGTTTGTTGTATTGAAGCTTTTTGTATCTTGTATTCGAACAACACTGTTTTTTTTAAAACCAAGAATTAAATATTGGCACCCTATCTTCACATCACTCCCTGCCATTAACACAATCTCTCACTTCTCGTGTTCAATATGCAACAGATAGACGATGGGGGATGAGTGAAAAAAGTTATATTTAACAATAAAGTAATAAATAAGAATGGTAGTTGTTGGTGTGGTTGGTATAAGAGGAATAAAACACTTCAGGAGGAGAATAATCTACAAAATGAAAAGATGATCACTTTTTAAACACCTTTGTGGAACAGAGCCGTTCAGTAATATGGTAAATGTCACCAGTAATATTGTGTGTGTGTGTGTGTGTGTGTGTGTGTGTTAAATAATGAACGCTCGATGCCGCATTATATCAACACACTCCACACAGAGATGTAATTAAGTTCTCCCTCAGGGAGGTGGGAGAGACGTCCTGCATCTGCCTGCGCCATAATGAATGTTCATCAAGTCGTGTGTGTGTGTGCGTGTGTGTGTGTGTGTGTGTGTGACTGGAAATGCGGATCGGATTCTTTTAATTGGCCGATATTAAATTCCGGAATGCTAATTGCGTAATCTTTTTGTCACGTGTTAAGATTCTCATGATATTCCGCTAAGAATTTTATCTTCATTTTGACACGTTTGTCCTTCTTAAACACGGCTTTTAATTAGAATCCTGCACGGAATTTCATTTGCTGATGAACTGCCAGCTATTTAGAAAACTAACGCTAGCTTGCAGGCTTCAGTCCGATGCTAATTCGGCGTTAGCGTACACGAGTGTGAATTAAAAAAAATTAAAAATAAAAAGAACACGTGAGACATCGAGCCTCATTTATTCATCTTTTAGTAATAATTTTAAGTCGTATTTTAAGTCATACAGTATGCGACAGTAGCCGTGCCCGAGCCGGAACGATTACTTCTCCTGCCAGGTTTACAGAAGTGTCACTGCTTTACTTCATACTCACATGTTAAAAGCCAATCAGATGTAAATCACCAGGTACGTCCACGGCCCAGATGATTTAGCCACACCCACCAAACTCCATAAAAGGCAAAGAGCGCAGAGTACGCCACATCTTCCAAGTATAGGGTGCCATTACTTTGCTCATGACTGAATTGCTTCCTTTCAGACCATTACTATGCAAAGACAAAATCTGAGCTGAGAATGCTCGTGAAAATGAACGCGTATAAAATCTCAGTGACTCTGTCGCTTATAAGCACGACACGAACCTCACTAAAACGCCGTAGCTTTTATTTTAAAAAGAAATGATAACAAAAGCAAAATAACAAAATACACTACAGAGGCTGTTTGTACGGAATCGCCGTGACTCCTCAACACCCCTCCCCCGCTCCCCCCCAAATGTTTCGACCCGGCAGGCTCTCCTCCTTCCCGTTCACGCTGTTCTGTCTCCGCACTTCATCTTCTCAGGATCTAATAAAAACCTACAGTCCTGTTTCATTTCCAACCCAGGACTATTGATTACATTTGGGCGCTCGATGAATCGGATTAGGACGCTATAATTCGATTCCATTGGGCAGGTACGAGTTACCCGAGGACAGCTTGGCATATTGGCTGAGACAGATACAGCTCACACACACACACGCACACACACACACACACGCAGCTCTGTCTAAACGACAGGAAGTTAAAATGCTGAAGTGTTGGGGGAAAATTTCACAGTTCTGAAGAGAACGTTTGTGAAGAAAGCTAGGCCGTTTCCGAAAATCAGACCATATGAAGGTGATTAAACGGGTTTAATCCGGACTAGAATTTAGCTCTAAAAACTAGAGTTAAATCTTCAGATCAGTCACCGAAAGAAAACTTTTCTGTGTGTTTAAAATACTAAAATAGACGAAATAGTTCAACCAAATATTAATATACAATCTTCTATCATAATAATAATAATAATAAGATTTCAGTGTAATTATTCACCCCATATTTGATCTCTGGCCTGTACACTACTGATTTACGTTGCCGATGTGCTTAATAAATATATAAAAATTCAGTTCAGGTACAATAACGGAGTGGAAACGCATCCCGATTGTGGCTGTTATTTTAGGAAGACCGGACACGTCCTCTGTGTCCCAGACACGTCCTCTTTTTCAGGCCGAAAATATATCAGTCCAGTGAGGATTCACAGCGTGAAAAAGCCCAGGATTGTGTACCGCTCATTATTTTACACTCGCGCTTACACCCGAGTCCACGGAGTCCATGGAGCTGTGAGACGTGGAGACCGATCGGCAAGACGGAGATTCTCTCCATGCAGTTCCATACAAATAATAATAATAATAATAATAATAACAATAATAATAATAATCATAATATACAGCTCTAGTGAATTCCTCATAACAATACTACATGGCGTGCGTCATTTCCATTTCCACTGAAACCTCTTCCTCTGGGTTTAATCCACATTTACTGATGAACCACGGGAGAAAAAAGTCTCACACGACTGACTATAATATACTACAATAAAATACACTTTAAACGTATATATTTTACAGTAGAGTCTAGGTTTGGTGGTTAAGACTCTGGGTGACTGATCAGAAGGTCGGGGGTTCGAGCCCCAGCACTGCCAAGTTGCCACTGTTGGGCCCTTGAGCAAGGCCCTTAACCCTCTCTGCTCCAGGGGGCGCTGTATCATGGCTGACCCTGCGCTCTGACCCCAACTTCCTGACATGCTGGGGTATGTGAAGAACAGAATTTCACTGTGCTCTAATGTACACGTGATTAATAAAGACTCGTTATCATTATCAATTTGGTGCACTCCCATCTTGTGTGTGTGTGTGTGTGTGAGAGTCTGGGAAAACCCTTCACATGCTCGATTATATACAGTTCTGAAAACTACATCCTACACACAAGTTCCCTAAAAGTGAAAAGTGAGATAAACACGTTTAAAGATTGGACCGCAGTTCTGCTGAAAGACACGGCGTCTACCTCAGCCTTTATAAGCAGGAAGATGCCAAAACAGGGTTAGGAATCGGAATAAATAAAACACACACACACGCACACACTACTTTAGCCATGACCTACTGAGTAACTCCATCATTTCTCCATCTCTCCACCGTCCTCCTGACCGAGCCTCGATCGCGCTCTAATCTCTCGATCACGCCACAACCCCCTCCGTTACCTCCCGCATCACTTCCTGTTCCAGCCTCGGGCTCTTTTCACGTGTGCTCATGTTGTATTTGAGCTGTATAGAGTGGAGGAGGAAATGCTTCATCTTTTGAGTGAATGGTGTGATGATAAAGAGCTGGTTTTCCGTCACATGGACACTCTGCCGTGCTCAGACGTTTATTCTGAATCTCTCACCACCGTCTCCGTCTCTGTCTCCGTCTCTCAGGGTGTTGATGGAGAGCGTTTCGAATGACAGCCGGGACAGTGGTCATCACAGGCGGGATTCTAGCTACAGTAATCTTACTGTGCATCATTGCAGTACTGTGCTACTGTAGACTGCAGGTAAGTCCTCTCTCTCTCTCCCTCTCTCTCTCTCTCTCTCTCTCTGTACTGCAGTAAAATCATCTCCGTCTCGTCGTAATAAACGTGTAGCGCTGTATTTTAGTGCCGTCTCCTCATGGCACGGAGCGGTTAAGTGCTCTATCTCTCGCACACAGCCTTCGCAATCGACATGTCGAGTCACGTTTCCAGTGCGCCGAGGACAGCTCGGTACTCCCGCTGCGATCGCACTGATAGAACACGCCACGCTTTCACGCGTTGGAAGAGTCTGAACACGTCAGCCAAGAGAAGCCGCCGACGTCCGGGATGAGTCTTACAGATTACACACACTGGTTTAGACCGTCGTGTACGTCCTAGCCTCGTTTATCGCTCTGGATACGAACAAATTGATACGGAAAATTGTTTGCAGGGGCTTTTACTCCAGAAATGTGGAATTCATGAGTGATCTTTCGTTTCCATAGAAGGAGATCCGCTAACGTGAACCTCGAGGGATGGGGTTTAAGCTGTATAAGTGGCGATGAGTTACTGCGATTTTATATACGGATTACGCGGTCACGTTTAAATTTATTTCAATTACACACCAAGGTAATGAACATTTTGTGTGTGAAATACAATCACTTTACATGTTACTGACTTGCGAGAGGGAGCGATTTCAAAACAGACCCATAAATTGAGACACTCGGGAGAAAAGTAACGGCGCCCTGTAAAAGCAGGATGCGTTAGCGCATGCCGTGATGAGGAGGCGCTCTTTCACCGTTTAGCTGTCATTTTGTCGCTTTCAGGTTTCCCGGCCTTTTATGGAGTTTTGTGGGTGTGGCCGAACGTAAATCTGTGAGGATGAAGATAATCACTGAAACGTTTCAACACAACTTTTCTAAAAAGATCGCAGACTTTATTTGAGGACGACCGGGCGTCCTCGATGTCACGGCCACGTCCTCAGTTTGAAAGCTTAAAAAGCAACTTCAACTCGTTTCAGTGAATCAGATCAGTTGGCTAATAATCACCAATAAGAGTCGACTCTTTCAACTCCTATTTTTTGTTTCTTCAAAACCACAGCAAGTAATTAATGTGACTAGAGTACGTCTGCGCTTACTCAAGTTCAATTTTAAAAAGATTTCTGTACGTTTATCTGCATAAACACATCTTAACATGCACTGGTTCTACTCTGCAAAATGATTCAGCTGTTTCATTAGATTCTTTTTTCAGTGCATTACAGAATCACAGATCAAATGCTGATGTAGTTCTGTCCTTAAATACATTTTATTTTATTTTTTTAAAATAACAAGAACTCCAGTGCTCACCTAAAAGTGCGGTCTCAAAGCATTGACTCGTTTGCGAACGACTCCCAGCACTCACCTGAAGGAGCTGGCTCAAAGAGTCGACTCGTTTGCAAACAACTCCCAGCACTTATCTAAAAGAGTCGGCTCAAAGAGTCAAACCGTTTGCAAACATCGTCACTAGTTCCTCATGTAGGAGACGGTTCTCTTCTCAGGAGAACCGTTTTGGGAAGTTTAGCATGATGGAGGCTTCATGTGTCCTACAGTGTCTCTACTCCCTCTTTCTCTCTCTCTCTCTCTCTCTCTCTCACACACACTTTTCACTGATACCGAATTCTTTTTCTCATTAATGCCCCTTAAACTCTAAATATTTCTAGATCGTATGAATTAAATTAAAGGTGAACCAACGACAGCTTTCATTATTCACTACAAATGAGGCCCTGACATTATCCTAATTTTTTCCTCCGCCCCGTGGACTTACCCCTTCTTTAATTATTAAATGTCCTTTAATCCATTCCGTTATCACCCGAGGCTCATTATTCCTCCCGAACAGCAGCATTTTCCGTTTTTAAGATTCATTTTTTTTTGTAAGCGTGATTGCAAGGAGGAAACACGGGCTTAGACAAAACAGTCATTTATATCCGTCGCCATGGTTACACTCCAACACGGTTAATTTAGAAAAGATCTACTGCAGAGGTGCCTCGATATATATTTCCGAACTTCTGTAAACGCAAACACGTTTTCAAAAGTACTGGAATGAAATATTTCTACATTTAAAATGTGATTATAAACAGCAGGAAGAAGAAGAAAGTAGACCAAGCGGGACTCTTTGCCGTGACGCTTCTTCCATCCGGACGGCGTCCATTTTGTTTGTACGCCATTAAAGCGAATAAAATATTCAGCACGTCCAGATAAAACCATTTCCAGATAAAACCATTTCTCTGTAACATTTCCATTATCTCTAAAATGCTGCTGCGGGTGGAACTGGCACTGTCTCAGATCAGCGTGTAGGGCCGGGACGATACGATGATATAACGATTATCGCGATGAATTACGTCACGATACACGTTCCTGAGATAACGTGGATCTCGTGGTGGATTTTTTCCTCGAAATTATGTCTACATTTAAATAATTACAGACTCTGATGTTAAGATTTTGTACTAAATCTTTAACATTTTAGTGAATATTAGAATTTATTCATGTTTAGAATTTTGTCTTTTCATTTTTAAGTTAAAAATTGTTTTTTTTTTTACTCGTTAATGCTGTTTGGTTGGCAGTTTGTTAGAACCCTGCACATCATGATAAACATTAGGAAGATATTTTGGTCGTGCCGCCCACCTTTATGATTCATAAACACGCGTCAGCTCCAGCTGTGAGCCCTCGGTTCCATAAAATCATCAAAATGAAAAGGACGTGTAATAACGACCCTGATTCAGCGCCCACTCAGAATCCTCCTGTTACATCATGCGGATCATTTCCCTCGTTCATAAAACGCCCCGAAACGTGTGATCTCATCTCGTTTGAGCTCGTTGTCTTAGTAACAAGTCCAACAACAGCTTTGAAGCTTTGTTAGGATCACGTTCTAATCAACAACGCTCCGGTCCCGCTGTCTCAGTAATCCACGTATGAAGAACGACGCCCGGGTTCTATTTTAGGGTTCTGCAGCGAGACGGTAGACACTGTTGCTATAGAAACGATAACGTATCATAACGAGCGCGTTAAAATAAGCCTGCGCTACTGTCAGAGCCGCTGTTCGAGAGAACTATTCACCTCCTGATGACCAATCACAATCCAGGATTTTAAGGAGGGTGTGTGTACTGAATTCCTGTGTTTTTAATTGTGTTTTAGTATTATTGCTGTAAGAAGGAGGAGTCCGAGTCGGAGGAGGAGGAGCCTGACTTTGCTGTGACCTCTCGTCTGCCGCCCATACACTCCAACCACAACATCCTGGCTCCTGCCGTCCCCGCGGCACCCACCCCCAACGGGCCGGCCCTGTTCACGCCCCCTCCGCCGGCGCGCAAGCTGACCCGCTCGCAGACGTTCTGCCCGTCCTGCACGCACTACGACATGCCCTTCTACCTGCAGCAGCCTGAAGGCCTGAGGAACGGCGGCGAGCGTCTGAGCTTCCGCAGCTTCCAGGAGCATGACCTGGACCTGCCCACGCCGCTGCCCACGCCGCTCCCCAACTACCACAAGCTCAACCTGAACCGCTCCGTCACCATGAGACAGATGTTCACACGCAGCTGCAGCATCAGCACCGACGTCTAGCGCAGGGAGAGCTTCTGACCTGCGCCCCCTGCAGGCCTGGAGGTCCAAACACAGGCCAATATGGACGCTCGATCGGAGCTCGGGCTCGCCGGACGCTCGAAGCAGCGTAATAAAGTTTTACTACACAAACAGACGAGATGAAAAGTTCCGATGGTTAAAAAAAAAAATGATCAAATGGAACATTGCCATTTGGGGAAGTGAAGAATAAAGGGCTTGGGAGAGTTTCATTTTATTACAGAAAAGCGAACCGGTCGACGTCATTTTCTTTTGTACATACAACTGAACTCGTCATTTTTGTATCGTCTGTGTGTGTGTGTGTGTGTGTGTGTGTGTGTGTGTGTGTGAGAGAGGATTATAAGTGACGGTTGATAGCTTGTCAAGATTATACCGTAAAAAATAAGAATGAAAATAACCTATATATCAACCAACTGAAGAGAAAACACAAGCTCTGCTTTGGGCTGCAATAAAATATTTGAAATAAACGTAACGTAAAAAAATAAACAGAAGAAAAACAGACTTTCATCTTTCAGTTGTTCGATTCACACGAGCGCGTGTTCGTCCGGAAACAGATAGACGTCTTTACTCTTTCTCTTATCAGAAAGCATTTCTTCTACTTCTGTTGAAAAACGGACTGTTTATCTGGAACATTTTCATCTGTTCGTCATGAAGAGGAGCGCGAGGTCGGCGAGGGCGCAGGAATTATTTAAGGACTCGAGAACGCAGCGTGGAGATTTAACGCAGCTTGGACTCGGATTATAAGGGCTAGTCGCTCGGTCTGAAACTCTGACGGACTGGAATCGGTTGATTGTGAGCGTGACGGTGCGTGTTGCTCTTCTTTCGACAGTACTCACATAAAAGACAAAATTACTGACTTATTCTGCTGAATTATTTTGTATAAAGGCTCCGAGTTACAGAAATAAGTCGTTTTTAATATTTCTTATTTATTCTTTTCAGGTTCAACAGTGAGATTTTGTCCTAATGGTGATTATCTGACTTTTGCAAGCACCATGTAGTTGTACTGGGTGTACTTTCTCTCTGTCTCTCACACACACACACACACACACACACACACACACTCTCGGCCAGGTGAGACAAGCAAGTGCAATGAATTTAGGAGAAATTAGTAAGTATTAGAAATTAATATTATTATTATTATTATCATGTATAATCATTGCTACACATTATTGCTATTTTTGGGTTTCATGTTCCTGAAGTGATGTCACGTTTTAACCTGTACAACTATAAAACACAATGTTGATAATAAACCTGAAGAAAATCTGATTATATGTGTATGAAGTGTATTATGAGGTGTTCGGTTGCCAGATCACCAGCCCAAGAATCCAGAAAAAAATTTATATTTCAAGCCGAAACTGGAAAACTTGGACGCTCACAAACCTGTCGACTTTTTCCTGCTATTTCACCCGTTAATGACCGTGAATAAAAATCGTTTTAATGACCGTGAAACTCCAGGATCCGTACTCGTCCTGCAAAACATTAACGATTATTGTACACGAAACGTTTCCACGCTCAACCCACAGCCAAATAAAAACAATCAAGTAAACCAATTTCACTGGAAAACGGCAGATCTGGCAACCCTGGACATAGGGCTCATTTTCAGCGAGAAATTGTTGAAATGAGAAAAAAAAACCTACTTACTTAATAAATTTTTTTTTTTTAAAAACCAACTGACTGCAAACAGAAATCTAAGTGCAGATGTTGAACTAATGTTGAATAAAAGAGAGAGAAAATCCTCTTATTACTCCCAAATCTATCCTTATGGACTTTTGTCTATTTTTCCAATTTTCACACACTGCAGCGTTACAGTAAGAAGTAGTTCCGGTTCCGTTTGTACCGTATTTGTCGTATCCATACGCATCCATCCTACTTTTTAGGCATTTTAGTTCCGTGGCGTTCGTGTCGTGTAAAGACGCCTCAACAGGTCCGTAGGTTTAGATTTATAAGCGTGCAAACAGGACCTTACTCTGGGCATCCGCATCGTTTGTTATCAGAAGCACTGGAGCAAAGCGGTTTAAAAGAGCGCCGAAGTGGGCGTGTTGCCTGGAAGAGAACGCCGTCCCCGTAAACGCACTCCTCGCTGCGTTTCAGCTTTTCTTCATTCGTTACTCCTCGTATCATTTACACGACATCGCTTCATTTCCACATTTCATCGTGTGTGCAGTTTCAAACGTGTCCATGTTTTCAGGCCGAATTCGGCATAAAAACTCCGCCTCTCTCACGAGCAAGGATTCATGGGTAATATATCGTCCACGGATCCACGCTTCGAGAACCTACCGGAAATAACAATCTGGGTATCTTTGGTATTCTCGTTTCAACATACCACCACGTGGGACACACCCATGCTAATCTCGGACACTATTTCGACGAATCAGGATGCCATATTAATTACACAAACATTCTACTGAAAATGAATACAACAAGATGCTAATAAAAATCATCGTATCTTTATCTGATGAAGCTAGATCTCGTTCTCCTCCTGCTCTTCATCATCCGTCACCTCGATATCAGTGCGTGAAGTAAACAGAACCGGTTTAACGGTCTGGTTATTCCTGCTTCTCACCAAAGCATCTCATAACACACCAATAACAAGCGATTAGACAAACTTAAATACCCTTTTATTTGACGTTTTGGGGGTTTCGGTGTTTTGCCTCAGCAGAAACCTGCTCTGAAGAGCAGATCTGAAGATGTTCTCCTGTGTTGGATACCGTACACCTGATACGCAGTAGATTTATATTTATTTACCCCGACTGTTCCGCTCGATTCATCGCCCTCTAATCGTGTTATATTAACGGACCAATTTCACCTCGTTACCTCGAGAGAGCCGATATCGAGGCGATTCATTTCCACGTGTTCATCTGCGATGTTCGACTTGTTCTCATCTCCGGAGCTGATGAGGAGCAGCGTGAACACATCTGACCTGGGGTTGAACTTTAAACACTTCAGCTGCAGGGAAATGAAGTAGACTATGAAGCGACTCGTGTCCCACAGAGGAGCAGATTCAAGAAATCATTTTTCATTTATATTTATATATATTACCATTCTTAGTATGATATAAACGTGGACTTTTATTTATCAGAATTCATTTTCAGTGGTACGTTTGGGATTTTTGTGAATCTTGCTGCTTCCTTTTTCTGCATGATTTTTCTCATATTTTCCCCGCGACCACTTTAAAATGATTTTCTTTGCGAATTCAGATATACTTTCAGTGCAAATATAAAAGATTCCCTTGCTAGATTTAGAATTCTACACTGAAGACCCGCAGACTCGCCTTGTGTTCAGCGTGATGAGCTCAAACGTCTGCGTGACTTCCAGGAAAAGCTTGGCGGAAGACGGAGCTGTGATTCGAGTCGAACCTGGAGCAGAACGACACAAGGCAAGATGTTCGAGAGAAACTTTTACATCCTGATTCCAGACTCTGACTACAGAGTTATGGAGATATGAAGCAACACACACACACACCTGAGATCGTCCAGTCTGACCTTTCATTTCTTCACAAGAGGACCAGCAGGTTCTTCTCCAGTTCCTTCACCGGTTCCTCTTCATCTCCACTGTGTGTGTGTGTGTGTGTGTGTTTCTGTTTCCTGCTATAACACACCTGCGTCACCTCATCAGCCCGTTAACAAGCACTTCAGAAGCTGGGTCAGATCAATCTGTCTGGATTCTGCTGAAGGATTTTCATGAAGAACTTTTGGAAACTTCCTTTGATCTCCTCCCGTGGCCATGTGACCACACATATGCTTACAATAATAAACCATCTACCTAAAACTACACCATATTTACTACGTAGTACAATAATTAGCGTTTTATTTTTCATTTTATTATCATGAACGCTTCCTAAGAAATGTTGTGCACACTCCTGTACTCCCACAATGCATTGCGACAGGTCAGCGTCCAATGAGTTTAGTCTAGAAGATGCAAATCACATAATTAGGCTGACACGCCTCAAGACAAGAGGGCGGGGCTTTCTGAATGACAGGTGAGTACGTCTCCTCCCGGTCCTGATTGGTTGATTATTGGTTGTCCACATCACGTGTCATGTTTCCGCTCTAAAGAGATATTTTACTGAACTTGATGTAATCTTTATCAAATAATTAAAAAATGAACCTACATTTAAAAATAACTTAATAAAACAATTATTTTCCCCTTTAGCCCGTTTAAGCGCTATTTGCAGGAGAATTTTATTGCGTTTTACCGCCATCTGCAGGTCAAACATATAATTGCTCTCTTTATCTTTAACTCTCATTTCCATTGAATAAAACTAGCTTTTAAATGGGATACAACTACAAAAAATAAAAATAAAATTATCTTCTGGCATTTAATATTAAAAAAGCAAATACAAACAACGTATCCTGATACCGAACACTTTACTATTTGCTAGTTTGGGGTTAAAGTAAATTTTTTCTGAAATATACAGAAATTTTTAACAAAGGCACGGTTTGTGAAAATCTGTTAAACGTAATGCGAGCTGCAGCTGATTTGATCAACGCGATCTTGTCTCCCTCCCTAGTCTCGCATTGACTTCCGCTTGAATCGGAACCTCTCCAATATGGCGGACTTGATGACGTGTTGCACCAGCTAGCAACAGCCTCACGTTTCGTTCCGCAATTATTTATTGAACCACCAATCAAATCACGCGCTTAGACGGATGACGTCCTCGATTTCAAAGTAAGGCGGGATTCAGAAAACAGCTAAATGGCGGCACTGAGCTTATCTCATAAGGCTAGCGATCTGACTAGCTCTGTTAGCGACTGATTTTAATCGCTGTGCTCCGATTTATAAAGTGTCTTAAATCAAGTGCAGAATGGACCCTGAAAGCGGAGAAAATATCAAATCAGACCATGACGGCGCTGAAAGTTTAAAATGTACACCACAAAGAGGCGGGACTTTGCTAGCATCGAGAACAAGGTAAACAAACGCTTAGCAAGAACCTGACTAGCAGGGTTGCCAGATTGAGTTCGTTTGAGTTGAATTTTTTAAAACCTTATTTGATAAGCTAATAAACTGTCATATTTATTTACAGAAATCTTTTTTTTTATAATGCATACACATTATACAGGTGCAATTGAGTGCATATATTTACACTCCCCTTTGATCTCTGGTTGTGAACATGAAGAGGAAAAAAAGAACCCAATTTGACAGATTATTTACAAAACTCTTTTCTGACAAGTATCCTAAATATTACAGAAACTAATTCTCTTTAATCACGTGCTCAAAAGTTTACAACCCCTCTGAATATTACTTATATATATATTTATTTTAAGTCGTAATCATTGATTTCTCCATGAGTAAAAAAGGCTCAAACAATATCCTTGAAATAATAATAATAATAATAATGAAAAAATGTAATCCTGCAATGAATTTAAAAAGAAGACAGAAAATCTCTAAAAGAATCTGGATACGTGTATCAATAATTTGAGGGTTACGTCTTTTTTTTTTCCCTTGATTTGTTTATTCATTTTCATATGATTTCATTTTCATGTGATTTTACCTTTTCTCCCTTCCCCAAATATTTCATTGAGAAGAAAAACAAACAAAACAAAAAGAAAAAAAAATGAACCCTTTTATTATTTATTTTTTTTAACCCTAAATTTTTGAAGGCATCTTTGCTTTACAGCTTTTTCTTCACATCCAAGACGATAATGTACAGTACCGCATGTGATCCGTTAAATTAAATACTGAAATGATGACTGATCGTGATATAACTGTCCTTAGGACGCTCCATTCAGGATGCAAGAAAGTCAACTCCAGCTTTAAATCTCCAGTGAGTACCTCAATAAAACCATTTCACTAAACACTGACACACAGATGGTCACTGAGAGCTGTGTGTGTGTGTGTGTGTGTGTGTGTGTGTGTGTGTGTGGTGTGGAACAGGTTCCGAGCACGCTGAATAACGTGTGTGTCGACGAGGAGATCGGAGAACTACAGAAGACACTGCTGCAGCTGGAGTCCGACATTACACTGTTAGAAAGCGAGTAAGTGTGTGTGTGTGTGTGTGTGTGTGTGTGTGTGTGTGTGTGAGGACACATGGTAGGTAGACTCGGACTTCTAAAAGTCAGCTGATAATTTTGTCCTTCACGTCATGGACATAAAACCTGATTCTTCTTATGATCAGCTCCAGAATTATTGGCACCCTTCGATATTATAAAACGGGGAGCTTCAGTTCTCAAACCTACACACACACACACACACACACTTCTGGGAGCGCATCACAGTAAGTGAATTCCGTAGTAACGCGTGACACTTAAACTTCTTCGGTTCCTAGACTACACTAATCTGTGTCTGTGACGTTGCTTAGCAACCAAAGCTGACTGTTAACAGACTACGCTGCCAGGCGGAAAAATATTTGTATCAGATGATATTAAAAATAAATTCAGTTATTTATTAAACACGCTTGATTACGTTGATCCGGATAACGGTCATAAATTGTAAACGGGGGAGAAAAAAACGCAGATTATTTAATTATTAAGAACACTTATTTTAAAATAATTCAGGGTAAAAAAGTGTTTGAAATGTGATTGGATCAACATTGAATAAAAGTTTCCTCTTTCTGCTGTTTTTAAGTCTGCTGATATTAACGTGGGGTTGCTAGTTTGTGATTTTTATTTCTTTATATATTTCTCTTTTCCAGAGGTGTCCGTGTGCACGAGCTCGATCTCCACATTAACCTGCTGCACGAATACAACGACATCAAGGACATCGCACAGACTCTTCTAGGCAGACTGGGTGAATCTCACACACACACACCGAGGCCCAGTCCCAAACGCCTTTATATTCACTACGTGCGCTCACTACGTAGGGGTTAACGTATAGGTGGTGTAGTGTGACTAATAAAACGCTGCTCGAGATTCGGCCGTCGAAAAAAAAACACGACTGATACGGACCATGCTGGGGATTAGTGATGAAATGTAGTCTAATTTACCACAACACACACTCACACTCTCCGATCGGGGTCTGTAGCTACAGTATGTTTCCATCCATTTTTTTGGGGGGGTATAATCGCATATATAAAATGGGGGGACGCTGAACTGAAACACCAAATACGAATAAAATCTCCGAAATGCACATTAAAAAACTATGCGCTCATTTGAGGCGGATAATTATTTTAAATTCGACATGCGCGTAAACTATGGTGGAAACACATTTACAGAATAAATTCCCCGATGCGCACCAAGTCACGTGACTTTCCCTCAACAAATCATGCGATTGGACTGATGTGATTGGATATCCAGCGCACAGCTGCAATCAGAATGATTTTGTTTGTGTTTCAGTTGAATTTGGGGAAACCACTTAAAGCGTTCGTTGTGTCGAACTATTTCAACTGCTTTTGTTTGATGTGTTCATTACAAACCGCTGAAAGTCTGTCCATTTTGACAGTAAACCTGATTTGCAATGGGGGGGTGAATACTTTCGGTTGCAACTTTGATGTGGCCGACTTATACAGCGCAGTTTCGATGTGTTTTTCTGTGGGTATCGGGGCGAGAGAGACCGACGTGTACACGCGTGAGACACACACAGTACAGTAACGTATAGGAGTATGATAATGGAGCTGCATTCTCTACAGTCCTCCACATAAAGAGCTCCTGTTAGAGAGTCAGTGTGGCGTACTGTCGCCTCTTCACCCTGTGTGTTAACACAACTGACCTTCTGTGTGTCTCGCTCACAGCCGGCCTGCGCAGTGTCACCACACGCGACTTGTACGCTCAGTTCGGCATGGAGCTGGACGACTGATCTGCTGAGCTGTGCTGTGATAGGACGGACCACGGTGTTCCCACCGACGGACGATTCATTTCATCGTTCTCACTTCCACCGCCTCACTCGGCGAGTTACTCACAGGGTATCTAATACACCCTGAAGTTCATCGTTTATATTCCCTATAACAGCACGTCCTTAAGCGTTATTGAAGACTGCAAAAGTCTCTGTTTAAACTGTTCTCTCTCTCTCTCTCTATATATATATATAAGTTCCAGTGTTTTGTCTTGTTCTGGACGAAGGCTGAATTACAGACTTTTTGTTCACTTTAGTTTGACCCAAGCAATAAAACCCATCTGAACACTTGGCTTGTTGGCGATAGGTGATGGGTGGGGATGTGAAATATATTTCACAACCAGTGGAAAACACTGATAATGTAATCTAATGAACTGATAGCAGCCTGCAATAATCTCTCATCCTTATCTATAAATGCTTTTGAAGTAAAAGATCATTCAGCCACACTCTCACTCCTTTTTTGTTTCTCATCATGTCTGATTTTTCAAACCACACAAAAGACCAAGCCAAGTGAAATAACATACTCGTATTTCTTAAACAAGAATCTTTGTGTTTGTGTGTATATATAGGACTTCCAGTGAATTGAATACACGAAGGAACTGACAAGTTATGAAAAGTATATTTAACAAAAAAAAATAATAAAAAAGCCACAGCAAAATCAAGCATTTTTGGCCGCAACAATCACGAGAAATCCTGTACGGTCTGACGTACAGTACGGCGTACACCTAGGGGCAATGTAGCATGGTCGATCCAACTACAAGCATATTTTTGGACAGTGAGAAGAAACCAGCGAAGATGTGATGACTCAGGAGCTCGGGTTCGAACCAGGAGCCCTGGCGGAGCCCCCCGCCGCGCATCGCACGTACGGGTGTGCTGGTCGCGTGTCCGCATAATACGGCCGCTTGTTATGCGCAGTTGCGCAGCCTCTTGCGCAGACTTGACGCTCACGAACATGCGCCCCGCGTGGTGGAGTGGTACGACAATGCGCAGCTCCTCCACCCTGGCTGCTTCGGACACTTTACACACCTCACAGCACTGCAGACAAATCCTGGACCAGTCCCAACAAGCACTATATAGGGTGTAGGGTGTAGCACACAAGCGTTTACTTCAATCATGTCTTTCATAGTGCACCGACAGAGATATAAAGGAAGCGAGTCTAAAATAAGTAGACTCGTATATTGCACTGAGTAGTATGGCAAAATAGTGCGCAACACTAGGCGGATTATTGAACCACATGATTTTATTACGGTTTGGGACGGAGCCAGGAAGCACGTTTTTGTTTGACTATCTGAAGCCGAAGCACCACCCCGAATCTGCGTGACGTCACGGCCGAGCTCCAAGGCGATTGGTTAGCACGCCCATCACTCAGCGCTTAGCGCCTGCGAACAGGGAAGAGCGGGTTTAGCTAAGAAAATTATAAGGTCATTTTGAATTACCGGGAGCTACAGCCATTCCGCCTTTTACTAATATATATATATACATACATATTTAAAATAATAATAATAACAGACTAAGTGACATGGCGACGGATATCAGCACGCGGATGATTCACCGGAACTGATATATATATATTTTTTTTTAAAGAAAGGGGGGGAAAAAAACACACTAGAGGCTGGGTTTTAATCTGATCAAGGTGGGAATTGGACGGAAAGGTGGTGCGTACACATCGCGACGGATTGCGGATAGACACAAAGCGAGGTAACGTGTTTAATTCAAATAAATGATCATTTAAAAAAAAATCATCCTCATTTCTAGCCACGCGCAAAAAAAAAAAAACAAGTCCATTTCCGGCATTTTGACGATGTATTATTCATTGATGGTGCTCGCGCGTGAACGCTGTGGCTCCCTCCACTGTCCTCTTCACAACCTTGTCACTGGGATGCTCGTTTCTCTCATTAACGCTCATCTCACACTCCCGACATCTCAACGCATGTCTTATATCAATAAATCTAAACAAACGACTCAGTCGAGCTCGATGGGAATTATTAACGCGAGGCGTTGTTAACAACGCGCCTATTAAGCGGGTTAGCTCTTCCGCATTGAGCAGGTTGCTTAGGAAACAGAATCTTACCGTAAAGGGTGACGGTGGTCGTAAATAGTCATATTGATGATCTTATTATCTTATTGAATGGGGGGGGGGGGATTTTTTATTTTTGTTTTTTACTCAATGTTTGTTGAAGTCTTGAACGTCCTTTGTGGATAAATAGAGCATCATTCCATTCATCCATCCATCCATCCATCTGTCAATCACAATGTCTATTGATTTTATTATATTGCTATTTTAAGTCATAGGTTATAAGGAAATCTTGAAATTGGAATTAAAAATTTGTACCCGAACAAGTTTAATATCTGGAGCATATGCATTGGGGGGGTGTGGGGGGGTTCTCTCGTTCTTTTTCTCTCTCTCTCTTGTCTGTAATAGCAGTAATTGTAAAAGCAGTTGTATGTTCGAAACCCCCCAAAAAAAAAACCCACCACGTGGTCATGCACATGGCTTACGGGCTTGGCGAGTTTATTCAAAACTTGCTCAGTCATTTAGAACACATCCCAACGTGTCACCGCGATCACTGTGGAGGGATCGTTCTACTGGGTCTCGTGCTGCCTCCCAATCCGATCAGAGACAGCCCGATGACGAGATGAACGCCATCACCATGTCGGGACCCTCGCCCCGAGAGCAAAAATCCAACACGACCTTGACGACAGACTTGATAAACTAAGCAGTCGCTTTGCATATTGACCGCTCGGCTCTTGTTGTTGATTAATACATAAAAACAAAAGGAGTCTCGACACGTCGTAAGCGCGACCTCCGAACTCGTCCGCGTGAGCTTCTGAGGAGGACGTGAAGGCGGTATCAATTATCGATCGTTCGTTATCATGTGTGTATGGTGATAAATGTGCTCTGAGTGTGCTCATGTTCACGCTGATTTACATTTAGCCACGCCCACAAAAACTCATAAACGCTACCCGCAGCTTTGTAGGTCGTCAGGTACAGGCTAAAGGTACAAAGGTGTACGCTTAAGGGTGCCAAGAATTTGGAGCCCTTTTTTTTTTTCTTCCTGGGAGTGTAAATGGACACGTTGTTAGAAATAAAGGTTTAACATTAAAAGGTTTTTGGTTCGTGTCTGTGTGGAACCCTTAAAGGTTCTGTGTGGAACCCTACACCCGTCAATCAGTCTGCCCCGTTTCGGTGGGGTCAGGGGTTATAACAGGACTGGCGTTTGGGGTAGAACTCTGAACAGGTGTACAATTTAAAGAGCACAGCTAGGATAAAGTGCTGATTTTCTCCTTGGTGTCAAATGGCAGCGAAGAACATGACGTTTTTTTTGTTTGTTTGTTTTTTTGATTAGACAGATTTTAGTCGGATAAGGTGGCACCTCGGACAACCGGGAGTTCAAGCTAATGTTCCGAGTGTCCGCTCCGGGGCGGGCGTGTCCACGTTTATGTTTACTCGAGCGCAGGATGTTCATGCTGATGATTTCCTGCGAGCGTGCAGAAATCTATATCGCCTCGTCCCGGTAATTTAGCTCGAGTTTACGTTTCTTAATCCTCCATCTTTACAGGATCTGAATCTGGAATCTTCCGGTTCACTGTGTACGCTCGCGACACGGGGCGCAACGCCGCCGTACACCGTACCTCGCACTGCGACGTCCAAAACAGCGCACAGTATGAGATTTAGTCAGATAAAAAAAAAAAAATAAAAAGAACACGACTCCGTGTATACTGTATGTGTTGTATTTTAGCATTGTCTGGAAAGGTTAAAGTATTGGCACCCTGTCCTTGAAACACGTTTGTTTATATAAATCAGTGTATATTATTGAGTGTTTACGGCTCTAAAGGAGAAGCGGTGAGGCGGTGATGATGATGTATTTGATGAAACTGTAATGTGATTTAAACGCAGCGGGACGTCTCATTGGGGGAAGAACAACGTGGGCAAAAATACGATGATATTGTTTTTCAAAGAATATTGCGTCTTTTCTTCAACAGGAACAAATATTTTTTTTAAATAGCTTCTGTTATTTTACATGTGGCTGCATAATGTAATTCTATACAAAATAAACGATTCATTTCAGTCTAATCTCTGCAAAGCGTGATCTCGTACATCGACATCGGAGAGAACGCATCAGATATTACATCCTGTACCAAATGGCAAAGATTGGAATTGGATTCGAAAAAGAAATGAGAGGAATTTAGAGACCGTCATGCGCTTCGGTTTTATTTACAATTTCAAATCAAAATGGAACTCCCGTGGCTTTTAGTATGGACACGTTCGCCTTATTAATCTCATCTATAAGCTGGTGCGCTCCAAAACGATGACAAAACTCACATGTAGACGAGATGCGCATACGGAGCAACAGTTTCGATGACCTCATTCTGCACTTCAGCGTCTCATCAGATTTTCTGTCCAATCAAACGCCGTCTAGATTCTGAAGTGCCCCGCCCCCGACGTTATAAAAATCCGTGGTACTAACCGTCGAGTACGGCTTATCCCGGGCTGCGAGGTGAGATAAACGCTCTCGGCTGTTTAAAAAGGGAATCGGATAACACGTCGGATAACGCTGCAAGGCGCTTCACGGGGACTTGACAGAAAAGGATATCGGACGGGTAACGGTATCGGAATCGGGTGACCCTCGAGGTTTCGGTATCGTGTCGGGGAAAAGAACACGTGGTATCGCGGCGTCTCCAACGCCGATACGCCATCGTTAAATACGCTTTAATCAGATTTTTCCCGTTCTTAACGTTCTTAAACGGCGCAGTATTGTCTATTCAGAAAACGCTTATCCTTACCAACTTTTGATTTTTAAAAATCAAATCCTAAACTAAAGGATCTTATAAATGGGTTTCGTCGTTGAAACGCTTAAGGTTTTAATCGAACGTCCCGTTTTACGTCCCTTGATCTCGCCATGAAAATATCCATTTCCATAAATAAATTATAGCGTCGATCTTCTCACAACTCCGCCGATACTCCGAGAGAACTTCATTATTATCATTATTATTATTATTATTTAAATGTCTATACATTCTGTAGCCAGCTTGTGTGTATAGCGTCGCAGTGAAACCATGGCAACCTGAAAGTAAAGACCGAAATGTGGTGAAAGCGTGATGAAATCTCACTCACTCCAGTGTGTGTGTGTGTGTGTGTGTGTGTGTGTGTGTGTGTGTGTGTGTGAGAGAGTAGGAGAAACGTAGTAATAAAATCCCATGTGATGTTTCATTGATGAGCGCGAGGAGGAGAGGACTCTGGCCCTGCGGAGTTAATACCGCGGGGTAAAGATGACGGATCGTGTTCCTCTCACGTCAGAGCTCTACTGTACATCCTGCCTTATCCCCCCCCCCTCCCCCCCTGCTGATTATTGCGCGTGTTATCAGTGAGCGTCGCTGCGTTTCTGTTCCAGAGTTGAACTCCTATCGTTTATTTTATGAAGGGGGACGATAACAGCTGATGAACTTTTATGAGTATTATTTTATTGCGTCTGTGTAGGACGCTTTTTTACGAACCCCGATTAGAAGCAGCTCATTTAACGGGAACATTTTCCACCGGACTTTCTGAAATCGTCAATCTTTTTGTTCGGAATTATTCAAATTTATTCAAATGATGAAATCTTTATTTATTTATTTATTTATTTTCTAAAACCCGTTTCAGTTTAAAGTAAATGAACAGATTCACGTCCCATATCGTCTTTCGGTATCGTGATGTGATATCTCGGTCATATCCGAACACATTTCGTATGATATTTTATAAAAGTCGATTAACTTTGTGCTCATTTTTAGTTTGTTTGTTTTATTTTACCGTGTGTAGGATGTTGCGGCTGGCGTGTACCACCGTCCTGCTCTTCGTGCTCAGGCTGGTCCTGGCTCTACCCTGGTGTCAGGTTCTTCCTGCCGTCGTCATCTTCTTCCTGGGCACCGGAGGATGGAACTCGCTGCGTGTGTTTATGAAGACCATCGGCCGAGACCTGCAGTAAGCACGACAGAGTGATCACATGCTCAGGGCAAGGGGGAAAAACCCATCAGTCAGTTCTATACGATACGGTGCTTCAGCGTTCTGCATCCATCAACAAAACGTCACAATAAAATCTAAACATAAACAATAGGGATGGGTGACGATGACAAAAATACCGTACATCAGTGTGTGTGTGTGTGTGTGTGTGTGTGTGTGTGTATCACGATATTGTGCGTTTTTTTTTTTTTGCTCAAGAACGAACCGTCATGTTCTTGAGCAAAGAAAAATGCTTATTTTAGAGAACAATGTTAACGTTTGAGATGATCCGTGTACTCATTGATATTCGTTTGTTTTTGTTTTGTTTATTTACTTATCTATTACTCCTCTCTGTACCGGCTCACTACACGGGTTAGAACGTAAGCTTTACGTGTAAGTGTTTTAAGCGATAATAAACGACTGGTATTTATCCGGAGCTCGTTCTGTACATCAACCAGAACCTTTAGGAAACATGCTTCACTAGATTTAAATATTCACACATGCACATCGTTTGCGTTTGAATATGCAAATATTACACATCAACATTCAAACAGTCGAAACGGTCCTGAAGCCTCTCTGTAAATACAACCAAATACGTTCTTACTGGATTAAAACTTCAGTCCTGTTTTAAAAAGCAGAAAGATGCCTCACTGGGATTAAATCTTATTGTGATAAATATTTAACATTTTGCGTGATAATGTGATCTACTGATGCAATAGAACAACAAATGTCTATTTTTAATTTAATAATGACATAGTAATAAGTGTGTATGTTTAAATAACTATTTTACATAGCTTCTATTTTAACATGTAGTTGTTATATGTGTGTGTGTGTTACTTTATATACAGTGTTGGTGTATATACAAACTAATAACGGTTGTTAACACGCAATGGACCATTTTGTAGAATTTAGTCTTTAGAGTGAGAGTGAGTTTTGGAGTTATTCAGCTTTACACTGTCCCAACTGTACACTGTCCTAGCTTTACACTGTCCCAACTGTACACTGTCCTAGCTTTACACTGTCCCAACTGTACACTGTCCTAGCTTTACACTGTCCCAACTGTACACTGTCCTAGCTTTACACTGTCCTAGCTTTACACTGTCCCAAATGTACACTGCCCTAGTTTTACACTGTCCTAGCTTTACACTGTCCCAACTGTACACTGTCCTAGCTTTACACTGTCCCAACTGTACACTGTCCTAGCTTTACACTGTCCCAACTGTACACTGTCCTAGCTTTACACTGTCCCAACTGTACACTGTCCTAGCTTTACACTGTCCCAACTGTACACTGTCCTAGCTTTACACTGTCCCAACTGTACACTGTCCTAGCTTTACACTATCCCAAATGCAGACTGCCCTAGCTTTCTACTGTCCTAGCTTTACACTATCCCAACTGTACAGTCCTAACTTTACACTATCGCAAATGTACACTGTCCTAGCTTTACACTATCCCAACTGTACACTGTCCTAGCTTTACACTGTCCTAGCTTTACACTGTCCCAAATGTACACTGCCCTAGTTTTACACTGTCCTAGCTTTACACTGTCCCAACTGTACACTGTCCTAGCTTTACACTGTCCCAACTGTACACTGTCCTAGCTTTACACTATCCCAACTGTACAGTCCTAACTTTACACTATCCCAAATGTACACTGCCCTAGTTTTACACTGTCCTAGCTTTACACTGTCCCAACTGTACACTGTCCTAGCTTTACACTGTCCCAACTGTACACTGTCCTAGCTTTACACTATCCCAACTGTACACTGTCCTAACTTTACACGCCTAACTTAACTTCCCAAATGTACACTGCCTAGTTTTACACTGTCCTAGCCTTTACACTATCCCAACTGTACAGTCCTAACTTTACACTGTCCCAAATGTACACTGCGCTAGTTTTACCCTGTCCTAGCTTTACACTATCCCAACTGTACAGTCCTAACTTTACACTATCCCAAATGTACACTGCGCTAGTTTTACCCTGTCCTAGCTTTACACTATCCCAACTGTACACTGTCCTAGCTTTACACTGTCCCAAATGTACACTGCCCTAGCTTTACACTGTCCTAGCTTTACACTGTCCCAACTTTACACTGTCCTAGCTTTACACTGTCCTAGCCTTACACTGTCCTAGCTTTTCTCTGCCCTGCAGCGTGGGATTAAGGGGTTTGACTCGAGCCTGTAAATCAGCTCTGTCCTGTTCTACAGGATCCGAAGAAACTGAACACACTGCAGTGGATTTGTTCAGAAAACCCAGACGGGTTCGACTTGTTCCATTAGAACAGTAACCGTGCGTCGTAATGAACGCGACCCGGAGATGACACTCGGCTACAGGAGTGTGTGTACACACAACAGACTGTGTGGTTTTATACAAAAATAACACGCGTGTAGTGTGAAGGTGTGATACGACCCGAAGTGTGTTATTTTCACACAACACCATGGACTGATGTTTATTAATCAACACTTCATGCTCTGTAACGGTTTATAGTTATGGAACATTTTTGAAATGCGCTACATCCTATTCTCACTTCCGTTATAGCAGCTATAAACACCAACACACTGCCGGCAGAACAGGAAGCAGTGCTGCCTTACAAAATAAAAGTTTGATACTTTATTTAATGTCTACAAAAAAAAAAAAAAATCTGTAAACATTCATACATAATACAGTAAACATGAATATTTTACACATTGAATTTTTTAAAATTTAAATATATATATATATATATATATATATTACTTACTGCAGCTTTAATTTGGTTAACAGACACTGTTGTATGTTGAGATGAAATTTGATCCGCTTTTTTCCCCCCACAGTGCCGCCGTAGTGCTGCTGAAAGTGAAGCTGAACGTGAAGCGACACCTGCGTGAGCGGAACACCATCCCCAAGATCTTCGCCGAGTCGGTACGGAAGTACGGCGACAAGACGGCGCTGATCTTCGAGGGCACGGGCGAGCGGTGGAGCTTCAGGCAGCTGGACGAGTACTCGAACCGTGTGGCCAACCTGCTGCACGAGCGCGGCTTCAGGGAGGGCGACGTGGTCGCTCTGTTCATGGAGAACCGCTCGCAGTACGTGGGTCTGTGGCTGGGCATGGCCAAGATGGGCATCGAGGCGGCGCTCATCAACTTCAACCTGCGTCTGGAGGCCCTGGTGCACTGCGTCAACATCTCCAACGCCAAAGCTGTGGTGTTTGGCAGCGAGCTGACTGACGGTGAGGGACAGAATCCACTCCGAGCAGGTCAACTCATCGTCATGGAGATGATTTCCATCAAGTAGTAATTAATTATGTATTCATTAATGTTCGAGCTCTTCATAGTATAAAATATTATTTATATTATTCTGATATTTTAATAATGAATAATATTGCAATAGTGTGTAAAGTAGAAAAAAACAGGCAGGGCAACATCACTCGGATTCCGACTCGGCACACGGGTGTGAAACGGACGTGAAACGGACGTGAGCGTACTAATGGGTTCAATTACTGAAATAGCGTTGCTAACCTGTATAATTACTCGCATTACGTAAAGTCTACATTCTGTTTGTTTTTAGTGAATGAGTGTCTAACAAATAGAATTTTAGAAGTTTTTGTTGTGCCGAGTAGATCTGGTGTATTCATCATTTAACCCGTTAACACGTCCGTTTCACATCCGTTCGCCGATACGGAGGAAGCTGGAACTTGTGGATCTGTACAGTCGGACCACATCTCCAGCTTCACGAGTAAACGGTCACGGTTACAGAGAGTACATGTAGTAAGAGAGAGCGTGTTATGAAATGAATCATACTGGAGAACAGGAAGTGAAACTCGCGCCACTTCTTAACCTAGATTAGTCACTGGAGTGCGCTCTGGATTTAAAATATGGTTGTGAAATCGTGTTTCATGTCATCGTCTGATGGTCATCTGAACCCGCGGGGTAAGAGGGGGGTGGTAGAGAGGGGGTGAGCGGTGTTCAAGCCATAGAGGTCGAGCAAAGTGGAAGAGAGACGAGTAAACCCGCCGCACTCCACCTGGATTCGGCCGAGTCGGCGTTTTATCGTTTGCCCCGTTCGTCTTGCGGTTTCTATGGTAACGGCTCGTTCACAGGGATGGCACACGCTCCACGTAAAAGAACAAAAATCGTTGCTATGGTCAAATTTTCTGTAGGGAGAATTAATAAATATTTATTATCTTTAATATATGGAAGGAGTCTCCAGTGTCAATGCATTATAACTAAGTCGGAGGAGTTTTCATTTTTTTTTATCTTATTAATATGAAGAGAGAGAGAGAGAGAGAGACCGAGAGAGAGAATAGAGAGAGACTGGTGAGGGAAAGACTGTTTATAGCTGCTCTAACGAGAATAAGCGAGACCAGGAACTAACTTGTAACATTTAGACGTAACTATAAACGGATAAAAAGTACGATGTCCTTCTTTCCTAAATAAAAAAAATTGTAATAGTTGGTAAGTTGCTGAGGTGTAAGAGGAATAAAACTCTGTTCGAGGACAAGAATCAGCTTCAGGGAGGTAACAGTGACTCGGTATCGAGAGTAGGGCGGGGCGATACTTGAGGACGTTTCTACGATACGTGATGTGCATCACGGTGTATAACTTAACTAACAAACCGAAGTCAAATAAACATTCAACGGAGTCTGATGATCCCTTTCTTTAATGCCCACAAAGTCAGAAGTTTTAAATTGAGTTTTAAAAAATGACATCAAAGCAACCGTTTAATTTGTAATGATTAAAAACGTTGAAAAAATAAATAAATAAATGGATCACCGTAGCAGCGATATCTCAGAAAAGTGTGTTTATCACGATATCGATATTATATCAATACATTATCAGTATATCGTCCCAGCCCTAACGGAGAGAGAAACATTTCACAGTTTTGCTTTGTTTGTTTTTTTTTTGTATATTTTTAATTTAAAGGTTTGAATTTTTTACAGATTAAAAGATTTTATAAATAAATCTTAGTCCTGCTTTTCCGTGTACATAGTTCAGGGTTTTTTATTTATTTTATTTTTTTTTTAAACCCAGAGGTCATGGTGTATATCTTGTGGTGGAAATGTCTTCAAGTGTCATTAAATAAATATTTTCATTTTTCTCATATCGCCCAGCTCTGCAGTTTAGTGAATAATAAGGATTTGGCAGCACCGCTAGCCAAAAAACTCCCTAAAATAACGCTCTAGAAACACGTCTTTCATTAACCTCGTTAAAAATGCCAGAAAGCGATGCATATGCATGAATATGCAAATAGGACACATACCACGCCCACCAGAATCTGCATCTCGGAGCAGTTCGTGTGAAGTTTAAACATCTGAATATGTATTTAAAGTATTTATCTGTCTGTCTGTCTGTCTGTCAGCGATGTGTGAGGTGCACAGCTCCATGGGGAAATCCGTAAAGCTCTTCTGTTCTGGTGATTGGGATCCCAAGCGAGTACCTGAGGGAACCGAGTGTTTAGAGCCACTCCTCCAGGCCGCGCCCACACACGAGCCCGGCCAACCACAGCGCGGCTTCACCGGTACGTCAGCCAATCCCATGTGGAGAGATGATCTGGGTGTTAAAGGTCCACGTGGTTCTGAATTCTGATCTGATGTGATTTTTCCCCGTTAGATCGGCTCTTCTACATTTACACGTCTGGAACTACTGGAATGCCGAAAGCTGCGATCGTCGTCCACAGCAGGTAAAAAATATGTTCTCTCCTCCCTCTCCTCTCCTCTCTTCTGTTCTTTCCTATCCTCTTCTATCCAGAGGACTATTCTCCTCTTCTCTGCTCTTCTCCTCCTTTCTCCTTCCTACTCTCAACTCCTCTGTTCTCCTCTTCTTCTCTCCTCTTTTCTATTCTGTTTTCCATCTCTTCTCTTTTTTTTCCTCCTGTTCTGTCTCTTCTCATCGCCTCTCTTCTCTTTTCTTCTCTTCGTTTATCTTCTCTCGCCTCATCTCATCTTTTCTTTCTTCTATTTCTTCTCTTCAGTCTTTTCTCTTCATCTGTCTTTCTCCTGATTATCACTCACTGTGTGTGTGTGTGTGTGTGTGTGTGTGTGTTGTAGGTATTACCGTATGGCTGCTCTGGTGTATTACGGTTTCAGGATGCGGCCGGAGGACGTGCTGTACGACTGTCTCCCGCTTTACCACTCGGCAGGTGAGACAACGCGAGCTGAACACTTCCTGTCAGATAAACTCTACAGGAAGTGTGTAAACAAGGTCACTTTTTACACTACTCAAAACACGACTGGGCGTAGCTTCTATAGCTGTCAGTCTTGGTTGAAATGGGCGTGGCCTCTGTATCTATAAATCCGAATAGAAGAGGCGTGACTTCTGTATCTGTCGGTCTTAACTGAGGAGGTGTGGCCTCTGCATCTGTCACTATAATTGGAGAAGGAGTGCATCTCTGCATCTATCGGTCGTAGTGGAGGAGGCGTGGCTAATGTCTAATCAATCTGAGTGAGAAGGCGGTGCTTATATATCTATCCAGCTGAGTGGAGGAGGTATGGCCACTGTATATGTCGGTCTTTACTGAGGAGGTGTGGCTTCTGTATCTGTCTTTACTGAGGAGGTGTGGCTTCTGTATCTGTCAGTCTTTACTTAGGAGGTGTGGCCTCTGTATCTGTCGGTCTTTACAGAAGAGGTGTGGCTTCTGTATCTCTTTACTGAGGAGGTGTGGCCTTTGTATCTGTCAGTCTTTACTGAGGAGGTGTGGCCTCTATCTGTCAATCTGAATAAGAAGGCGTGGCCTCTCACTATTCAAAGCGTACACTATTTTTGATTTCAGTTGGAATGTACTGTATCCTGTAGCTCAGGGAACATAACCCGATTTCATTAGCCCAGTTTTTTTCCTGATGATTCCAAACTGACATGTTCTGTTGTGTGCCAGGGAACATTGTGGGCGTCGGCCAGTGTCTGATCCACGGCATGACCGTCGTCATCAAGAAGAAGTTCTCAGCATCCAAATTCTGGGAGGATTGCATCAAATACAACTGCACGGTGAGAGTCAGACACGGAGAAACACGAGAGCTCTTCATATCACACTGATTACGTTATGGGGTCGTGTCCATAGCGACAGAGTTGACTCCGCCCCTTTAGTAACAATTCCTCTCAGCAGCTTTTCTGGAGAAACTCGGATTTCAAACGTTCGGCCCTGATCTGAACAAAAGAAAAAACAACCTCCCTGTCTGAAATGGTGTCCTACTTCCTGTTCCCTGCACATTACAGTGCATTGTGGGTATTCACACTCCTCTAATGAAAATAGCAGAACTCCCAAAATAGTGTACCATGTAGTGAATAGGGTGAGACCTTTACCCCCTACACAACCCGCATGCGACCTTTCTCCCTCTCTCTCTCACTGTGTGTCTGCCTCTCTACCTCTCTCACTGTCTCTCACTCTCTTTCTCACTGTGCAACTCTCTCTCTCTCTCTCTCTCTCTCTCTCTCTCTCACAGATAGTGCAGTATATCGGTGAGATCTGTCGTTATTTGCTGAATCAGCCGGTGCGGGATGTGGAGCAGCGTCACCGTGTGCGCATGGCGCTGGGTAACGGTCTGCGTCAGTCCATCTGGGAGGAGTTCATGCAGCGCTTTAATGTACCACAGATCGCGGAGTTCTACGGCGCCACCGAGTGTAACTGCAGCCTCGGCAACTTCGATAACAAGGTGAGACGAAGAGAAATAAAAATGAGATGCTGCCCACTCACACACACACACACACACACACACACACACACACACAGAGCTTCTCCTGGAATCCACTTCCTAGCTAATGCATTTTGAAGTGAATGTGTAGGGGTGTGTATATGGACCCGTTTCAGATGATGGATATCCGGAATATTCTAAAAACCCCCCCCGGAAGGTAATTTTTTTTTCTCCAACACACAACCCCTGTTTTGTTTTTTTTTTTTTTTTTTTTTTTTTTTTTTTTTTTTTTCCCCCCCCCCCCCCCCCCCCCAGTAGCGCAGGTTTATATTAACGCGCTGGTGTTGATACGTTATGGTTTCTATAGTAACGGCTCGTTCACCGGAACCGGATTAAAAAACATGTAATCATTGATGTGGTGACCTTTTCTGTAAGGAGATGTTTATTTAACATTTGTGTGTGTGTGTTGTGTGTGTGTAGACCGGTGCGTGTGGCTTTAACAGCCGTATCCTGCCCTTCGTCTACCCCATCCGTCTGGTCAGAGTGAACGAGGAGACCATGGAGCTCATCAGAGGACCTGATGGAGTGTGTATATCGTGTGGCCCAGGTTAGTGTACACACACACACACACACACAATTAGACCTTTGGAGTGTTTTTAACCTTTCAACTGCATAATGTCATCAAAATGTGTTTCCACCAAGAATAAAGTATTGGCACCCTTTGGGTTTTTTATTAATGATCGTCGCCAGAGAAGCTCCTCCCACTTTCACAGGTAGTGTTATGTGATCTGAAATCCTCAGCTGGTGTTGTCTCTGTGTTCTCCAGGTGAACCGGGACAGCTGGTGGGCAGAATCATCCAGAATGACCCCCTGAGACGCTTCGACGGCTATGTTAACCAGTCCGCCACCAGTAAAAAGATCGCACAGAGCGTCTTTAAGAAAGGGGACAGCGCTTACCTGTCAGGTGAGCATGATGTATGTAGACTGTTTATGATGAACGAGTGTATAACAGCCTGTCAGTAACACGGTTCTCCGGTTCTTCTGCAGGAGACGTGCTGGTGATGGACGAGTTCGGCTACATGTACTTTAGAGACCGTACAGGAGACACGTTCCGCTGGAAGGGTGAGAACGTCTCCACTACTGAGGTGGAGGGAACGCTGAGCCGCCTGCTGGACATGAAGGACGTGGTGGTGTACGGTGTCGAGGTCCCAGGTACCGAGAGTCCACCACTTCCTGCCGCCTTTATTTCCTTCGTCATTCGTTTCTTTTTTTCTTCTCCTGTTATGTTTTATTCCTTTCTGTCGTCCCATCCTGTTCTTTTTTTTTTTTCCCCTCCTTTTTTCCAGTCTTTCTGGATCTGTTTGTTTTCCCTCTTTCTCGACTCGGACTCTAACTTCTTGTCATTCCTCACCAGGTGCAGAGGGTAAAGCCGGCATGGCGGCCATCGCAGACCCGGACCACACCACAGACCTGGGGAGGTTCAGCAGGGAGCTGGAGAAGGCGTTGCCCCCCTACGCCCGCCCAGTGTTCCTGCGCTTCCTGCCTGAGGTCAACAAGACCGGTGAGTCTTCTACATCATCGTGACCCGGTTCTGATCCCATTACCAAAGCACTGACACTGGTGACTCCTTCCATAAACGTTTCCTTACAGAAAACGTCACCATATTAACGACTGCACACGTTATTAAACCTCTAGTTTATTATCAGCGGATCGTCCGCCCGTACACGTCCTCGTGAACGAGCCGTTACCGTAGAAACGATAACGTATAAGGACGAACTCGCCCATCGAACGGCGGCCATCTTAAACGCAGGAACCGTTCCTCCTGTTCCATCGTTACTTATTTTATTACATCAATTATTATGAACTTAATTACATACATGTATCCGTATTTTCAACGATCCAATTAATACATTTCTCCTCTTATGGTTCTCCTTCGCGCAGGAACCTACAAGTTCCAGAAGACGGAGCTACGCCGCGACGGTTTCGACCCGACCGCGGTGTCCGATAAGCTCTACTTCCTGGACTGCACTAAAGGATGCTACGTCGAGCTGGACGCCAAACTCCACCGTAGCATCGCCTCGGGGAAGCAAAAAGTATAAAGAAACCACTGCTGACTCCGCCCACTTCCTCGAACTTCCCTCATCAGACCCCTCCTCCCTAGGAACCTTTCAACGCCTCGTCCCTCGTTACCTCAGCAACCGCAGTGAGGGGTAGCAGGAGCACTCCACCTCCCAGTTCGTCCGTCCACCCGTCCGTTCAGACACCCGAAGTGCCCCACCCTCGACCTACCGTGGGCAGGACGACGCACAGACGTCGATATGAACACTTTGATATGCGCTGTAGCGGTTTATGGCACAAGGAGAGAGAGCGAGAGAGAGAACACGCCTCCTCGGGTCGTTCTGCACCGCGGCGGCTTGTTTATAACGTTGATCTTGAACGCACTCCAAGAAAAGAAAAGAAAAGAAAAAAACCCTCTCTGCTCAGCGAAGGGACCAAATCGACACGCATCACGTGTCCGTCCACGTGCAGCAGAGCGAACAGACAGCCATAAAAGTGACTCGGTGTGCAAATGCTATTTATTTCAAACTTTACCTGCACCAAAAAATATTTAAGTTGTAGAATAGCGTTTATTTATAAAAACGTATCGTAAACATCGAATGCATCATCTGTGTACAGCTTAGGTGCGAGCGGTTACTGCGCCTGGCTACCGATATTCATTCTTCCATACCTGTAGGGGGCGGTGCGTGCGTGCGTGTGTGTGTGTGTGTGTGTGTGTGTGTGTGTGTGTGTGTGTGAGAGAACTGAACGTGTCCACGTATGTGGCATTGTGCAGACCGCAATGTCACGTCTGAGAATTGTACGATCTGGCGCTCGTAGCCACGCCCCCTGGTGCGAGAAATGAACACGACGAAAGGGAACTCGTTTTAATACACCGTTATGTATGTTTGTTTGTTTTAAAATCGCAGAAGCATGGCTGCTGAACAGACGGAGCAGTGTGCCTTAACATGAGCTCAGGCCCTGTCCTAATCCACCTCACACCGTATCCGGCCCTCGCTTAGGCTCCCTCCTCCGTATCTTCCTGTCCATTTCCTCCTGACGAGATAAACACTCCTGTACTTATTGGCTCACGTTAGTAAAATATATCAATAAAAACCCTCCTATGTGTGTATCGATAATCGGGTGCATAATAATACACTGCAATATTTACTAGGGATGCATCCAGTAAGCCCCCCCACCCCCAAAAAATAATCCTGGAATTACAGCGCTGGGAATTCCGGAGTTTTTGATTAAGGAATTCCGAGCCCAGTTCACTTCCAAATATACAGTTTACTCTTAACGGACGCAGCATAACCCTGCGTTCACACTAGCCATCAACGGGTCATGGCACTTGTGGGTGTGGCCTGTCCAGCGTATTATTTAAAAACTAGTAGCTCGCTCATAAAATCTACACACACACACACACACGGTTCTAGAGCTAAATTCAGTAAAATCAGACGAGTGTGTGTTACGCGCTCGGCTTTGTACTAGCTACTTTCTCAGACTAGATTAGCAAAGCGTTCACTCACCAGGGGCAACAACGACCTCCGCTGAGCTTTATTCTTCTTCCCAACGTCTCTGTACACGTTTATCGAGAGCTTGAATACGAAAGGAGGAGACGCACGTGGTTTTTTTTTGCTTTTTTTCGTGGGTTTGCAGGTACGAACTGCAACGTCGGAGAAGAACGCTCGCTAGCGTGAACGCAGGGTTACACGCCCTGGTTTGACTGAGATTCGTGGTCTCATTTCTCCTTGTGCGTGAGAGAGTGCGTGTGAACGTACGTGACGACTTGCTGTAGCATGAGTCACTGTTGAACTAATACAAAGGGAAGATGAAGATCTGTCATGCTAACGCTAAGCAGGAGGTTGGATCTGATGCGGTTTTTCGAAATACACTCCAGAGTTTAAGATCAGATCTGGAAGAAGTTTAGAAATTTAAGTTGAAGGTGAACTTTCATATTGGGTAAGTAAAAAAAAAAAAAAAAAGGCGGTTATCATGCACTCTGCTGTCTCCACTGTTGTGTTTTTAAATTTATTCTTAATTTTTTTTTGTTGCATTTATTTATTTTGCACAACACTGATGTTTTTAATTGGTCATGGATTGACTGGCTTTAATTATGTTTCCTGGTTTACTTTTTGTTCTTGTTGTGTGTGTGTGTGTGTGTGTGTGTGTGTGTGTGTGTATGTGTGGGTCGGTCCTATGAAAGCAGAGTGTCGTCGTCATCATGCGACGTTGCCGAGGCCACTCCTAACTTTACGTCACGGTTAACTATATTTTTAATTCCGATTCACAGTATAAGGGGCGGAGCCTGATCACTTCTTGAGTGCTGAAGATGCGTAAAAATCGTTCAGACCTCAGTCCGCGCGTCTCCGTTCAGTTTTTCTTTTCCGCAGGGATCCAGACACGACGCTGTGTTCGGCGTCGAACTCGGAGCGAGGAGTCCGACTGTAGTTCCATGTTCTGGCCTGCAGGAGGCAGCGCGGGTCGTCACCTGACCAAAATCTAGTCTCCATTACAAAAAAAAAAAACCACTCCGAGCTGATTGATATTTCTGTGCTGAAATGTGTGTGAGAGAGGAGGGGAGGGGCATGCGTAGACGTGTTGAACAGAGACACACGTGTATACGCAATCTTTCCCGTAACTAACCCCGCGTATCTCGCGTGCTGGGCGTGAACAAGCCTGCAGATGAACTCCGATTGGTCGGCACGGCGGAGTCCTCGGAAACCTTTTTGTTTACTTTTCTTCCTCTGGTTTCGTCCCGATTTCAGAGTGACATCGTTCCAAAAGCATTTAACGTGTGAACAGTAATCATTTTGCGTTTGTTCGCGCATTTGGTACGTTTTTAAAAATGAAGCACGAGTAAAATCTCCTACATTACAGATGAACGACGCTCTTTCGAAATGTACTCGTATCACTCGTCGCGGTTAGAAGGCTAGCGCAAGAGCACGGAGGCGTCCATGGGGTTGTTTTTTTTTTCCTACTTTGTAAGGACCCGAATGCACGAAAATGGAAGATGGCGTAATTCCGACTCCCGAGGTCCAGTCCAGTATTTAAACCAGCCGTGTCTCACCGCAGCATCGTTTAATCCTGCACATTCGCACCGTTTCCGATCTTTCTCGTACTCGTGGGGAAAGACGCAGCGTAGCGCACGGCGCCGTTCTCAATTTCACAAGGAACAAATCTAGACCTGCTGCAACGCTGTGCCGGTAGAACTGCGGATGGGTTTAAACTCTGGTTGACGTGAAGCGTTTGATCCTGCTGAACACGCGCGCTTCGGAAACGGAAACAGAAAAAGAAAAAAAATCAACGGTTCGTCGGCGATCACGCGACGTTTATTCTCATCGAACAGAGTATTGTGTCGTAATTCCCACTCCGGAATCTTTTGGTTTTTGCTCTTTTCCTCGTTTCTGTAAATGCTGGTTTTATTCACGTGACACCGCACGCTAGTGGACCCACGTGCGCTCACAGGAGTATAAATCAGGCCCGAGGCACAGACCGGCAGCTTCGTTTCATTAGATCTTAAAGCGTTCCTCTGTTCTCTTGATAAAAGCTTTTTGAAACTGTGTGGAGTTACAGTGTGGTGTGTGTGAACGCTGCTGTGATACCGTCTTCATGGATTCTTCAGTGATTGTTTTTTTTTTTTGTTGTTTCATTTCCCAAAGTGATGAAGGACCAAGCAGTCTCACAGACTGAGTTCAACTATCTGTTTTGTTTTGTTTAGGGGAGGGGGTGTGGGGTGTGTGTGTGTGTGTGGGGGGGTTGATGCATGTTAACAGAAGGTGGAGGTTGACAAAGTTAGTTATTTTTGGGTCCAAGAAAAATAAAAACAAGTCAAAATGCTACCCTGGAAACAAGCATGTGGTCACAGAGACCTTGTTTGAACCATGGAACGGTCATCAGCATCGTCGTTCTCCTGACCGCCATCTCCATGTTTCTCAATCCGGTGCTCAGGAACAACGCTTTAGTTTCAGAAAAAGGGAAAAAAAAGTGTGTTGGGTTTGTGGGTTGGTTAGTAAACAGTGCACTCTGTGTGTGGGGGGGGGGGGGAGGTGTGTGAGGTGTGTATGTCGCACTGAAGTCCTCTTGTCTCTTACTAGCTGTATATCGTGCTTTTCAGAAGAAAAAAAAACATCCGAGAATCGACATTAATAAAAAAAAAAAAAATCTATAAAGTTCTGGTTGTTTTTTATTTTTTTGTAAATGGCTCCAAATAAAAATGATCTATTTATTTCAAATACTTTTTGATCCAAATCCAATCCTGTGGATAAGGATTATATTTAGCAAAACTTGCTATAATAATAAGAAGAAGAAGAATGGTGATAAACACTTTAAGTAAAGACAAAAGTGAGTGTTTCAAACTGCTGTAGGATCCTGCGTTCAATTAGAATAGTTTTTAAAGGTTATGCTTTTTGTGTACTATCAATTGCAAAAGTTTTGGCCCCCTCCCCCTAGCTTTCGCCTACGATTCCAAGCTGTGACGTAATGAAACGTGGGTGTGACCTGGAAAAATTCGGAAAATAAGTCCAAACATTCAGGGCTGAGGATCCGGAAACTGTTTAGAGGATTTAAAAAAAAAAAAAAAAGGCTGGAGGCAGTTTGAAAGAAAGACGAAGGTGAAAAAGAGAAGGTGTTTAAAAAAAATGTATATATATATTTTTTTAAAGGTTAATAGCCATTTGTTATAAGGAAATGAAAAAAGAAAGGAAAAAAAGAAACGCTGGAGGTAGCTTGAGGGGGGAAAAGTATGAAGAAAGAAAGAAAGAAAAGAAAAAAAATCACTGACAAAATATTAGATTTTTTTTAAAAGAGCAACAACAAAAATGAAAAAATAGAGAGAAAAAAATATGTTTTGCTTTATTTGTACTTTCTTCATTTCTTTTTTTTTCTTTTGACTTTTTAGAAAGAAATAGAAGAAAAGAGCCAGACCTAACGAGAAAAAAGAAGAGCAAAAGAAAGAAAAAAGTAAAAAAAGAAATACAAGAACAAAGGAAAAAAAGAAACAAAAAGAGAAAGAGCTTCGTTTTGTTTTCATTTAATATGTTTGGGGGGGTTTCATTAAATTGTTACTTTTAATAATAAAGGAATAAAACTCAGAACATTAAGTTCTTCATTTTGTCCCAGGGTGCACAAACTTTTGCACTCACACGTATGTAAGTACACAACTCTCCTTATTTTTCAACACTGACTCACCTTCCCATGAAAAGTGACTTTGTTTGAGCCCATCCCCGTCTCTGATTGGCCGGTTTGCTGAGTGGGCGGAGCTCGGCGTTCTGGCTCCATCTTGCTCCAGCTGTTTTTGTTCAGTCTGTTTTTTTCTTCTTCTGGAGATCCATGATGAAGATCACGCTGGTGAGCATCACCGTGACCATCGCGCTCCTGATGGAGGTCCACGCTGACGTCCAGCCGCAGAAGAACTTTGACCTGAAGAGGGTGAGAGGAACTTCATGAGGTTTTGAGGAGGAGAAAGTTTAATCTGCTCCGGCCAAAATGTAATGAATATTCAAAAGCTCAGATTTAAATATTACGATTCCCATTTTAATGTTTGTTTATTTCTAAAAGCTTCTGTAATGTCTAGATGTAAAGAAACAGATCCGGTGGTTGTGCTGCTCTGCTCAACTCACAGCTTATTAATATTCAGAACATCAACATTATTATTATTATTATTAACATTCTTGTTGATAAAATGTATATTTCGTGGATTAAGAAGTTTCTCAAATCAGGTCACTTTAAACCATTTTGAGATCTATCGAATAAATTGTTGAAAGAAAAACAAATTAAACATCTCTACACTTTTATTCTCATTAAACTATCAGGAGTGTATGAATATGCAAATTAGAACAGCCTCCATGTTTTATTCATTAATCAACACACTGGGCGGTCTTGCAATTTGCATATCAGATGTAATTGGAGGAAAGCAAATGACTGTTTAGTGACATCACAAACTTGTACGTAGCCCCGCCCACAAATATATTTTACATGGTGGAAAGGACCGTCTTCGTCTCTTCTGTCCAAAGAAAGGGGGGAAAAAGAGAAATAAAAAAGAAAGACAAGAGAAGAAATCAATAAAGGAAAAGAAAATTGGAAGAAAGAAAGAACAGAGACAACAAAAAAAAGGTTTTTTTAAAAAGGGAAAACTAGTGTATTACAAAAAATCTCATCATTCTGACCCGATATTAAAATGAAATTAAAAACAGAGTTTAATGATACTTTTATTTACATCTACACAAATAATTTATTAAACCCGAAAAGGAGAAGAAAAAAAAAGTCATTTTTATTGATTTTTTTTTTTAAGCAAAAGAAAAGCAAACGCAAAAAGAAGGCAAGGAAGTAAACAAAAAAAAGGAAACATTTTGAAAAATAAAATAGCGTAGCACTTGTAAAATGTATTTTTGATTTAATTTATCGCGATACTGATATTAAATGCTCATATATATCGCTCAGCTCTAATCCTGAAGTGGAAACTTTATCCTGACTTTAAAGTGGCGTTATGCGTTGTCCACATGCGCCGTGTGTCCAGTTCGCAGGTCGCTGGTACCGCGTGGGTCTGGCATATAACTCCCCCAGCTTCGCTCGGCACAGAAACAAGCTGACCGTCTGTATGGGCGTGGTGGAACCGAAGGAGAACGGAGACGTCATGATGACCGTGTGGAAAACGAAGTGAGTGTTAACGACAAAACACTCAGCACCGTGTTTAACTGCAGTAATCACTGGCTTGTCATAGACGCGTTTGTGGGCGGAGACTTGTTTTAGGTAGAGATCGACTGAAAATCAGTGTTACCGAAACTTCTCCTGATATTTATTCGTTTTCCCACAATCGGATATCGGTTTTGTAATATCAGATCCACAGATAAATGGCGCCGTCTTGTGGGCGTTTTGAGAATTGCGCACAGGACCGCCATTGCAGTGCTGCATCTGTTTTATTGCCATACATGCATTTATATATTCTTCTTGTTCTATGTAAGTAAATTCTGTTTTATATCAGCGGACAGTCGTAAAAAGCCCTTCACTGCATGTCGTTACAGCTGTGCGATACACCAATAAAACGTGATTTGGCGTCAGCGACCCCAAAAACACAGTGTAACGCCTCCTCCTTTTCTAGGGTGCCATTACTTTTGTCCTAGTTCAACGGCTTGCTTTGTTTGTCGTAACTGATGGATCGGAGTTTCACAAAAGGTTCTTGTGAATGCTGCATGATTCAGATTTGGTGGCAGTAATGTGTGACGCTGCACGTGTCTGTGTGCAGGTCCTCCATCTGCCAGAAAGAAGTCTACAAATATGAGAAGACGGCCGTACCCGGCGTGTTCACGTACTTCAGCGCAAGTTAGTGATCTTTCAGCAGTCCCAGAATCGAGCCCGGTCACAGACATGCGTTATATAGCGTTGTTCAAGCTACTGGATGTGTAAACGAAAACTGATTCGAATCAGAAAATCGGTCCAACGGTATCATCGCAGACACGGTATCGTGGGGCAAAAGGTTTGGGGTGAGACTAAATTTAGTACTGATGCTCAGGAAAAAATAAAGACGGTGAAGAAATGTTTGAAATTGGATCAGTAGTGAAATGAATCGTATTGAACCGTATCAGTGATGAACCGAATCATATCAAATCAGTAGTGAATAAAAGTATACTGAATCATATCCATGCTGAACCGAACTGCAGCGGATCGTATTTGTGATAAGCCAAGATTTCTCCGATCAATAGTGCACAGAAGTATACCGTACATAATCAGTGCTGAATCGAATCATAACGGATCAGTAGTGAACTTAAATGTTCATATTTGATCAGCGTTGACTGAATCGAATCATGTAGTCGCTGAACCGAATCGTATTGGATCATTGGCGAACTGCAGTGATTGAATCGTACTTGCCATGAACCAAAACTTATCGGATCGCTAGTGCATTGAAATGCATCGAATCATATCAGTGATGAACCGAATCGTGCCAGATCAGCAGTGAACTGAAGGGAATCGGATCAAGTAATGACCTGAATCGTATTGGAGCAGTAGTGAATCAAAGTGCACTGAATCACATCAGTGCTGAACCGATTCATTCCGGATCAGGAGTGAATTAAAGTGTATCGATTGTTACTTGTTTAACTGTTGGGTTGTTGTTCTGTGTATCATACAGTTCTAATCTCAAATACTTCATCAGACAAGAAGTACCACGTCTCCATCTCCAACCACAAGACTGAATATAAATATAACTCATGAACTATTTACTCCCTGTAACACGTATTAAGAACCGAGACCGCTTCATATGAAGTGTGTAAATAAATAAACAAAGTAAATAAAATTCACCAACAAACAGCCCAAATCGGCAATGTTTAATATAAACACCCCAAAAGTAAACACGCCTCCAGGCTTTAAGAGTATGGAAAGCTCCTAGACCGCTCACTATATAACTCAATATAACACATTCCTCTGTGTGTGTGTGTGTGTGTGTGTGTGTGTGTGTGTGTGTTTAACTACGAAGAGTTTGGACAAGTTTCCCTGTACTTGTGTCTGAGATTAAGTAACATGTAGCAAGACAGTGACCTGGAAGAAAGCAAGAAATAAAACAAATAAAGGGAAAAATTTGCAAAAAAGCAAGGTACAATAAAGAAGGGAGGGATAGAGGAAAAAAAACAAGAGAAAAACATGAAGGAGAGCGGGAGAATTTAACAAGAAAGAAAGAAAGAAAGAAAAAAGATGGAAAGCAGCAGGAAGGGTCTGGGATCTGGAGTTCAGGTGTTCTTTCCTCTCACAGGACACAGCCGCGTGAAGGACATCACTGTGGTGGAGACCAACTACAGCGAGTTCGCTGTGATTTATAAACACAGGAAGTTTAACCGGGAATTCTCTCAGGTGTCTCTGTACAGTGAGTGAACCTGTCACGTGATCTACACGTTTCTACACACTAACACACACGTTCACATAGTAACAAACACGACTACACACTAATACACGCGTCTACATGTGGAAGGCTGAAAGGCTCATTATTCATGTGCATCTAAGATACTGCCGCGCACCGCCAGGTGTTCGGTTAACATCACACGTCACTTAGTAGGTGCGTTAATTATCTCGTTACAAAGTTCCTCCTCTACAGTGTTTAAGGAATCTACTCTAATACAGCGGTTGTGGCGCAGTGGGTAGAGTGGGTTGTCCACTAATCGTAGGGTTGGCGGTTCGATTCCCGGCCCGGCCCAGTGTCTTGCCCAAGTGTCCAAGGACACAAGTGTCCTTGGGCAAGACACTGAACCCCAAGTTGCTCCCGATGGCAAGCTAGCGCCTTTTAGCAAGCTAGCACCATTTACCATTAAGTCAGAACATCCAACGATAAATCATACACGACGCGCCCGTCCACCGACACGCGTCTGTCCACCGACGCGCCCGTCCACGCATCCGTACACCGACGAACCCGTCCACGCATCCGTACACCGACGAACCCGTCCACCCGTCCGTACACTGACGCGCCTGTCCACGCGTCCATACACCGACACACGTCTCTGCAAGCTCGTACACCAACACACCTGTCCACGTGTTCATACACTAGTTTATACACACACACGTGTGTTAGTGTAGTTGTACACTCTCTGTTGTCTCTGGTTTCTGGTTCAGGTCGTAATCAGAGGTCGAGACCAGAAGTGATCGAGAAGTTTAAAAAATACGCCATGCAGCACGGCTTCCCTGAAGAGTCCATTGTAATTCCACCACCAGCAGGTAGAACACACACACACACACACACACAATGTGTATAATATACTGTATAACTAATGTATAGAGGCAGGTCATGGTCACGCCTATATCGCGCTTCTCTCTCCTCAGATAACTGCCCCCTCACACGCCACTAAGTGAGTACACATTTACACACACACACACACACACACACACACACGTACACATACATATAGATAAGGAGAATTATTCGGTGTTTTTCAGTGTGGTGTTGGAACACAGCACAGCGCGAGTGTGAGGAGGCTCAGACGAGATGTTCTCTACAGAGCCCAGCTACTGAAATGGATCTCAAGGCTCCAACCTACTTCTGTATCTTAATCAGCTGTTAACGTTAATGTTAATCCGTAATAAAGTCTGTAAGGTCCACTCGCTGTTCCATCTCACAATCACAAACTAGTCAGTCTCGGCCATTAGACAAGTAGAGGAAAATTAACTAATACTATTTACATGGCCGCTCACGCTTGCCCGTTTATCTAAAAGGATTTTGTTTAGTTCCCTCAGATAGTAGACACTTCATTACAGTAACATTATTTCTAGCCAGAGGTCATGATCGCTATAATTTAGAAAGATAGACCAACATTACCCAAGTTTACAACAGCTTTATATAATCAGGTCATAGTTTCCTATATACAGAATGTACTGTACACTTAGCTGGAAAAGTGTTAGAATAACCAGAGGTTTGAACTTCACCCTGTTTAGGATAGTCCATCAACTTGGAAATTCCATATCGAGCCTGTACACACGAACTAGTACACTCCCAACTATTGCCGAGTTGTTAGTCGGAGCTCTAAAGTCTCAGCCAGCGTACCTGACGCTCCACTCGGAACCGAGCTTTACTCCGCTCCTAACCCGAGCGTAGATTTGTGGAAACATGGACTTAACGTAATCTTTTAGAGACAATAATTCAGAATATAATCAAGTCTAATCATTTATTTAACCTGGTAGGAACATATCCAAATCCAATAAGAAGACGACGAAGAAGAAGAAGGAATCATAAACAAACATCATACTACAACATAAGAGAATCAACCTTGCATACCTGGTAGAGAAAGCTACATGCAGCGCCTGTGTGGGAGATCTGTCTGTCTGTCTGTCTGTCTGTCTGCGGGTTCTCCCGAGATCCTTCACAACACTCTGAATATCCAAACAGAGTAAACCTTGTGTCCTTTACTCAGTGAGGATTTGTGGAAGAATGTTGTTCTTTCCCCCCCCCCTCGACCTCTTGGAATTTGACCTTATTTTGACGGAGACCTTCCGTACCAGTCACACGGAAACCTCTTAAACCTAATCAACCAAATGGTACCGAATCTTCTATTCATCAGTCCCACACAGAGACCTCTACGATTATTCATTTCATCTTTCATTTATTTATAGAGCGCTTTTAAAACAGCCTCAAGACTGACCGAAGTGTTCGTGTACATGAGCAGAATAAAGAAAAATTCAGATGTTTAAAACATAGCGCTCTCTCTACCGTCAGTAGGTTAAGGTTGCCAGATCTGAAAGTAATGGGAGGGTTGTGGGGACACAATGGATCAGACAGGTAGTTCGGAGCAAGGTTCTGTAAGCATTTATGGATTAGACGCCATTGGAGATCTCGCAGAGTGGGAGTGGCTTGATCATATTTGTCCGCAGCGTCCGCAGTGTTTTGAACCAGGTGAAGGTGAGCTACCTGGGACTGAGGGGTGTTCATTCTCCAGCCTGAAAACACCTGAAAACTCCTTACATTTGCAGAACATGATAAGTCCCTCAGTGGGGTGTGTGCTTTTGACTTTTACCCGAAGTGATGCAGACCTTCCGGTTCCGGTATAGAGTAAGACGAGACACTACCGGTACTTTTTATTGTTACCGGTACGTATTTCAAATAAATGTACATTTTTTTATGCAAATGAGGCTTCATTTCATTTAATACACACAAATTTGCATCCTTAACACTTTAAAACTCTAGTTTTTAGATGATAGGATTGAAATGTTTCAACATTCGTATAAGACTTATTACTGCAGTTTAAGAGAAGCTAGTCTTCTTCCTTCTTCTTCTTTGGTGTTTTACGGCAGGTTGCATTACTGCCACCTGCTGTCTCACTGTAACTTACTATTTCTTCATTCAATTCGTCCTCCCAGTCCCGTCCTCCAAGAGAAGCTAGTTTAAAGATGTCAAATTTATCAAAAGAAAAATCTGAAAACCTGTATTGTATTGATTTCTAGTGATAATTGAAAATATAGAAAAATAAAGGATTTTTTTTTCATTCTAACCAGCCAGTGTGTGGTGTTCAGTCTGTAAACAGGTACTTAAAAGCTGAATAACTATTATTATTATTATTAGTAGTAGTAGTAGTAGTAGTGGTAGTAGTAGTAATATTAATGATAATAATAATAATATACCTGAGTTTATGGCGGAGAGTTTATTGCTCTACGTCGCCCCCTAGTGGAATAACACTGACTAGCTCTTGATGTGTGACGCCATGATTTACACACTGCACTGTTTTGTTTAGTTTGAAACTTTAACAAATATCACAGCTCTGTATAAAAACACTGACACGGCGGCCATGTTAAATCCAGTCACGTGACTCGCCTAGTTGGCGGCCATTTCCTTTCCACTACAACAGAACCACATGAAAATATCATTAATGACACTGATGGAGAACTCTTTACCTGATAACTATTACTGTCCCTGACACTTTTGTCCTCTTTATTCTCTCTCTTTCCTCTCTCGGAGCTTTTGAGCTGCATTAAAAAAAAATAATAATAATATTTCCAGTTGAAATTCATGCGGATTACTTTTAGCTCCTGCACTGTTACAAACGGAGAGCATCGTTAACGCGAAATGGTTTAATTAACCCACTGATTGGCTGCTTCTACACCACGTGATCACTTTAGACCCATCCCATTGGTTAGCACGAGATTTTCCCTGTTCACAATCCGGAAACGCTTGGATTAGCTTTCACAACATTAGCACATATTAGCTATGTTATTCTCAAAGTTTCAGCATTAACATTCTATAATATTTAAATATCCTGAGTAGTCTGTTTTCATTAACATTGTCTATAAAACTATGCAAAGATATTTGCCTGCCGTACATGTGAATAATTTAATATTTGTATTAATTTAATGAAATAATGACCTTTTGGATGTGTAAATAAGACTTATCTTGCTTTCCACCCCTTTTCTATTTTCTTTCTCTTTGCTTTAGAAGAATGTCAATTACAGCCGAGCGTACCATTTCCACTTAAAAATTCCTAATACGTATAAATGTATATGGCGAATAAAATGCTTCTGATTCTGATACTTTAAAGAAAATAGAAAAGAAAAAAAACTGAGGCTTGTTGTGTTGTTTTCCATTTCACCTTCAAACGTCATTGACGGTCTATAAATACCATAACACCAATCACTAATCCAAATCCTCTTATCCAGATGACGCTTTCCAGATTAAACGTCTCGGCAGCGTATATTTAGAACAGGTTAAATTTATATCCTGTTCTTTTAAAATGCGACATAAACAGACACACACAGAGCACAGGATAAATAAATCAATAAATAGATAAGAGGACCTTTGGTCTGGTTGGTTGGACTGATTTTAGGTTGCTTTTTGCCAGTGGGGTAAAAGCACATAACCCACTGTTCAATGACTTTAACAGCAGCAGCAGGAGGAGGAGGAGGAGGAGGAAGGTGCTGTTGTTCTCTCGATATTACAGATTAGAACCTCATTTGGATCTGAGACAGACAGAAATGCAGGCTGTGTTTGTGGTTCTCCTGCTGGCCGGTGTGGGTCTGATCCATGCCGGACCTCTGCCTCCGCAACCGCTCCTCCAGACCCAGGAGAACTTCGACCTGGACCGGGTAAGAACCTCTACACGTCATCAATAAATTTCATAATATTAAGAAAAGACACAAATAGAAGTCAATAGTGATCAATTAATAACAATTCTTCAAAAGTATTACTGAATAATATAAACAGTTTGATGCTAATCTCTCAGATTTGATGTCAGAGAAAACATTTTTGAATATTATTTATAATATAATTGAATATAATTAATTTACATGATCACAAAATATATAAATGTTAAGATAAACATAGGAATGGCCAGCAATACATAATTATGATATAAACCAAATAGTAATACATCATTAAATTACTAAGCTGTAAACTAAACATTTTAATTAAATCAAAATAAGATTGTACAGATTTAAATCATTCCTGGTACTGCTACTAGCAAACTCGCTAGCATAATAATGTAGCCTTGAGTTTGCTGTTTGCATTAAAACTTTTCTAGTTTTCTAAAATTATTATTATTATTATTATTATTATTATTATTATTATTATTATTATTATTATTATTATTTTAAAAAGGAGCACTTTAGAAAATCAGTGATTAGTACAAAAAAATATTTATCATATATCAAATGTTCAAGTGTTGTTAGCAAGCTAGTAACAAAATATTGTGACTCATAAATTGTAACATTTGATCTACAACAAGCTTAATATTGGTAAACAATAAACTTTAAAACCTCTGTTTGTCAGAAATAACATATCGTTGTACACGTTCAGTCGACTTGTGTGCGAATTAATAGCTGTAGTGATATTTATCCTTCCAGCGTCGATCTTTAAAGCAGAACAAACGTCCTTGATCAAAGAGCAGAAACTGTTTACACATCGGCCTGTTTACACACCGGCATTACACAATATTCACAACATTACCAAAGATATTACTCAGAAATTGCTTGTTTATACAAGTAGCAGATTTGACCTAGCAAAGAAAAAAAATAAACGACTAACACATATGATTTTATATATATATATATATATATATATATATATATATATATATATATATATATATATATATATATATATATATATATATATTATGGTTTTTCAAATGCTTCATTTAAAATTTGTTTATAAAGTGGTCATATGTCTAAATTTGGAAGAAGAAAAACAATAAAGTTACACTGATATTACATTTACAAATACTTCAAAAATATATACACACATTGTTTACAGACATTTTAAACACAGGTATAGTGTCCTTCACAACGGCATTGAACTACTTCCTATAAATACATTTTTATATTTACCTTCAAATATAATCATTTAAAGTATGTCTAAAAATCTTAATTTTTGCAAGTACTGTCTGACTTCATTTATCGTCTTGTGCTTGAAACAGTTTTCCTTTGTGGGTCGTCCATTATATATGATAAAAATGAAGAACATTCACTCAGCCCTGTACACATTCACCACATGACTCCTGACTCAACTCACAAGTCACATGTTCAAAAGGAAGTTGCATCGTCTGAATTTCCTGAAGATCCTGAGAAGAAAAATGTTGTTTTCCTTTCTTTTTTCTTTAATATTTACGCCACTGTTACCCAAATTAATGATTGTAAAATACATTTAAATATTAATTAAAGAAATAAAATGTTAGTAAAAATTAGAATTTTGAGTACTTGCTAAAATCTGTGCAAGACATAACCCTGTTACTTTCAACTCTTATTTAAGAGAAAAGAAAGGGCTCTTCCATTTAATATGTTGTCATGCCACACACACACACACACACACACACACACACACACACACACACACACGTGTCAGCCGTGTTGTTTTGTGGGCAGTTCTTGGGGAAGTGGTATGATGTCGCCTCGGCCTCCAACTGCCCCTGGAGGATGAAACACAAAGGAGAATCTCCGATCGGATCTCTGGAGCTGCAGCGTAGCGACTCTCCAAACTCCCTGAACATGACCCGCATCATGTCCAGGTACACACACACACACACACACACACACAAACATAAGTGTCTTATTTCTCCTATACTACAGAAATCTGCCAACAATGACATTTTATCATATTTTCTATCCATTTATAGTTACATTTAATGTTGTATCATGTTACTGAAAGCTCGCCTTGTTTCCGAAAAAACCACAAAGAAGTGTAAACTCTGTGCTGAAGATGTGGGAAAACTTAAAGTTATAGCTTTACTTCTGACTGTTACACAGCGCTGACACTGGAGACTCCTTCCTCATTTATTCTATTTAAAGAAAACTTCACCATATCAGTGATTACATGCGTTTGTTTATCTGTTTATGAGCCGCTGTTATAGAGAATTAATCACCACCTTCTGACCAATCACAGTCCAGAATGTGGTGTAACGCTGTGTAAAAGGTGTTGTGGGGATTTTATTGGTAGGCATGGTGTGTGTAAGAAGATCACTGGTGACTATGTGAAGACTGAAACTCCAGGAAGATTCTACTACCACAGTGTCAGTGAGTAAAAATGATAAACTTATGATCACAACTTTACATGGAATGAACTCTATGAACTCTAATATAATCTCTGGCTGTGCTTCTGTACAGAATGGTCAGCGGATGTGGACGCCTACGTGGTGCACACGAACTACGACGAGTATGCGCTGGTGGTGATGTTCAAAGAGCGGCCTGGAGGAAACAAGACCACCTCGGTCAAACTGTACGGTGAGGAATCGCTGATCATTTACGGCTTTATTAAAGTAAAAGTCAGTAGGAGTCTTTGATTAAGATCTTCAAGTCAGCTTTTTGAGTTCGAGCTGATTCAGCTTTTAAAGTCAGCTTTTTGAGTCAGCTCTGATTCAGTACTTTATGTCAGCCCTTTGAGTCACTACTTAGAGTCAGCTTTTTTAGTGATATTTTTTAATCGACTCTGATTCCGCTTTTCAGAGTCAGCTCTTTGAGTCAGCTCTTTCTTTAAGTCAGCTCTTTAGGCCACCACTTTGAGTCAGCTCTTTAAGCCACCACTCTGAGTCAGCTCTTTAAGCCACCACTCTGAGTCAGCTCCTTGAGTCAGCCGTGATTCAGCTCTTGAAGTGAGCTCTTTGAGTCACCACTCCGAGTCAGTTCTTTTAGTCATCTCTGAGCTGGCGTTAAGTCAGCTTTTAAAGTCAGCTCTTTGAGTCAGCTTTTTGATTCAGCTCTGATTCAGCTCTTTAAGTCAGCCCTTTGAGTCAACGACTCTGAGTCAGCTCTTTCAGTGATATCTTTGAGTCGACTCTGATTCAGCTTTTCAGAGTCAGCTCTTTGAGTCAGCTCTTTCTTTAAGTCAGCTCATTAAGCCACCACTTTGAGTCAGCTCTTTAAGCCACCACTCTGAGTCAGCTCTTTTGATTCAGCCGTGATTCAGCTCTTGAAGTGAGCTCTTTGAGTCACCGCTCCGAGTCAGTTCTTTTAGTCATCTCTGAGCTGGCGTTAATTCAGCTTTTAAAGTCAGCTCTTTGAGTCAGCTTTTGGATTCAGCTCTGATTCAGCTCTTTAAGTCAGCCCTTAGAGTCAACGACTCTGAGTCAGCTCTTTCAGTGATATCTTTGAATCGACTCTGATTCAGATTTTCAAGTCAGCTCTTTGAAGTCAACTTGTTGAGTCGGTTCTTTGAGTTGACTCATTAAGTCAAATATATGAGTTGGCTCTGATTCATCTTTTCAAGTTAGTCTTTTTAAATCGACACTTTGTGTCTCCTGTTTTAGTGATATCTTTGAATCAACTCTGATTCAGTTCTTTGAGTCAGCTCTTTCTTTAATTCAGCTATTTTAGGTGAACATTGAGAACAGACTCCCATATATGAACATCTGAACATCTTTCTAGATGTACGCAATTCTGTTATTCATTCATTCATTCATTCATTCATTCATTCATTCATTCATTCATCTTCAGTAAGTGTTATGCTACATTCTCAATAGCAAGCAGCAAAATGAGGGTGAGTGTTAATTTTGTACGTGTATGTGACGAAGTGTCAGTGGGAAACATGAGGAAAGAGTGAGGTTTTCTGGTTGCTGCCCCCAACAGGTCGTAAGAAGGAACTGCGTCCCACGCTTCTGCAGGACTTTAGGACCCTGGTGGCTGAGCAGGGAATGAGCGCGGAGACCATCTCTATTAAACAGAACAAAGGTATAAAACGATTCAATTCCCATCAGAGAGGGCTTGATAATATCACGATAATTCTAGTATCGTCCACTGTAGTCGAGGGCAAACGTCTGGGGGGAGATGGGAGTGGGGTTTTTTTATTAAAATTTTTTAAAGACAGAATAATGTACCTATTTTGACAGTTCATCTGCAATAAAACTAATTTTAAGGAGGTATAAATGAAACGTGGATGAATCCTTCAACACGACATCATCATCAGGAACATATTAAACAAAGACATTTGACCTAAAGAAGACAGGAAGTATGTGTGAGGGTTTAAGGTAAGGTGAAAATGACACCTGTTATAAAGGTAAAGAGTGGACATGGAGGATTTTAGAGATTCATTATAGCACATTTAGGAAGTGCAACACTGATTGTTGTTGCTATGAATTAAAATGTTCTTTCTCATCCTAATTTTGTTCTAAGGGTGTGCGGAACTTTGCACTTGAGTGTAGGTGTGTCTTCCTGGGTTGCCTAGCGAGACACATTTCATCCTCTAGTGTTATTTTTAATTATTTAAAACATTTCATTCATTTAACAAAGCGTTCTTCCTATAGGGGAAATGTTTTAGGGTATTTATTTAAGGTGGTCAGATCTAATACTTTCTCGGTCTCCTTTTTTCCCTCTTCCTCTTTAGGAGATTGTGTTCCAGGAGAAGTAACTCCACAGACTGAGGTTCAGGTATTTAAAAAAAAAAAAAAATCTATTAATTTTCCATAATTTCTGTCCTATTGATTACTTAGGCTAATTAATTTTTTTATTATTCCCATAATGCTCTGCATGTCACGTGGCTGTGGATCGGTCCAGAAGAGAACAAGACGATCTGCGGTGCTGCCTCCACCTGAGGAAGGTTCTGCAGATGACACACCCATCTTCAGAGGACAAGGTGAGTGAACACACATATGCGCACACACACACACACACACACACACGCACGCACATACACAAAAGTATATGTAAAGGGCATTGGACCAGCTGATTTGATTGGACGCTCTGACAGCTGATGTTCTACTGATGTTTAAAATCCAAATTCAACCTTCTTTCTTTTTCTTCTCAGTGAAATCACTTTCTAATGCACCTCTATGTGTGTGTGTGTGTGTGTGTGTGTGTGTGTGTGTGTGTGTGTGTGTGTGTGTGTATGTGTGTATAGACTCCTGTACAGGTGCCCCAGACCCTGGTCCGTGTTTCGGGCTCATCCCTCGCTACCACTACAACTCCTCCATCATGACGTGTCAGATGTTTCAGTATGGAGGCTGTTTGGGCAACCAGAACAACTTCCACACTGAGAAGGAGTGTCTGCAGAGCTGCCGCACTGAGGGTGTGTGTGTGTGTGTGTGTGTGTGTGTGTGTGGTAAAATACTATGTGATGAAGCAGAGTCACTGTTACCAAGCTGACGTTGATTATTTTCCTCTAACAGTACGCCTCTGAGTGTTTTATTCCCCTCACACCGCAGCAGCTCACCAACAATTACACTTCTTTATTTATTAAAGAATGACACACGAAGCTTTTTAGCAGTTTATAGTTGCATTTAATGTCGATGAAACAAGTTAGTTCTTGTTCTCGCTTACGTTATAGCAGCTATAAACACTCGTTCCCTCACCAGCCCTCTCTTTTTTCTTTCCGTTACCACAGAAACGATAACGTATTAAAACAAGCGCATTAATTAATATGAACCTGCACTACTGTCAGAGCTGCTGTTCTCGAAAACGAATCAACACCTGCTGACCAATCAGAATCGCATGTTCTCTCACCTGTCCAGCTGCATGTCGGCTCCAGATAGACGTCGGTCCGTGCGGAAAGTCGATGCAGTTCTGGGCTTTCGACTCGACCTGTGGAAAGTGTGTGCCCTTCAACTACGGAGGTTGTCAAGGCAACGGCAACCGCTTCTACTCACAGAAAGAGTGTGAGGAGTACTGCGGCGTGAACAAAGATGGTAAACACACACACACACACACACATCAATTTTATGAATAAATAAATAAATAAATATGCACGGTATATGTATAGCTGAGTTAAATTACATTCACCTCCATTTATTGTTATGTTTTCCCGAATATTACAGCAACTGTCTCTTTCGTGACGTGCTCAAAAGTATACGCCGCCTAACCTATTTGAGTTTGTCCATCATTAATGTGTTTAATTATTTAAACCAGTCACATGTTCGCTTTGTTAAAGTCTTAGTTAGCTATTAAAGTTACGAATAAAACCCTCAAGCAGTCAATCGGCTCTCACACACACTACACCTGAAAATATTGATCTGGAGAAGGAGATAATGGGCATAAAAACATGACGTTTATCTACATTAATATCACATTCAGCAATTTAGACTGTTTTACTAATGATATAATGTATTTAAACACACTGTTTTGTGTTACTCGTGATAATGACGGAAGATTCGTGAAAGTTTTGGACTCTACATGTAATGTAACGTAACTTAGTTGCTTGAAAATACTGCATGTTTATACTAAATGATATTGTGTTTCTTATATTTCAGGCGATGAGGAGTTACTCAAGGTGAACTAAAGACGAATGTCGGGGGAAAAAATCAGTAAATCAAATACCAAACAGCTTTTTAACAAAGTTGATTATTTCCTTTAATGTAGAAATAAAACAGAATAAACAGGCTCGGGATCACCGCTGGTTTATTTAGAGATCAATTCTGTGTATATGTAGAAACATTTACTAAGATTTTCTTGGGAACAAAATATTAAATATTAAAATGTACTGGAGATCGACTCAAAACGATTTCACACATTGTTAACATGCTGCATGAGACACGATATTAAAACATGTTCAAGGTGTTATAAGTTAGCTGTTAATACACAGAGAAGCTACGCAGCGACGCGTGTTCGATGAATTGAAATAAATAAAATACAACAAACAAACAAACAAACAAACAAACTAAAACATTTTTGGTATTTCTATATGCTGAATAAAATTAATTTCTTCCCCCTATAAGTGTTTAACGTTGTAATTGTTTGGGGGCGGGGCTATGTATGAACTTGCTTAGTGATGTCATGTAACACGCTCACTGGTTTCAGCCTATCATGTCTGATATGCAAATGATTATAGAGGATGACATTGGTGACTATGAAACTTTTAGCTGAAGTATCTAGCTAGCAAGTTAGCAATCAAACTGTTTTTGGCTGTTATTAAATAAATCCTTGAGACATTGAGGATGTGAATTGGGACTGAAATCTCACTGATAAATGTGAGCTAGTTTATAAGAAGTTAGCTAACTGACTAGCTAACTTAGAAATGTTACTAGGCTATATTTATAGAGGATATTGATACGTTTCTAATTTGCATATTCGTGTATATTCATAAATACTGCCATTTTAATGAAAGTGAAGGTGTAGTGATGTTCCTCCGCTATAAAAAAAAAACAACACTAAACAGTTTATTATTGTGCATTAATTTGTTTTAATATTTTAAAATGGCGTTAATGTTCTGACGTGTAATTACGGCTCTGTCCATTGGGGGTCAGTGTTGTCTTGACTCCATGATTCCACCTCACAGTTCAGTGTGTTAATATCTGAGGTCAGGGTTTGGATTAAGGAGACTGGTCTGAGATCAGGGCAGAGCAAGGAGGTCCTGCCTCGAGCGGCGGCGTTCCGGTTCCGGCTTCCTGTCCCGCAGATTCCCAGCGTTCCCGACCCGCGATACTGGAGAGAGAATGCTGGGAATATCCGGAGAGGAAAAAGGAACTGACGGCTTTCTGTGACCTTCCGGTCAAGGCCACATCACCTGCTCGCCCAAACACACTCACACACTCATACACACTCGCACAAAGCGAAATAGGAGAACGATAGACGCCAATAAACCTTCGTTCAAACACGTACGCAGGTTTAGAGGCCGCTTCAAAAATGTACAGAAATATTCCGAACATATTCGGCGTTTCATCAGAATTCCTTTTGCATGAACTTGGATAAGGATCTGGTTCTGGAACAGAAAATTAGGACAAGCACCAGCTCAAAGTTCCAATAACTTCACTTTTCCTAGAAGGATTCCAGATTCCCATTTTAACGGAATACATTATTCATCTATAACACCTGGATGTAGCTGCATGACCTCATGTGAAGCTTGTTAGTGTGATGTCACAAATCATTCTTAACAGCTTCAACCAATCACGTTTGACATGCAAAGTTTAAGCGGATGACCACATGGTAACGTAACACTTTCTGTAACAAGCCTCAAATTGGAGCTGAAAACTGCCGCATTATTTGTGGACAACTAGAATCACATGTACAATTTAGAATGACGACCCCCCCCCCCCCAGGCCACACCCCTAAAATTATATGGCGGATAATACAGTTCTATTTCGAACTTAAATTTGTAAATGTTTTTTTTTCTAATTTGCTAGCAGAGAAAGTTATCCAAGTGTTGGTAAAGTTTCAGAAGGGTTAGGAGCTAACGTTAAAATAACATTCTTGCAACGTCTTACAATTCTAACATTCTTACGATCATGCTCACACAAGGTAACGTGACAGGAAGGTTATAGCAGCGTTGTTACAACAGGAAGGTTATTAAACCTTACGCAGAAGCTTTCTCACAAAACCTGACCGATTTACATGTTCTTTTAGAGTCAAAGGGTAACGTTCAGAAAACGTTCTTCTAACCTTAAACTGCTGGTGAGATACATCACGCTCGTAGTCTCAGTGCAGAACCAACATCGCACTCCGAACATCTCAGATAAACGAGAACATTTGGAGAAAGGAGGAAATGTTTTACATTTCAATTTTAGCCAAACTGCTTCTTTAAATCCATGAATTTTTCCCCCCATGAATATCTTTTAATTTAAAATTTTATTATCATGAGGTTTGTGATGTTCTGACAGACCAAACATTATACATTTCTGGAGAATGTTGGATCGGGATCTCGGGTTTTAGAATGAATCCTGATATGCAAGTTAGTGAGAGATTGTGTGTGTGTGTGTGTGTGTGTGTGTGTGTGTGTGCGTGTGTGTTTGGATGAAGCTGCTGCTGGATGAAGCTCATGCAAATGTTTTAATGTAGTCAGAAACCAGAGCGCTGCGGTCTGGGTAAATGAAACAAAGTGTGTGTGTGTGTGTGTGTGTGTGTGTAAAACTTGGATGGGGTTAGTGGTATGGGAAGAGTTCTGGTGTGTAAATATGTAGAGAGCTCTGTGTGTGTGTGTGTGTGTGTGTGTGTGTGTGTGTGTGTGTGTGTGTGTGTGTGTGTGATGAGCTGGTTGGCAACTCAAACAGATTCAGACCACTGGATAAGATCAAAGCAAGAGTCACAGAAGGGTTCACTTTGCCTTCAGGACACACACACACACACACACACACACACACATACACATTTCCATGGAACATCACCATCTCAGAATTTCCCACATAAGAACATAAGAACATATGATGACACACCTACAGGCTAATTTCTCTCTCTTTCTCTCTCTCTCTCTCTCACACACACACACACACACACACACACACACACTCACACTTCTTCAGATGTACTGATGCAAATTTGTTCATCCCTTAAAGAGAAATGCAAATACATTTTACACATTGACATTATATATTTATATAATTGAATCAACGCCTTCTGACCAATCAGAATCCAGAACTCAGCAGCGCTGTACACATCGATGTGGAAACTACAACCTCATCATATAGCTGAATACTGTAACCTTGTTTTGTTTAGCCGTCCATCATCCTGGAATCACCGGAATCACTTTCTTCCTCACGGCAGCTCGGTGCGAATGTGCCTGATGACCCCGCCTCCCCCTAGACCACACCCCCTCTTGCATCTTATTTCTCTTTTTCTTTACTCTTTGAACAAAATAAGCACTTCTTTCTATTCCTCGCGCTCTAACATGTGAACATTTGATTACGTTTTCTTAATGCAGACGCAATTGTCTTCCTGTTGTCATGTGAACCGTAATGAAAGTTCACTAGCGCCACCTGCAGTACTGGAGCACTCATGCACAACGGACAAAACAGTACAGTACAGAGTGTGCAAAGCTTATAAGTTTGCAAAGATGATTTTTCCTTACCCATGCTGAGGACGTGAATGCTGCACATGTTTGCGTTACCGGGACTCCATCATGTGTCTCCGCTTGCGAGTGTTTGGTGATCGGACCACCCACGTAACCAGGTCACGCTCAGCCTGAACGTGACCTGCTCAGGTGCAGTGCTAGTCGGGTGGCAGGCATGTGATGGATGATGAGATGGATGTCATAGCCAGACTAGACTCTTGGAATGGAAACTGGCTTTGGGATCTAGGGGAAAGAAACCGAGTTAATGTCAGAGCCCTAAATAAGATCAGCCCTAAACGACACGTGGCCTTTGCATCAGTTCGTGACCTAGTTTTCGTTAGGAACTGGAGCTGATCTAATCAGAGGGAAGGTGAAGCGAGGAGATGAGTGTGTGTACATGTGGGTTGCCAGGTTGTTAGCTAAGCGGTTGTAAACGCACACTTCCTTTCAGCACGTTAAAACCCCTGAGACTTACGTGATTAAATACTAACCAAAGTGTGGTAGGTTTTAACGTCTCCTGAGACGTGAGCATTTCCCAAGTCTGCTGGAGGAAAAAAAAAATCATCATAAAAAAAAGGTCCAAGTCAGGACTGTGTAAAAAGACTTTCATTGTTGAGCTTCCTGTGGTCTGACGAAGCAGCGCTTGCGGCCCTGAACTCCACGCTCGGTTGCACGCCTTGTTTTGCCTGTTGGCTTTCCTTAAACACCGTCCACAAGCAGTTAACATTCTTATTTTCAACTGTCTGGAACAGAGGACGGCATCGTGGGGGAGGGGAGGAGAGCACGAGGGAGGGAGGGAGGGAGGACGAGGGAAGGTTCCTGCACTCCTTTTCACCCTGCACTCTCACCGTCCCCCCTGCTCCAGAACTCCACTGTGGAGGCACGTTAACACCAAGAACCAGAGGGTTAAGGACAAGAAGAAGGAGAAAGTGAGACAGATGAGGAGAGAGCGAGACAGATGAGAAGAGTGCGAGACAGATGAGAAGAGAGCGAGACAGATGAGAAGAAAGTGAAACAGATGAGAAGAGAGCAAGACAGATGAGAAGAGTGCGAGATAGATGAGAAGAGAGCGAGACAGATGAGGAGAGAGCGAGACAGATGAGAAGACAGCGAAACAGATGAGAAGAGAGCGAGACAGATGAGAAGAGAGCGAGACAGATGAGAAGAGTGCGAGACAGATGAGGAGAGAGCGAGACAGATGAGAAGAGAGCGAGACAGATGAGGAGAGAGCGAGACAGATGAGAAGAGAGCGAAACAGATGAGAAGAGAGCGAGACAGATGAGAAGAGAGCGAGACAGATGAGGAGAGAGCGAGACAGATGAGGAGAGAGCGAGACAGATGAGGAGAGAGCGAGACAGATGAGAAGAGAGCGAGACAGATGAGGAGAGAGCGAGACAGATGAGGAGAGAGCAAGACAAGAAAGTGAGACAGATGACAGAAAGGAGAAAAGAGTCCTCTTCATGCTGTCCCTCGTCCCTGTTAGTGTAGTGTTTGTTATAGAAGGTTCTCACAGGTTCTAAGTAGAATCTAGAACCATTAACTATCCAAAGAACCCTTGGAGAAGCTTTTTTCCAAGAGTGTTTTAAAAGCCCAGAACCCTAGAACCCTGCATGAACACTGCATTTTCCAAACAGAACCCCTGGAAGAAGTTGAGATTGATCGTAACTATATAAAGAATCTGAGAACCTTTTTTATTTTTTTATTTTTTATTTTTTTAAAGAATGTAAAACAAGTTCTACTCTAAAACCCTAAGAATTTAGATCTCTTAAAGATTCTGTGTAGAACCCTGTAACAGAGAGTTTCCCTTCTGGAAAAGGCTTGAAGTATAAAACTTTTAGAAATTTAACATCATTATCCAAACTATTTAAAGAACCCTCGAGGAACCATTTTTAGGAGTGTAATAGCCCACAGTTTATGTCCAGAACACCACAGAGGCTTTCAGGTTGTACATCCAGGGGCAAAGCTTCTAAACAGAACATCGCAACAGAGGCTGATCCTTTCAGAGAGGGTTCCAAATAGAACTCTTAATAGCTTCAAATAGCTTAGAAGCTAAGAATGTAATGATCCAGAGATCCCTAGAGGAACTATTTTTTCTAGGAGTATAAGAGTATACACGTTTAGAAAACAGGTTTAAATGTAACACTCTAAGGATTTTTTTTTCATTTTTGTGGTTCTATGTAGACCGCTGCAATAGAGGACTCCAAGTACAAACGCTTCAGAAAGTTAGAACCATTAAGGATCCAAGGAGAACCTTGAGGGAAAAGGAGTGTAACAGGGGGAAAAAAATATATATTTAATCTAGAACACGAGAACCTTACAACAGAGAATCTTCCAAACAAAACTCCTATAAGAGTTATCCCTAGAACCACGTTTTTTTTTTTTATAGGAATGTAAAACAAGGTTCAATCTAATGCCTTAATGTGGTTCTCTGGTGGAACTTTCAACCGCGGGTCTCCCTTTTAGAAAGGTATCCAAGTATAACCTGTTTAGAACCCTAGAACCCTTAACTGTCCCCCAGTGTAAAAGTACAAAAGAAAGTTCC
>CM022763.1:31540339-31550339 GCA_012411365.1 Ameiurus melas
AGATTTCTATACATAAACATACACATACACTATATATATATATATATATATACACACACATACATACATATATATATATATAGAGACACACAAGTACACAACTGAACAACCTGGAGCTTTTTTATGTCGTGTTCCTTTTTTTTTCTATTCAGAAAAAAAAAAAAAAATTCATGTTGGCGTAAAAGCCAACGAGTGAACAGTCATCAGTGCAACTTTAAAACAAACAGAAAAAAAACAACAACTAATAATAATAATAATAATAATAAAATAAAAGTTATCAAGTTTAAGACATGCGATGCATATTTAGTCTTTTATTCGGATCGCCTCAGACTCTCGGTGTTACTCTACTCCAGGTTTTATTTTATTTATTTTATTTTTTTGACTTAAACAAATGTCTAACCAGGGCTTATCAACGGGGCCAGACAAGCAAGAACCAGTTCAACAGCGGTATGCATGCAACACACACACACACACACACACACACATTCAGGAGGTTTATAACTGTACATTTACTCCTCTTTCACTCACTGTTGGCTTTAAAAATAAAAAATAAACCTAAACAACAAAAGAAATGTAAATGAAAGCAGCATTGAAACACATCCGGCTGAAACTCGAACACAGGCGCAGGTCTGATTCCTCGTGTGAGTTCTTTGTTTGTTTGTTTTCTTAAATCTGAAGATTATTCATCCCTGCAGTGAATCACACATCAGTCTTTCTTGAACAGTATGTGAGTCGAGTTGTGCTCAGTAGTCTCTCTCTCTCTCTCTCTCTCTCTCTCTCTCACTGCAGCCTCAAATCCTGCAGTTACCCGAGCAGGCACGAGGGGGCGTGAAAAACAATCATAATAATAATAATAATAAAAAAGAATAAAATAAAGGCTCCGTGATATTTTTCTTTTCTTTTTTTTTATGTGCAACAAAAACTCCCTGCATTTGATAAAATCAGGCCACAAACAAACAGGCGACAAACAGAGATGAGCGTTCGGCTGACTTGCAAATCATCATCATCATCATCCTCATTATTATGGTTTTTGATTGAGTTTTGGTTGTTGGAAACGATCCCGAGCGAAGATTAAAATTGTGGAGAACAGGCATTCAACAGGAAACGGTGAAGGTCATGAGACGGATCACTAGGCTTTAAAAGAAGAAGAAAAAAAAAAAAGTTGAATACTTTAAAGTCGAGGTAGCTGGTGCAGAGATCCATAACACACAACAGGGGGAAAGTGTGAAGGTTCTGAAGGTTCTGAGGAGATCGGTTGCGTCCCGTCGATCCGACACACCTTTCTGATGTCAGCGTGACGTCACACAGGTGTGCGGACGCGTGCACGAGAACGATAGACTTTTACAAAGAAAAAGAGAAGAAAAGAAAGAAACACAGAATGCCAAATATATATATATATGTCCACATATCGTTGAGGGTATAAACGCAAAGCAGCTTGTTTTCCCCAAAACCCTAATCACGGATTAAACAAACAAACAAAAAAACATGATATATATATATATATATATATATATATATATATATATATGCATCATCATGACCATCATCATCATCATCATCAATGTACCTTCATAAATAAGAACCCCAGCCTGGATTTCACAGTGATGACCAGGATGTTAAAATTAAAGAAGGAAAAAATACTGATAAGATGATCGACTCCAAACGCAACTTTCCTGACGTGAAAAGCGAAAAGCAGCAGTTTTTTTCTTTTTTCTTTTTAACACACACACACACACACACACACACACACACACACACCTCTACATCATCTGCTGTAGGCGACTGCAGGACTACTCTTATTAAGAAGTAAAGCTATTGTATACAGTACTTTAAACTTTACACCACTTGCTGTTATTTTCGATAATTTTTTGAATATTATTCAGAATTAAATGCTTTAACTGATTGCAAAAAAACCATCATCATCATCATCATCATCATCACAACCACATGGCATTTCAGGTTCTCAGAAACAGTGTTGACCCAAAAAAAAAAAAAAAATAAATTCCCTTTTTTTTTCCAGCATACCTCAAGTGCCATCCGTGTGTGTGTGAGTGTGTGTGTTTTGATTTTTAATTCTTTTTTTCATTTTTTAAGTCAGTAACTTTGAGGAGCATCCGGTCATCCATCCATCCAGCAAAAAAAAAAAAAAGAAGTCATTTTTTTCTGATGTTTCTGACAATCAGGGCGATGTTTTTTTTTTATGTAAAAAGTACAATAAAAAAAGCTTTAGTACCAATGCACGTGCATGTCAGATCACTCAGGAGTTAGTTACAGGATATTTTATCCGTTTGAAGCCCAGGTCTATAGCGCTAATTTGGTTTTAGGTGAATAAAAGTGAGCCGCGGTCACTGAAGTTTTGGCCAGAGAGAGAGAGAGAGAGAGAGAGAGAGAGAGAGAGAGAGAAAAAAAAGAGAGAGAGAGAGGTTGCATGCCATGCATCACCGCGCTCCATTGGAGTACTTGGCCTTGGTGATGAGGTACAGCACGATGTCCTGGTGACCCCCGAACGCGGCGATGTGCAGCGCGCTCCAGCCCTCGCGGTTGGCGAGCCGGATGTCCGCTCCGAACTTCACCAGCAGCTTGACGAGCTCCAGGTTTCCATCGATGACCGACTGGTGCAGCGCGGTCTGGCCTTCAGGTCCGAACGAGTTGACGTTGAACTCACAGCTGCTCATGTTCTGCAGCAGGGAGTGCAGCTCCTTGGTGTTGCCGCGGCGCACCGCCTCCTGGAAAACCCGCTGCGGCGCAGAGCAAGTGGACACGTCCGCCTGGCTCATGGTGCGAATCTGGGGCGCGAGGATCACACCCTGCCTGGGCTCTGGGCGAGGAGATGGAGTTGTGGTAGGAAGTGATGGTGGTGGAGGAAGAGGACAGAAATGTGATATATCCCTTAAAGGAGAGGACGAATCCAAACGCGTAAAAGATCCGCAGGAGGCTCTCGATAGCAGCAGCAGGGTTAGACGGCAGACATTTCACTCTCAGCAGCAGTGATGTAGAAGTTTATTTCCCAAAAAATAATAATAATAATAATAATAATAATAATAATAATAATAAACTCTGAAGAGAACAAAAGTTTTCTCCTTCTTCTCCTCCTCCTCCTCCTTCACCGCTCAGCCTACAAGCAGCTCTTACATTCCTATCCTGGGTTCAAGAAGAAGGAAAGAAGAGACGCGTTTACAATTACACTGACAAAGTGAACATCACTTCTTCTTCTTTTTTAACGTATTTACGATTTAATTTAGATTTACACTTGCCTGTAAGCTTGTTTGTTTGTTTGTTTGTTTGTTGTTGTTGTTTCTCCCCCCCGGACGGCTCGAGCGTTGCGACTACTTCCCACGCGCGCGCGCTCCGAGCGTGTGTACGTGTAACGTGTGCTCCTCCGCTCGAGCGCTTTCCCAGCCAATCTCTGACTGGCCAGAAGCTGCGCGCGCGCGATTATTTCAGACGCGCTCATTTGCATATCAATGAGCCTCTAGAGAAGAGACCGGTGCGGAGTGGGAGGGGCCGCGCGAAGCGGATTGGCCGAGGGATTCCTCTATAGGGAGTGGGCGTGGTGTACTTGGCCACGCCAGAGAGGCGTGGTTTAAAAAAAAGAAAAGGGGAAAAAAAAGAAAAGAAAGCAGTGAAGCAGAGGGTGAAACATTTTCTCACCAAATGCAAAAAATTCAAATAAAATAGCCTAAATAAAAATAACAAATCATACACTTAAGAACGAGTGAAGTATATTATATTATATTATTATTATTATTATTATTATTATTATTATTATTATACTGAAAGACACTAATGGTTTGTATTAAAATGTCAGGTCTTCATATAGCTCAATGCAATAGTGAAAATATCAGCTCCAATGTTATTCCCTGATAACTTTATATCCAGACCTTCATAACCACCTTCAACCTCTCCATCCATCCATCCATCCATCTCATATACCGCTTTATCCTTTTTCAGGAACCTGGAGTCTATCCCAGGGAGCATGGGGAACAAGGCGGGGTTACACCCTGGACAGGGTTCCAGTCCATCACAGGACTCAATCACACACACACACACACAACCCGTTCATACACTACGGACACTTTACACACGCCCATCAGTCTACCATGCATGTGTTTGGATTGGGGGAGGAAACTGGAGAACCCGGAGGAAACCCCCACAGCACGGGGAGAACATGTGAACTCCACACACACACACACACACACACACACACACACGGCCCCGGCGGGAATCGAACCCTGGAGGTGTGAGGCGACCGTATATATTTATATATCTTAAACACACAGAAACCCAGGAGCAAGGCAAACCTCACGTCACCTTCACTGAAAACCGGTGTCTGTGGCTGTACTTTGCCTTGTTCCATCAAGGATGCCTCCGTTCTACCTTTACTATGTACCTTTTACCTGAGAAGGTCCACGTGGCCCATGCGATGCCCTTCAGGATCTCCTGAAGATCCAGACCTTTCCCTACCGTATTCTGAAGCTCAAAGAAAGCGCTCCATACTAAAGCTGTAGCACAACGTTCTAACAACGAGGAGAAGAACGAGTTTGTGAGTCTCCCTTTCTTCCACAACTGTACAGACCTACTGTGTGCCATCAGAAATGGTGTTATTTCTCCACACACACACACACACACACACACACGTGCAGTGAACCTTCTGGAAGAACTCAGCGCGTGGTAACACTTTCAGGGGAATCGATGTGCAAAAACAAGAGCGCTCTGAATCGGTTTCATTGGGTTTTTTTTTCTACATCTTTATCTGTGTCGCAGCTGTTTACAGTCACAGGAACCTAAACAACACCAAAAAGACTTGCTCGGCTTCCGGTGAGGCTGCAGGCTGAGGCGCGCGCAGAGAGTCACGCGCTACCGTGGGAACAGAGCAGAACACACACGCAGCCGCAATTTGGCGTGGAAAGCGCCGCGCACGCACACACACACGCACACACACACACGCACACACACACACACACACGCACACACACGCACGCACGCGCGCACGCACGCACGCGCGCTCGCCGTTTGCTCCGTATGGCCGACGCGGTAACCGGCTCTAATCACGTACCGCAGTAAAAAAAAAAATACGACTGTTCGTTTCCGGCCTCGTTGAAAGTGTTCGAGCTGTAAAATCTCAACAAGCAGTCACAGCTCTGTGTCGAACACCGCCTGGTCTCCTCAGATAAACATCTCACCAAATCCACAAAGAAACGAAGCGCGACTTTAATTAAAGTTTTACCCAGAGCGCACATAATACCGAAACACACACACACACACGTTCTCTCTTTCTGTGCCACAGCTTCACACCTCACAAACATCTCTGACCCAGAATCACTGACTGAAATAAAACCAGCACATTTTAGGTTGTGGGGTTTTTTGTTTGTTTTTGTTTGTTTGTTTGTTTGTTTGTTTTTTCCTATTCCGTGTATAGGTAACTTATCTCAGTTCCATTGTATTAAAGTACTCTCTATATGTGCATATTATATTTTGGTACATTTGCAAAACTTCTTCAAAATGTGCAAAAGCCATGCTTTCCGATAAACGGTCAGGAAAATCGGTACTTTATCTGTTGGCTATCGTTCCCTGGTCCCTAAGGTACCATTAAGCATACACATGCCTGTAGAAAGGTTCCTGAGGTTCACCTTTACTCTAAAAGGTCATTACGGTCCGAGCAGGTCATTTTTAAAAGGTCGTTCGATCCGTATTTCCAGGTGAAATATGCATATCCATGGAACAGTAGAGTTTAGTACCCTTTTTTTTTATCTGATCGTGCAGGGTACCTGTGGGAAGTCACCTGTGGACAGTGTTTAGTTAAGATTAAAATAATCATCGAAAGAGAACCTTTCCTGCATCAGTCACAACACATGCTAGAGAAATAACACTGTGGAAATGTCCAGTATGGAGCCATTTGGGGTTCAGCTTTTGTTTCACAGCTTGAGCAAAAGGTGCAGGTATCTGTCCTGGCTAGTGGAAGAGGGAACGAGTGAGCGATCCCTCCCTCCCTCCCTCCCTCCCTCCCTCTTTCTGTGCAAATATTTTACAACGTGCCACTACAGAGACATAGATTAGCAGACGGGATTTTTACCCCTAATCCTGTTGGGTCTGTCAACACAGATGAAACACTGTACTGGAGCGTCAGTTCTGACCGTTACCTGCTTACAAGCCCCACCCCTTCCATTCTGTGGTGCACCGTGGGTCAGGTGAGTGAAAGAAGTACCCGTCGCTGCATCCTGAATGACTTGCATATCAACATTTATAAATCAACCCGTGATCTTCAATCGTGGAAAATGTTGATTTTTTTTTTGGTCTATTCTCACGTTGGTGAACAGGTTCCTCCCTGCACTGGGATTTAGCCCTCTTGTCATCTCAATCTAAAGAGAGCGATGCAGCGGCGCTTTAGTCCATTAGTCTGTCCAGACCTCTCACCGTCAGAGCTTCAACTTTCAGGCTAATATCACCATCGACGCCATCACACTCGCCCTCTCGTAGATCGCTAACTAGCCGAGTCGAGTCTCTGTCGTAACTCCGCGTCATAGCTGCATTGCATTCTGGGACCGAGTCCAAAGTTTGCACCAGTGCCTGCTCTGCTTCTCTTCTGGATGTGTCATTAACACGACATTTAGCATTTTAGGAGCCACCAATGAAATCCAACTGAGATAGTTGAAAATGCTTCTCCGATTGTACATCATTTTAACCGCGCTAGCGATAACAGTGTCCCTCTGAGACATCGGAGCAGCACTAACGTCTCTAACGTCGAATTTCACCATAAACACGTTTCCGGTGTTTCAAATAAAGCTGGAGGTTGATCTGAGCATGGATTTATTTCTGGAACATTTGAGGTGGTTCATTACTTGCTAGCGAGATTAGTCTCATAGCTGGAGTGCAAAACGAGCGAAGCAGATTTTAGGCACTGACCCCGTCTGGTCTGATTGACTGCGTCTGAATTAAGTACTGTCAGGGATAGATTGTGGACCTCAGATTCCTCACAAAACAGATTCTTCTGGTTTTTTTGAAGAATCATAATGTCTCATAATAATAAAAGAATAATAATAATAATTATTAAGTGTATGTATCGAACATAAAGACACAAAAGGGTTAGACACAATGTGAGCAATGCTGCTAGGTTCTCCAGGTTTGGACACTTTCTTCGAGGATTTCACCCTTATTTTAACTGAAGTCTCTTCAGTTCCTAAAAAGGTTCTGGTTTGTAACCTTTTATCACAGGGAAACATTGTTGTGGAACTTTCAAGGGTTCTGGATGGTACCTTTCTGTGTAGAAAAGTCCCTTCATTTAGCCTATTTATAAATGTACATAAATATGATCACTTCCTAAACCTAGCCAGTAGAATCAAATATAGTGTGTGTGTGTGTGTGTGTGTGTGTGTGTGTGTGTGTATATATATCTCCGTTTTTTGTTTTGAAGAAAAGAGGCATTAAGACATTGAGTTATTTTGTTCTGTTGAAAGGTATTGACCACATTTGAGATGGTTAAACACCTAAAAGTGTACCTAGCAGCATATATATCCAAAGTAAACCAATGTTTAATATCAAACACTGTTTAACAAAGAAAAAAAAGGGACTCTTATAACGTTCACAAACGCTATTTTCAAACAGCCGCCAGTACCTAAACCCCCCCCCCCCTCCTCCTCCCCCCTCCACACTGTGAGAGACTCTCCTTCTCGCAGCCTCGCTCAGAGGTGCGCGCGCGCGGGAAGAGATGGAGACGGGGCGGGGCCTGGCAGGCGGGGCATCTACAGCTACTGACCTGACATTGAAGAGGATACTGAGGAACGCGGGGTGACGTCGGCGCACATGGGCGGGGCCTGGGAGGCCCGGCAGCTACCACGTGTAGCAGGAGCGTGGGAAAGAGGCGAGCTTTTCTTCCCAGTGAAGAAAGAGAGAGGATCGGGTGACAACGGCGCAGAAAAAGGCCAGGCTGATCCGGGACAGGGGCTGAACCGAGCTCCCGACACACACACACACACACACACCACACACACACACACACACACACACACACACACACACTACTTTATTTCAAGTATGGTGGAAGCGATACAGTTACAGCAGATACTTAGATGCTTATGTTCAGGTTTAAAGAAGGAACATCATGTGTAGGTCGTTTTGCTGGATGTCTATGAAAAGCTCTCTCACACACACACACACACACACAGTTTGCAGAGAAAATCAGAGTTGAAGAATCTGTGCAGCCCATCCTGCTTTCCTGTTTTCAAGCTTGCAAAACAATCTGGCAAGATCCGAGTGCCAAATGGGCTCCGATTCAGCTCTTACAACCGTTACACAAACACGTAGGACATAAATAAACTGATCGCTGGCGTTTCTCGCTCGGATCATAACCCGTTAAGCACTCCGCCGATTCGTTACGGAGCACCAAGAACAGCTAAAAGAGCTCGCGCTGGAGGGAACCCTACGTTCCTCCACGGAGCTAGGGATTCTTCGCTCCCTCGAGCGCTCCGATATCACGGGGTTCCGTCTAGAACCGTTAAGGGTTCCCCCGGGCCCGGAGGAACAAGCGAAGAATCCTCGGAGACCTTTATCTTCCTCCGATGTGCACCTTGTTGAGGAATCTCACACACACACACTTCACGTGTGGAAGAATGACGTGGAAAAACACGTGAAAGTGCATTTCAGCATTACGTGAATTACGTGATCAATACAATCGTTGTGAAAATAGATCAACGGTGTGAATGAGGAAGGGAGAGGAGAAAAGAAAGAAAGAAAGAAAGAAAAAAAAAACGTAAACCAGAAGAGTGAGAGCGAGCGAGAGAGAGAGAGAGAGAGAGAGAGAGAGAGAGATCGTTGTCGTTTAAAACAATGACACGTAATCCGTCTCATCAAAATAAATAAATAAATAAATAAAAATCACTCGGCGTGTCCGTGAACGACGTCTGAAATCCATCTCTGAGATTTATACATACAGTCAACAGTCATGGTGGAGGTTCTGGGAGGGATTCATGTCAACCTTCTGCATACTGCTAGTAAAGAAAGAAAGAAAAAACGTTGACCTTAAATAATATCATTATGTAAATGTCGTCATTTATACCACTGCATTAAACGAGTAGGTTTTCTGAGTGGTAAAAGTTCTGTGGCTCTTCTAACCATAAATGATTGTATAACTAATATTAAAAGGTGTGTACGATCTGCTCAAGTCTGGAAAGTTACAGGGTTCATTTTATTTGATTTTTATTTTGTCCCCCCCACAGACACCTGCAAAATGTTTTCTTTCCTCCGGTCCTATTAAAAGAAAAAAAAGAAAGAAAAGAAAGAAAGAAAAGTGTATGCGATTAGCTGATAAGATGTTCTGGACCAGTGCTATCTGCACATTGAGCTCAAAACCATTTTGTGTAAACAGAAGTTGTGCTGAAATGATTTTTGTCTGTGGGAAGAAAACACCGGCCAAAAAAAAAAAAAACGGGTGTAAATAAAAGCGGATAAAAACACAGTACAGCAGAGTTCCCTCACAGCAGAGCAGCCACGCAGTCCTGTAATACATTAAGAAAGAAAGAAATAAACGAATCAATAAATGAACTAAATAATCCATTCATTTATCTGAGCATGACATAGTGTTCGTGTTGGGGGGGGGTTTGTTTTTTTTTAAACCACCTTTTTTTTTCTTTTCTTTTTTTTAAATCTTTGGTTAAAATCAGTCTCATGCTGCAACTTTTATTTCCTGAAAATATTTCGCCCCAGACCTAAAAATTGAGGAAGGAACGAACGTGTAAAGCTATATTTATGATTACGCCACAGTTTGTGTTGCAAACCACATCGTGCTACTTTCTCACAGATGTCTGAAACCAGAACTCGGTCACGGACGCCACTCTCACGGCCTGTTTTCTTCGTTTATCCCCGTCATGTTGCTTAACACGCTCTCTCTCTCTCGCTCTCTCTCTCTCTCTCTCTCTCTCTCTCTCTCGCTCTCTTTCACGAATCTCAGTTGTTGCTCAAACACACACTCAGGGTAACATTTCTTTCACAGATGAAGCTGTTTTAA
>CM022763.1:31555339-31565339 GCA_012411365.1 Ameiurus melas
AAACTACTATGTCAGTGTTCTGGACAGCATGAAACAGATGTACAGCTCAGTCACACACTTTATTTGAGGTGGCACGAAATGGTGTGTGTGTGTGTGTGTGTGTGTGTGTGTGTGTGTGTGTGTGTGTGACTGACACAGGTGCCCTCTGCAAGCCCTTTTTGCTCACTCTCACGCTCTCCCGATTGCACCTTGAATGATCTCTTCCCACACACACACACACACACACACACACACACACACACACACCGGTGGTGCTGAAGTGAAAATACCGGCAACTATTTACCCAACTCCTGAGTTTCCCATGCCAGCGCAAGTCAAAACCTGCTCGAGCCACACAGACCGCTTATCCCAGTCCTGCCTCACTTTCCACCCAGTGTGTGTGTGTGTGTGTGTGTGTGTGTGTGTGATCACTTTGAGTTGGTGAGAAAGTCATGACTAGACAGATCCAGATCCCTCGGGCGAACGGGACACACACAGACACACACACACACACAGACACAGACACGCTTTCTGTTTTGGGTCATCGTTTTCCGCGTTCCAAGAGCGTTGTAAAAATGAAAATGGTCCGGTCATGCATGACGTCACGAGCAATAAATATAAATATAAAGAGGAGGACACAAATCAGGTCTGTGTCTGGAGAATAAAAGCGTGAAAACGTTTACACTCCGCCGCGAGTCTCACATACGGCTTTAATCAGGAGAAAGTCTTCGTGAATAAGACGGTGAGAGAGACCGCAGACGGGATGGAGGGTGGGGGTGCACAGGGAAAACTGTCTCTCTGACTCACTCTCTCTCTCTCTCTCTCTCTCTCTCTCTCTCTCTGCCGCTCCCATGGGAAAATCCTGGACTGTAGCACACAGGAGGCAGGCCTGCACCGGGGCCAGGTCATGTGATCACCCAGCCAGCCAATGGCGTAACAGAGCTTTGATTCAAATCAGGACACATGAGCAGGTAGACCGCTGAGGAAGTGTGGGAAAAAAATAAATAAAAACAGTCAAACTGACAGAGCCGGGGTGCGCAAACTAACGCTCTTCTCTGTCAGAATGATGAAACCCAAAAATCTATTGATGGCTGTTATTTATTTGTTTGAAAAAAAAAAAAAAAAGATATATATAGAAATCCAGTTTCGGTTGGCGATACAGCGGGTTTTTCCTCCACACTGTGCATGGTGACGACACGTGAACGCTTCACTACGATCCTGCGCTCAACGCATTAAACATCACGATACAATCACTGACTATATTTCACGACATCCGAGAAAAACTCTCCTTTTATAACCGCTTCGACACGTAGAAATGTTTATTCGGACCAGAACACTTGGCTGGAAGTCTCGGGGCCGTGTGTGTGTGTGTGTGTGTGTGTGTGTGTGTAGCGTGTAACCGGACTCCGGAGCGCTCGTTTGTTTGCAGTAAAGTGCTCGGGGTCGACCTCCTGCCTCGTCGCCACGGCTCCTTAAGGTGGTTTTCATTAGCGGGCCTGTCAGCGCTAATAGCGTGTGTATTATTATTCGCAGTGTGTGTGAGAGCGAGCGGGGCTCCAGTCCTGATCTCCGGTGCTGGGTAGGAGACGGTGAAAAAACAAACAAACGACAACAAAAAAAAAAAGCCTCGCAGATGTGAAGATAAACGCTGCTAAGGAACGTCGGAGAACGCAGGATGTCCCCGTGTTACCATCCAACGGTTTACATCAATGCGTATATTTTTAAAACGCGTCAATTTAGATGAATCGATGCAACTGTTTATACGCCGAAATACCCGGACGGTCTAGTGAAGCTGATTTGTCCGGAACTCCGACGGTTCCTCCAGTGAAAACGATCGCCGTCATCAGCATTAGCACATTTATTTACGCTAGGTTTACTCCAGGTTCAGTTCAGATAACGGAACTAATGAAATGAACTGTTCCCTAGCTCAGGGGATCACTCATCTAGAACTCTTCAGCTAGAACGAAGGGGTTCTCTGGGTTCGTCCCTCTGAAGTAAAACTCCGGCATGAAGCTCGTTCAATTTGTTGACGATCGGGTTTTCTCACGCGTGAATGAGGAACCCAGTGCGGACTGAGCCAACGTTTAGATTCACAGTCCCAGAATGCACTGCAAGCGACCCGAGCGCAGAACTCGGATCAGCGTGAAAATGGACTAAAAGGCTAAAGCGCCGCTGCATCGCACACTTTACATAGAGAGGAGTAAATCCCGCTGCACCGCTATCGACAGGTTTTGGGAAAGGGATTGTGGGTAATGTGGGAAACCGTGAACCAAAGTGGAAACGGAGCGCCATGTTAACGTAAGAAATATAAACTTTAGTACAAAATAAAGACGATCGCACGTTTAATCATCAATCAATCGTTTTCTTTAAAGTTTTCACACAGAACCCGACAGCGCAGTGGTGGCGTTTGTTTGGTTTTTTTTTTAAAGAAGGAGCCTTTTACAATTTTGGAATGGTTTTAGGTATGGAAACGTTTTGAGAGTTACATCAGAAAAAAATACATTAGAGCGAGAGCGAGAGAGAGAGAGAGAGAGAGAGAGCGAGAGCGCACAGGTTCTCTTGTTCCTTCACGCCCAATTAACCGGAACAATCGTCCCATCCTGTTTCCCAGCGCATTGTCATGGGAGCGCTACCAGATACCAGCGTATTTCACACCGCCGCTCCTCTCCTCGCTTTCTGTTCTGAAGTGACACACATCCAGCAAGCATGCGGAGAATGTCCTCCGCGCACCGTGAGTCATCCTCGGCTCCTCGACGACCTCGGGCCAAGTTCGGGCCTGAGAGACACACCGAGCCCGGCCCCGCCCACACCTGCACCTGCAGCCAATAAGAGCCGCTCCAGTGCGATACCAGCAGAACGAACGCTTTACCCAACAGCTCTTTCACACGTTCTCGATTGATCAGAAAGCATGATGATTACGTGGGTGTAGAATTCCAGTGAAGCAATCAGGATGGTCATGTGTGAACGGAGAGGTGGAGTTAATACGCCTTTTCCCTCGTGCTAGCAAGGTCAGCAAGGTTCATCACGAAACTGCAGCGATTCAGAAATCCACGGTCTGAAACGAGGGAGGCGTCGATACTCGTACAATCGGTCCGATACAGCGCTCGTTTACTCGTTTTAATTGAAGCAAAACTAAACGATCGCCGCACATCCCTACTTGAAATTCCGAGAGGAACGGTACAGTCCAGGAGCATGCGAAGGGAAAGAAATCGGAGCGTGACGTGTCCCGGAGGAAGCACCTGTTAGCCTTCACCCTCTCAGATAATGGTGTGGGAACTGGCAAGAACTAAATCGAAGAGAAAATTCGGGTAAGAAAACAAGACGAGGGCGCAGGGTTAAGGGGTTAATGAGGTGGGCTGAGAGCGTGAGAGGGAGACGAGGGTTCAGGTCCCTCAGGCCTGCAGATTTCGGAAGCAAAATTTCTGCAGATAGAATAGAACTTCCTCCAAAAGTTCTTCCCGGTTAAACACCTCTCCTCGGTCTGGCCGACGATCAAACACGTCTCCGTCGGGACGAGAGTAACCGCGGGGGGGGGACGGTGCCGTGTCCGATCGCGGATTGAAAAAGTGAGCCGGAACAATCCGGAACGTCGTTGCGGAACCCTCGGCGTCATGGACAGGGTGAAAATCCGAGTTATCTGCTCGTACCTGCTGCGTGACGGACAGACACTGCGTCCGCACCGATGCAACGAGGTCCGATCGAGAGAAAAAAAATAAGAGCAAATCGGGTTTCGTCTTTCACTAAACGTCGCCCGGTTTGTCGTTCCAGGCGTGATCTGAATCGGAGACGGGAATGTAAACAATCGAAATCACTTCCTCGAACCGTGTTCCTCTAAACCGAACGTGTAAAGACCTGATCATCTCACCTTACTCTGTAAATGCAGCTAGCGTGTAGGTCTGGTGATTACGTTAGTCTGTGGCGAAATCTGATCTGGGACACAATTCGATTCTAAATATGTGAATTAATTCAAAACTAAAACTGAAAAGAGATGAATTAATAAACGTTCTTTTCCTATTTGAACGTTTAACGTTTAATCAGCTTCCTGTGATATTCACCGGGTTAGCGTGAGACTTTCCAAATCCGTACAAACGTCAGTATTTTGAAACGGGAACCTCCTCCGCCCCCAATCGGAGATCCACCACCTTCCAAACTCCACTACCAAACAACCGCCGATGCCTCTCGCAGGCGTAAAAGAGGTCTCGTTCTGCGGCTGGGAAGAGCGTGCGAAAGAGTTGGAACGACGTTTATCGAGGCAGAAAGAAAGGAACACACACACACAAGCAATGGAGAGCAGATAACGAGGAAATGAAGGGGAAAGGGGGCGCGGGGTTAAGGGCTAATGACGGAAAAGACTTCAAAGCTCCAGCTCGTGCGGCGTCCATGTCGACCAGAGGAACTCGGAGACGGAGAACAACAACAGAAAGGGGGCGTGTGACAGAAGGAAAGAGGATACGGTGGTACACGTGAACTGTGTCCACGGAAGTAGGAGGAGAAGGTTATTGTATTTAACAGTAGACACTGCCACACAGCCGCTTTACAGAGATCCTCATTAGGATGTAGGTTTATGTCCTTACTGTACAGATCCAGAGGAGGCAGTAGCAAGGAACATCCTCCTGAGACGACCTGAAGAAGAAAACCTCTGAGGAACCGGACTCAAAATGGAACCACTTTTTGAGGAAACGCAGTAAAGAGAGACGTAGCTTATTTTATGGCGGCTGTGGTGTAGTCACAACGGATGGCCCAGACAAAACCGAGGGTGCCAATACTTTTTTTTTTAGTCGGGGGTGGGGGACAGAATTTGCATCATTTTCATCAGGAATTCGAGTGTACTAGATAGAGTCTACACCTCCGTTACGCTACGGCCTGTGTACTGAGAACATATAGTGACAATATTCATTTGGGATCGCCCAATCAGTGATCGGCACTGTTTTTAGCTCCACCCCCATATCCATCTATTCAGATTTCTTTGAATAATTCCGGTTCAACTCCAAGGTAAAAACAAAAATGTTTTTTTTTTTTTAGATACTAGTACAAATCTAACAAACATCAGTTTAAATAAACATCAGACAACGTTCACATTTAACCCCACCCCCCCAATCAAAATAGCCGCTCACAGCACGAACAGTAAACACAGCAACGCGTATTAGCTTGGAATGAGTTACGCTGTATATGTTGTAAGTATTAACTTTAGATCCAGACATATGATACTGTCGACGTAAACCTGCGATTATAGGCCCCGCCCTCAAAAACAACGCCAGAATATGCCCTCAAGTATAGAAGCTTGAAAACGTACTAATCGTAGGAGGACGTTTTACGGGTGGGAGGGGGGGGGGGGGGGGTGGGGGGTTATAGGGAAGGTTGTGTGGTGTGAAAGCAGTGAGGTGAAATTTAAAGAATGGCCAATCTGAGAGAGTTCCAGTGTCACAGACCCCGTCTCTAACCCTTCACCCCTCCCTCTCGCTCTCTCGCTCGTCCCCAAGCCGGCCCCAGTCAATTCCCCCGGGCCTGAGGCAAGTCCCCTTTCAGTCTCTTGTGACACTAATTATGAGTGTGGGAACTGAATCCGGCCGTAAGTCCGTGCCCCTGTGGTCCTTCTCACCCCTCAGCAACCTGCCCACCCGCCCCCCCCCCGCCATCCCATCAACTCTCTCTCTCTCTTTCTCTCTCACACTGATATGATGAGACCTGCTCCAACTACAACATCTCTGATATCTCCCAGAACAGAGCTGAGAGCCGTCTCTCCCTCTCTCCATCAAACACCGACGCCCCCCCAACACTACCACAAAAAAAAAAACCCCAAAAAAAACCTCTCCATCCCTGACGATATCTCTTCGCCGATAACCATGGGAACGGCTGTGTGGGAACCAACCGGCTCGGCTCGGCTCACCAAAATAGATCCGGGAAAGAGAAAGACACACACACACACAAAAAAAAAAAGCGCAACAGAAATGAAGGAATGTCTCCCAGGACAGGGGGCGGAGTTAAAGTGTTGATGGACAGGTAAACATCAAGTTTTTTTATTCCTCTTACACCACAGCAGTTTACCAACTAGAACAATTTTTACTCATTAAAGAGCACACGTCGAGCCCCAGCACTACCAAGCTGCCACTGTTGGGCCCTTGAGCAAGGCCCTTAACCCTCTCTGCTCCAGGGGGCGCTACATCATGGCTGACCCCGCGCTCTGACCCCAACTTCCTGACATGCGAGTATGCGAAGAAAAGAATTTCACTGTGCTGTAATGTACACGTGATTAATAAATAAAGACTATCATTATCTGTTTATTGTTCATGAAACGTTCCCTCACCATCCCTCTCTTTATTCCCTCTCTTTATTCCCTCTCTCTCTCTCTCTCTCTCTCTCTACAAGTTACAAATCTACCAACGTAAAAACCATGTCGAAACTCCTCTGTGCTGAAGATGCGGGAAAACCGAAAGTTGCAGCTGTTACACAGCGCTGACACTGGAGACTCCTTCCGTAAACACGACATAAACACACTTCTCCTTACAGAAAACCACTTTTTAATCCGCCGTGCACGTCCCTGTGGATGAGCCGTTACTATAGAAACGATAAGGTATCGGAGCGAGCGCATTCATATAAACCTGCGCTGCTGTCAGAGCCGCTGTTCTAGAGAACTAATCAACACTGACGCCATCAAAAGGACAGTCTGATAGCGGTCCGATCTCAGGCTCGACGTGAACTCTGAAAAGGTGAAAGGCAGCGCAGGGTCAACCTTCGGCCCGCTCCTCCTCTTCCTCATGCGTCAGCAACGTGAATGCGTTCGTGTGGTTCTTGTGAGAAAACCCGATCTCTCCATCCGGAAAGGAGAGAGATGGAGGAACGAGTGCGTCGTCTTTTTTTTTTTTTTTTTTGCGCTTTGCTAATTTTCCATTCCACTTTTATCCTGTCTCTATGGCGAGGTCGGGCGCTCCCGCTCTCAGAGCCGTTCCCAGGCCGGGCCGTCTGTCCCACAGGAGGAACCTCCGCTCGACCCTTCCCAACCCGGAGCGCGCACACACACACACACACACACACACAGCCATCGATAGCATCGGCCCTGGAAGCTCTGCCAGCCACTGATAACTCCGCCCCCTCAACCCCCCATTCCCAGGCTTAATACACACACACACACACACTTCCGTTTGGCTTTAAATGCTGTCAATGCAATGCGCACACACACATTTCTGTTCAGTGACGAATCGTGTTTTACCCCACACTTTCAGAAACAGGAACAAGCCTTAAATGAGAACCCTGTGGTTCTAACCCAGTGCTCCCGGTCTGTTTTCCAACCGAACACCAGTAAAAGTTCTAGCGTTGTAGAGAAACGCCAACATTGTGAATTGAACCCTTTAAAAGCGAACCGACCCGAGACCATCTTGGGAGGTGGGTCAGGGTCAGGGTCAACCCGGTACGGTTCCCCAAAAAAACGTGCGCTACGAAACACACGCGAACTCTCGTACAAGCCTCCAAACAAACCGCGTTATTCAACATGGCCGCGTCTGCTGGAACAGCGCCGTTTGGTTAGGGACAGAAATGAAACAGCTACACTTCTCCAAATTTAGAAGGATGACTATATTAAAAAGCCACCCACATGAATAAATTCAAAAGTGTTGCTTCAGTTCTCAGCACAACTGACAGACGGAGGATTTAACTGGAACGCTCTGCTGTGACGAGATAAAGGGGAAGAAGTAACGGCAGAAATACAGAACGCCACACGATATAAACCGCGATCCGGTGGACGCTCGGCCGCCGCCATTTCTCCGTACAAGCCCCTCGGCGAGGATAATACAATACTGTTTTTCCGAATTATATAAGAGAACCGGCCCTTTTTCACTCGCTTCACCTCTTCGGTCCACTTCAAGGGGTCCGAGTTTCAGTCCTTTAAAACTCAGAGGGTGTGAAATCACTGTCTGTCTGATGACGTGGTTCATCAGCGCACGTCACCTGCGACCAAACCCCCGACGAACGGCTACCACGACGCGTTGAACGTTACTGACTCGGCTAGCAACAGCAGGAGCAGCTAGCGTGATGGCGAGACAAAAGGGAGGGGGAGGGGGAGGGGGCTCAGAGAGAGTGTGACTCGGTGCAGTTACAGTTCTCACAGCTCTCATCCAGATCAACAGTACCGAAGACTTGTTCGGTTTCATCCTTTAAAGGTTCCAAGTAGAACCTCCTTATAAATCTAGAACCCATTAGCCATCTCAGCGCATGCGTGTGTGTGTGTGTGGGGTTTCATGCTATGTAACCGAATAGCTACAAAAAGTACTCGTAGTCCCACCCACCCCTCTCTACTAATAGATTTTCTCCCTCACACACACACACACACACACACACACACACACCTCTCTTTTAGTTCCAGACCGTTCCTCCTTTAGCAAACACAAAACCATGGGTCACTGATTCTCTCCCTGTAAAACACACACACACACACACACACACACACACACTATTCCCATGGAGCAACAACAGCCACCACTACAGCTACATTTACAGCAGTCGTATTAAAATGGTAAATATATAAATATATAAATATATATGGATATAAACACAGTGTGTGTGTGGTGCTGTTACAGGAAAATAATCAACAAGCGCGACGCAGAGCTACTGTTACCATCCTGAAGTCCCCGAGTGTTTTATTCCTCTTACACCGCAGCAACGTACCAACGAGTGGAGTTACGTCCTTATTAAAGAACGACGCGTCAGAGTTCTTGTCCGTTTCAAGTTACATTAACAAGTTAGCGCCGGACGTTACAGCAGCTATACGCCGTCGTAAAGAAGCGTAAACTCCTCCGTCCTGAGCATGTCGCAAAACCTAAAGTTACAGCGAGTGTCACACAGCGCCGACACTGGAGACTCCTTCCGTTCTGAGCCGTTTATCTGAAGCGTCCGCCGTGCCAGTCTGCGACCGAGCCGTTACTATAGAAACGGCAACGTATCGATAAAAGTGTGTTCATATAAACCCCACGCCGTGGTGTAACAGCGGATCAGGAATACCTTCTACATCGTTTGTGGAAAGTTCGATGGGTTCAGCGAGGAACGAACGTTGCGAAACTCTTTCTCTGGTGGTGTTTTTTTTTTTTTCCTCAACGGTTCGTGTCGTGACTCGTGTCGTGCGAGGTTTTATTTTTTTTTTTCCGCATGTGGAGGCTGAACTGCTGATGACTCAATGTGTTATTAAATAAAATGACTCCGATGTAGCAAAACACACCGTGAAGACCCGGCTCATGGCCGCGGGGTGTGTGTGTGTGTGTGTAACATGTCTTACAGCTAGGTTTAATTCCACACATCATACTCAGGATTGTATAAATATCATCATATGAGCATTAAGAACTTACACCGTTCATGGATATCAGTGTATTATAAAGCAAAAAAAAGAATCAAATAAACCCATTCTCATTAAATATGAACGTTTCCATTAGCAGGAATCAAAAGTTTCAGAGGCGGAGCTACGTTTGTGCTCAGACTGATGTCAATAACAATAAACAAGCTTTCGACCAGCCATGTGCAAGTTTGGATGAGGCCGACGTGGCATCCGAAACATTTACACACACACACACACACACACACACACACACCCTGCTAGCTAGCTAACTTAGGTAATATTAACGACGAAATGATCGTGGTTGCCATGGCGTTGCCGAAATATATCCCAACAGGTTTAATAAATCACTGAGGTTGTAAATCAAGACTAGTTTACTAGAGTTAGAGGATAATGCTAATGCTAATGCTAGGCTATTAGGGATGGCACGAGGCCATGTGGGCAGGGCTCTAATTTACATATTGATATATATTCATGAAAGGGAGGGGTTTTAATAAGGGGAAATGTGTGGAGATGTTCCTTGGTCACGTTTATCGTTACTTATAAATTAATCTGAAGTAAATCTAATTGGTGTGTGTGTGTGTGTGTGTGTGTGTGTGTGTGTTCTCTTGACTCAGAGTCTGATTTAGGAACACAGAAAATATTCCGTCTGATAAACAGTCGGAAAATATTGTGATGACTCGGACATGCCTCAGGGGCTGCCTT
>CM022763.1:31570339-31635339 GCA_012411365.1 Ameiurus melas
ACGGAGCCGCCGTGGGGCCGAGAGCGACTCGGGCAGGTCATGATGAGCTGCTGAATCAGGACGTGCCGAGTTACAGCGGCGTGTTCCTCTCATACTGCACTCCACATGCCAGAGTAAAGTCAGAGTTGGACGGGATTAGTTTGCTAAATGAAAATAAACCCTATCTCTACTTTTACACACACGCTGACTTTTACCGTCACTTTAAATCGCGTCAGCACCTCGGAACTCTGTCGTATTCCCACAGTGCACTGCGTTACGCCGTGTACGAACCCCAAACACCAAGTCGCGTCGCAAATTTAGAAAGAATTCGCGACAGAATCATGCATTTTTGGCCGCAACGATCACAAAAAAAAACTGATACGACGATAAAATAATAATAATAATAATAATAATTAAAAGCTCTGACTGGAATAAAATCTTATTTTAAAATTTCAAACTGTATCTTTTTTTTATTTTATAGTCACTGGAGAGTTTTTTAGTCAATTATAATGATTCCAATCGTTAAATGAAACTGATGTTTATTTTGCTGGCAGTTTTGGCAGTTCATCCTGACGCACGCGGTGAGAGATGTGTTCGAGTATCACGATGGGGAGATCTTCCAGCTCGAGAGCTACACAGACACGTGATGAAGCGGCGAGCGCGTGACGGTGACGTACGGACAGAGAGACGCGAGGATTACGGAGCTCCTGGTGGGGTTAATGATTGTCGATGGGTATCAATAGGCCACACAGGGGGCTCGGGGCTTTAACCCGAGTGAAGGAATGCTTGCGAGAGCCGAGGAGAAAAGACACACAGCCGCCGCTCATCAAAAGCCCCACCATCAGATAACAAAAGGGTTCAGTTTGCCTGGGTGGCCTTTCAGCAGATCAGCCCCGAGGGGGGGTCGGGGGGGTCGGAGGTACTCGAGACCCTCCAGCCTTCTCATTCAAGAAATCCAAAGCCTTTTCTCTTCCTTCTTCCCCCTCTCCACATTCCTTCACTCACCTCTCCGTACCGCTCGCACCCTTCTCACTCTCCTGTATACGCACTTGTCCAGGACAGACTCTCGCACGTCGAGGTGGAGGACAGGAAACGTCCACCAAAAGGAAAGAGCAGAACATGGATGGACAGGTGAAGAGGAAAGTGGTGAGCATGTTGGCGTGAATTACACCGAGCACGTCAATGATCTAATCTTCTTCTGATTTACAGATAGAACTCCATGACTGAATTTATCCGGCCTAATAATCCGACTACACGCAACATGTATACTGTCTCACAGTTTTTCTACCACAAACCTAAATCAATCAATCAGGTCAATGCTAACACCTGATTGGTTGTTTCACACTGAATAAAAGCAAAGCATTTTTGGACACCCCCCCCAGTCATCAATATTTGTTTTTTTTACCTTTTTTATTAGTAAATAAAGAGAGGTTGGGGCGTGGCAGAGTAACAAAGGCTGATCATCGATACTTGAATAATTTTGATTGCAGCTGTAAGTATGCAAGTAAGAAAATAATTAAGTACACAGGTTCGTAAGAACTAAGTACAGATGTAAATAATTGCGGAATTAAGTAAGTAACTAGATATGTATGTATGTGATCATGTAATAGCACACAAGTATGCAAATGCATAAGTAAGTATCCAAATAAGTAAGTACCTATCGATCTATATATGTATCTATAACAGCAGGATGTTTATTCATCTCGGTTTTTCCCCTTCAAGCCACTGCCACATTTAAAACTACATTCTGATGAAAAATGATAGAAGACGCCACTTTTTTGCAGTTGTAGATTAAAAATAAATACATTTTTAAGAAGTCACGGCTTCGGTTCGTCCAGAAACTGTCTGAAGGAGGATGGCGTATCTGAGGAATGCCGGAGAAAGCCGGACGTGCTGCCTCAGCGATTTTAGTACACAGGATGTGACCTTTTTGAGGAAGCGATTGTTGTTGTTGTTTTTTTTTTACTCAGTACAAGCTCGATGGTTATACTTCTGTCCCAGTGACCAGAAGGTTGTGTGCTCAATTCCCTCGACTAACCCTAACCCATACTCTCAAAGGGTATGTGCAAGTGCACACACGTAGGGAAGTACGCAAGTAAGGAAAACATGAACAAGTACGTACACATTTACATAAGAATGTAAGAAAGTAAGTACACAAGAAAAAAAAAAGTGCTGAATTAAATATGTAATGTAACTAGATAAAGAACATAAGTAAGGAACTAAGTATGCAAGTACATAAGGAAGTATCCAAATAAGTATGTAACGAGATAAGTATTTATGCATCCAAGTAAGAACACAAGGAACTACTGTATTCAAGTATGTAAGTACACAATTATGCAAGTACGTAGGCAAGTAAGTATTTAACTACCTCAGTAAGTATGTAACTACATCAGTATGTAACTACATCAGTATGTAACTACATCAGTAAGTATGTCACTACCTCAGTAAGTATGTCACTACATCAGTAAGTATGTCACTACCTCAGTAAGTATGTAACTACATCAGTATGTAACTACATCAGTAAGTATGTCACTACCTCAGTAAGTATGTCACTACATCAGTAAGTATGTCACTACCTCAGTAAGTATGTCACTACCTCAGTAAGTATGTCACTACATCAGTATGTAACTACCTCAGTAAGTATGTCACTACCTCAGTAAGTATGTCACTACCTCAGTAAGTATGTAACTACATCAGTATGTAACTACATCAGTAAGTATGTCACTACCTCAGTAAGTATGTCACTACCTCAGTAAGTATGTCACTACATCAGTATGTAACTACCTCAGTAAGTATGTCACTACATCAGTATGTAACTACCTCAGTAAGTATGTAACTACATCAGTAAGTATGTCACTACCTCAGTAAGTATGTAAGTTCATCAGTATGTAACTACCTCAGTAAGTATGTCACTACCTCAGTAAGTATGTCACTACCTCAGTATGTCACTACCTCAGTAAGTATTTCACTACCTCAGTAAGTATGTCACTACCTCAGTAAGTATGTCACTACATCAGTATGTAACTACCTCAGTAAGTATGTCACTACATCAGTATGTAACTACCTCAGTAAGTATGTAAGTACATCAGTATGTAACTACCTCAGTATGTCACTACCTCAGTAAGTATGTCACTACCTCAGTATGTCACTACCTCAGTATGCAACTACATCAGTATGTAACTACCTCAGTCGTAAGCATACTCGTATATGTCACACATCAGTATGCAACTACCTCAGTAAGTATGTCACTACCTCAGTAAGTATGTAAGTACATCAGTATGTAACTACCTCAGTAAGTATGTCACTACCTCAGTAAGTATGTCACTACCTCAGTAAGTATGTCACTACCTCAGTAAGTATGTAACTACCTCAGTAAGTATGTCACTACCTCAGTATGTCACTACCTCAGTAAGTATGTAACTACATCAGTAAGTATGTCACTACATCAGTAAGTATGTCACTACATCAGTATGTCACTACATCAGTAAGTATGTCACTACATCAGTAAGTATGTCACTACATCAGTATGTAACTACCTCAGTAAGTATGTCACTACCTCAGTAAGTATGTAAGTACATCAGTATGTAACTACCTCAGTAAGTATGTCACCTCAGTAAGTATGTCACTACCTCAGTAAGTATGTCACTACCTCAGTAAGTATGTAACTACCTCAGTAAGTATGTCACTACCTCAGTATGTCACTACCTCAGTAAGTATGTAACTACATCAGTATGTAACTACCTCAGTAAGTATGTCACTACATCAGTATGTAACTACCTCAGTAAGTATGTCACTACCTCAGTAAGTATGTAAGTACATCAGTATGTAACTACCTCAGTAAGTATGTCACTACCTCAGTAAGTATGTCACTACCTCAGTAAGTATGTCACTACCTCAGTAAGTATGTAACTACCTCAGTAAGTATGTCACTACCTCAGTATGTCACTACCTCAGTAAGTATGACTACCTCAGTAAGTATGTCACTACATCAGTAAGTATGTCACTACATCAGTATGTCACTACATCAGTAAGTATGTCACTACATCAGTACGTATGTACTACACAGTTAACTACCTCAGTAAGTATGTCACTACCTCAGTATGTAACTACATCAGTATGTAACTACCTCAGTAAGTATGTCACTACCTCAGTAAGTATGTAACTACATCAGTAAGTATGTCACTACATCAGTATGTAACTACCTCAGTAAGTATGTCACTACCTCAGTAAGTATGTCACTACCTCAGTAAGTATGTAACTACATCAGTATGTAACTACCTCAGTATGTAACTACATCAGTATGTCACTACATCAGTATGTAACTACCTCAGTAAGTATGTCACTACCTCAGTAAGTATGTAACTACATCAGTAAGTATGTCACTACATCAGTATGTAACTACCTCAGTAAGTATGTCACTACCTCAGTAAGTATGTCACTACCTCAGTAAGTATGTAACTACATCAGTATGTAACTACATCAGTAAGTATGTCACTACCTCAGTAAGTATGTCACTACCTCAGTAAGTATGTCACTACATCAGTATGTAACTACCTCAGTAAGTATGTCACTACATCAGTATGTAACTACCTCAGTAAGTATGTCACTACCTCAGTAAGTATGTAAGTACATCAGTATGTAACTACCTCAGTAAGTATGTCACTACCTCAGTAAGTATGTCACTACCTCAGTATGTCACTACCTCAGTAAGTATGTCACTACCTCAGTAAGTATGTCACTACCTCAGTATGTCACTACCTCAGTAAGTATGTAACTACATCAGTATGTAACTACCTCAGTAAGTATGTCACTACCTCAGTAAGTATGTCACTACCTCAGTATGTCACTACCTCAGTAAGTATGTAACTACATCAGTATGTAACTACCTCAGTAAGTATGTAACTACATCAGTATGTAACTACCTCAGTAAGTATGTAACTACATCAGTATGTAACTACCTCAGTAAGTATGTATGCACTGACATATGCAAGCATGTAAGTACGTACACAAAGTAAATAAGTACATACATACCTATGTAAGTCCATAAGCAAGTACATAAGTATGTAAGCTAGTAAGAAGTACACAAGCACTTAAATTAAGAATGTAACTTAGTAAATACGTAACTAAATATGTAAGTACACAACTATGTAAACACATAAGTTCGTAGGCAAGTACGTACACAAGTAAAGGAGTACGTACGTACCTACTGAAGTACGTAAGTAAGAACATAAGAACGTAAGTAAGTTAGTAAGCAAGTACTTAAGTAAATACGCAAGTTATTACATACGCAAGTGTGCAAGAAAGAAAATAAATAAGGAAGTAAGTAAAGAAAGAAACGTATTTTTCAGAGGGGCAACAGAACATTTGTTTAGCCCTTAAAAGTTTAATTTAGAAACATAAAATAATCGACCTTCTGAACTATTGTATATTATATACCTCATTTAATGTGCTTGTGTTTTAATACAGCATTCTGCTTCATTTTATAAACAAATATAACGTATAAAGTATTACTCATTTCGTAAGGAGAACAATAAACTGCCATATGAATAAATATTGCGTACGTGCACGTTATTCTGCACGTGTGCGTGCGAGTTAAGCGTGGAAGACGGCTTGTGTTTTTTCACCTTCACGACGTCCAGATAATATTTCAGGCAGGAAATAAAATAAAAATCGCACTGACGTTCGTTCCTTGTCTTTCAGACTGCCTACTTCTCGCCGCCTGACTTCCCTCCCCTCGCCGCGTAGCACCTGACCCCGACGAGACGGCGCGTCTGTGACGCAAATGCCGGTGAACTGTCGCACACAAAAAAAAAAAAAATAGTGCTGATGAAAAGCAGATATGCTACAAGAAAAAAAAAAAAAAAAAAAAAAAGATGAATTGGTGACTTATCTACCTGCATCTCTTTTTGTTCTGCTCCTTTCTTCTACAGTGCACTCCGTCCCCAACTCTAGCTGCATCTCTGCATGCTTTTGTTCCACTTTTCTCACCGAAAACATGTGTGAGTAAGTACACAAGTACATACGGACATAACTACGTGAGAAAGCAAGTACGTAAGTAAATAAGTATGTAAGAAAGTACACAAGTACGTAAGAAAGTAAGTACACAATCATGTAAGGATGTATGTAAGTAAGAACACAAGTACGTAAGAAAGTAAGTACACGTATGTAAGTACGTAAGAAAGTACGCAAGTCCAAAAGTACGTAAGAAAGTACACAAGTACACAAGAAAGTAAGTACACGTATGCAAGTACGTAAGTAAGTACGCAAGTACAAAAGCAGGTAAGAAAGTACACAAGTACACAAGTATGTAAGAAAGTAAGTACACATACATAAGTACGTAAGAAAGTAAGTACACGTATGTAAGTACGTAAGAAAGTACGCAAGTACATAAGAAAGTAAGTACACGTACATAAGTACGTAAGAAAGTAAGTACACGTACATAAGTACGTAAGAAAGTAAGTACACGTACATAAGTACGTAAGAAAGTAAGTACACGTATGTAAGTACGTAAGAAAGTAAGTACACGTATGTAAGTACGTAAGAAAGTAAGTACACGTATGTAAGTACGTAAGAAAGTACGCAAGTACAAAAGTACGTAAGAAAGTACACAAGTAAGTAAGTACACGTATGTAAGTACGTAAGAAAGTACATAAGTATGTAACAAAGTGAGTACACAAGTACGTATGAAAGTGAGTACACAAGTACGTATGAAAGTTAGTACACAAGTACAAAAGGACGCAAGAATGTACACAAGTATGTATGTAAGAAAGCAAGTACACAAGTACGTAAGTGCGTATGAAAGAAGTGCACAAGGACTTTCTTTACAGAAGTATGAAAGTACAAAAGTAAGTAACTATATAAATATGTCAGTAAGCAAGTACCAAAGTGTGTAAGACTGTAGGTAAGTGCCACACTGAGCATGTACATAAGTAATAAATGATCGAAGTATGCAAGTAAATACATAAGTAAGCAAATAAGTATGCAAGTAAGCAACTATATCGGCAAACGAATACACGTGCACCTATATAAGTACACAAGTACGTACATACATTATTAAGTAAGGATGAAAGTGCGACTGTAGGTAAGTACATACCCAAGGATATAAGTAAGTGCATACCTAGGGAACTATGTAAGTAAGTACTCAAGTACAGTAGCATGTAAGTAACTAAATACATATGTACTTAAATAAGTAAGTCTATTGAGTCAGTAAGTCTTTCGCAAATCTTCACAATTCAGGAATTTTTGTTAAATTATATTACCAGTTTTTGCTTTTTTAAATCAGAAACATACTCGGGGTATTTAAACCCGAGTCCGGGGCGGGGCTATGCATGAGCTCGGGTTCTTACATCACTAAATATGCAAATGATTAGAGGACGATCATGTGATTCCCAAAACATTTTCCCGCAGAATCAGCATGCTAGGCTAGCTAGCTAGGACTTATTGATAGCAGGATGATGGAGGGATGTTTCTTAATTGCACCTCATGAATATACGTAGACATCTGCATATTAATGAAGGGGAAAGGTGCAGATGGCGAGTAAACATCCGAGAAAACATGAAATTATTGTATATTGACTGAAAAAAATAAATAAATAAATAAAATAATAATAATATATATATATATTTTTTTATGCATGAAATTGTTCCCACTCTTTTGATCCAGGTAGCTGTAACACACATCGTCTTGATTTTTGGCACAAAGTCAAAACCACTTCAGGCATTTCGACACGCTTGTTAGTATTTACTCCCTCACTCATTCTTTATCTTTATTCACCTTCACTCAGAGTGAGATATCCCTCTCTGCTCCTCCTCCTGTTTACGGCCTACAGTTATAAAAAAAAAAAAAAACCCCCAGCCACCATTGTTCCAGTGAATACCTCAGTGTCACTTCAAACGAATGATTCACAGGAGACGTGTCTCCAGAGCGCCGCTCTATCTCGCCTCGCTTCCTTCCTGCCCATGGCCTCCACGTTTCCTTGCGCTGATAAAACACCTCATGCTCCACACACACACACACACACACACACGCACACACGCACACACGCACGCACACGTGCACGCACGCACGCGCACGCACGCACGCACACGCACACACGCACGCACACACGCGCACGCACACACGCCCGCACGCTACTCCGTCTCCGTCTCACTCAACGTCACAAACTGTCACGGCTTTTATTTGGTCACTGACCTTGACTTTGATCTTTTTTTTTTTTAAGGGAAGAAACCATCTGTCTGGAAGCACACACACACACACACACACACAGACACATAGATACACACACACACACCTGGCATCGACTGAATATGTCCGATGGCGTGAGGTGGACGTTGAAATGTTTGAGGACGCGGAGAGCCTGGTCGCGAGCCTTCTCCGAACAGTCCAGAGTGAGACAGCGTCCCTCTGCAACCTGCGACCGGAGCTACACACACACACACACACACACACACACACACACAGCTAATTAATTTATGCCTGCACCTAAATTTAACTCTAACCGTATTAATACAATTTCATATCATATTAATATTAAAATATATTATTTAAAAAAATACACATTAGTTATTTATTAATATTTATTTATTTATACAATTCCATAGGACTGAAGTTCCTTTTTTTTTTTTTTTTTTTTTAAATCTGAAAGCAAGTATAAATGGTACACACACACACTTACAGATTGAAATGGCTGACCGGAAGTGAGGATGATACGACCTTCCTTTCGAGCGATCTGTTAAAACGTCAGAGAAGATAAACATTTGATTCGTTTCACTAAAAGAAATTTTGTCAAAATCTTCACAATTATTGGCACCTATTGAGAGAATGGATTGTTACATTTTTTAATCATTCTTATATAAAAATATTGTATGCACATTACCCATTAATAACTCAAACGTTTCACTCAAACACTCGGAGAGCCCTTACTTTACGACCTTTCGTCCAAATTAATTTGAAATACAAAATGGGTCCAAAAAAAAAAAAAAAACAAAAAAGGTATATACATAATGAATAAATTTTATTAAAAGAAGTCTGTTCTGCATATTTAGCGAGGCGGCAAAACGACACTCGGGTTTGTTTAGATTAGACGGGGGAATGCTGGTGCAGTCGGGTACTCCAAGCACACCATCACTCTGACTTCCTGTTTCAAAAGGAAATACATCAGTGTACTGAATCGAATCACGGCTCTCGTGACATTTCGTGGGTTTTCTTTTCTCATTCACAACATGGAGGGTGCCAATACTTCCCGAGCGTACAGTGAGTGTGCGTCTGACCTGCGCTGCTACTTTGTGGTCGTCCGTGTTCTCCAGCATCAGCACGTCGACGCCGACGCAACGCAGGTACCTGCCCAGGCCCTGCAGCATGTTGTCACACACCACCCGCAGCTCCTGAGGCGTTATGGAGGCGCCGTGCTGCTCGCCGATCCCCCTCACACACTCGACCTGATCGCCCGCGCACCCGAGGGCGCTCTGACGAGCCTGGAGACGAGCCAAACACCCACGCTAGGCTTCAATTTGTACAGCGTTGTGCAATTCTTTTGGGATTTGCTTCACTTAGTACACCGTTACACTCGGGGTGAGACAGACGGACATGTCTTTCAACCCTTCTATAAACTCAAAGACGCTCCTTCAATCAATTCTGTCTCTTTATCCAGCTAGAATTAGCAGTGACTATTTATAAACATTTAGAAGAATGGCTTAAAAATCCTCTCAGAAATGATATCCTGATAGCATAGGCAGTGATGATTAACAACGATCAAAATTAAGATTTTTAAAATCCTGTCAGGTTACTTCATCTTAATTATCTCGCATTCTCGGTGAATATGATAATATCTTTATTAATCACGTGTACATTAGAGCACAGTGAAATTCTTTTCTTCGCATACCCCAGCATGTCAGGAAGTTGGGGTCAGATTGCAGGGTCAGCCATGATATGGCGCCCCCTGGAGCAGAGAGGGTTAAGGGCCTTGCTCAAGGGCCCAACAGTGGCAGCTTGGCAGTGCTGGGGTTCGAACCCCCGTCCTTCTGATCAGTAACTCAGAGTCTTAACCACTAAGCCTCCACTGTCCCAAATATGTTTTAAGCTGACTGAAAAATTCGGTAAAAAAATAATTTAAAAAAAAAATCCTGTAGTTAGCTTGTGTTACGTTTTGTGCCAAGTTTTAGCACTAAAGATACAAAAATGCATAATTATTGTCTATCATATGAAAATATTTCTGCCATGTTAGCTGGTTAGCTTGTGCTACAATCCTGTCAGCTTAGCTCACGTTAACTAGCTAGCTAATACCTGCATCACAAATGACAAATATTTATAAATCTCAATTAAAAATCCTTGAAATCGAGGTTTGTTTATGCTAGCTGGTTATTGTTAGCGGTGAAGATGTCTCTGAGACATGCTGTTAATTTAGCCCGTGTTAGCATTTCTGACAGGATTTCTATCGGTCATATTTATACACGGTCATAAACGTCACTGCTAATGCTGACGGCTATCAGGACTAGCTGATATTATTCTGCAGCTAGCATCAGCACTAAGAATTATTAACATTTATAAACACGATTTCTTATAAACCCTCTCACAGATCCTGTAAGCTTGTCAGCCAGTTAGCTTTGATTACTAGTGAAAATGATCAACATTTATAAATGTGATTTAGAATTCCTCTCAGGAATCCTAGGTCAGGTTAGCTCATGTTAGCTAGCTGACTACCAAAATCTATTAAATACACGAGAATAAACAGATTCATTTTTAGACTTTTTTTTAGATGTTTTTTCTTAAATCTCTCACTTCTTTCTCAGATCAGACATTTTTGTCTCATTTTATTACAGAAACTGTGACTACAGCTTGTAAAACACTGCAGTAAAGCACATGTGTGTGTGCGAGTGTGTGTGCTGACGGACTGACTGACCCTCCGGGCCGTCTGCTTCCTTTTCTCTTTAGTTTTTTTGTCTGAGTCACTTTTGGCCGATGAACTCGGCTTGACAGAGTGCAGATCATCAGGAAGACCGAACGCCTTCGGATCCGCAGAGAGAGTCTGATACACATCCACCAGACAGTACGCGTCTATCGCTACGGAGAGAGAGAGCGAGAGAGAGAGAGAGAGAGAGAGAGAGAGACGCAGAGATAGACGAACAGAGAGAGAAAGCGAGAGAGGAAGCGAGGTAGATGGACAGACAGAATGAGAGCATGAAGGAGAAGAGAAAAGGAAAGTGTGCGAGAGAGAAGGCAATAATAGATAGGATGGGAAAAAAAGAACGAAAGAAAGAAAGAAAAAATGAAGAGAAGACCGGATAGACAGAAGACCATAAAAGCCAAAAGGTGAAGAGAATGAAAAATACCAGTAAGAGGGGAAAAAAAGAAAGACAAGAAAGAAAAGATTTTTTTTAAATCATCAGAAAGAAAAAGAAGATAAAAGTAATAAGGAAAGAAAAATGAAAAAAGATAGATAGATAGACAGTTAGATCAAAAAGAAAAGAGACGCAGTTAGAGGAACAAATTTTAAATACTATAAATGAAAATCACAGGTGGGCGGAGTCGGTGCGCGTGGCTTGTGTCTTACCTGCGTAGCGGACCTGTCCGGTGCGAAGTGGACGGCGTTCCCAGTTGGACAGCTGTTCGGTTTTATCCAGCGGTTTTCCCAGCACCTGCTGCACCAGCAGACTCAAACCTTTCTCCGCCGGGCCCTCGTTCACCTCCACCGGCCGAGGCCCGGCTCTCCCTCGCCAGCACCGCTGCAGCTAATCCAGGGGTGAGAGGTCAAAGGTCATGTCCCATATAAGATACTAGAGAACTGTGTGTGGAGTTTGAGGCTTTACTAACAATCAGGGAGATCATCATCAATGCCACACCATATAGAAGAAATATCTACACCAGCATCCCTCTCCTGCTAACCAATCAGGGCTGTATGATGTCATCATTGTGCGCCCATCACTCCTCTGACTCAAGCCAGGTGTATGTTACATGACTAAACGCTTGTATCTTATCGGTTCATGAGATTTCCACTGAGTTAGTAAAAATTTATACAAATGATCAAAAACTACAAGGACTACAAGAAAAGAAAATGAAGAAAGGAAAAAGAAAGAAAGAGGGAAAAAGAGAAGGGGAATAGAGGGGGAAAGCAACAGAGAAATTAGGAAAGAAAGAAACAAAAAGTACCTAAGAGAAAAGGAAAAAGATCAAATATAGAAAGAAAGAAAGAAAGAAGAAAGAAAGAAAGAAAAATAAATAATTAAATATTAGGTGGATAAGAGAGAATCAAAAAGTGTGAGTGAAAGAATGAATGAAAAGTACCCAAGAGAGGGGGCAAAAGAAAAGAAAATGGAGAAAGAATGGAGAGAGAAAGAAGAGAAAAAGAGAAGAGGAAGAGAGGGAGGAACAAAACAGAAAAAAAATTAAGAAATTAAGAAAAAGAAAGAAAGAAAGAAAACATGCAGGAGGGGGGGGGGAAGAAAAAATAAAGAAAAGACAGACACAAAGAAAAAATAGAAGGGAGAGAGAGAGTGAGGAGAGCAACAGAAGGTGAAGGACAAAAAAAGAAATAAAGAAAACCGAGAGGAAAAGAAACCAGAAAAAAAAATACAAATTTAACAAGAAAGAAAAAAAGAACGAAAGAAAAGACTCTCCCACCTGATGGAGTGAAAGTTTAGGTGGACTGTCCCTTTAAGAGCATGTGTGATGTTATTGGTGGAGATACATGGAGATGTTGGTTACCTGCTGATGGACATGGAGCAGGTCCAAGACTCCCTTAAACTCCAGAGGTTCCTCCTTTAACTCAGGCCATGTGGCCACCAGACTTCTCAAATCTCCAGACATCCCATAACCTACACACACACACACACACACACACACACACACAGAGTTTTCAAACTGACCATAACCTGCAGTATGTTCTCCAGATGTTCTATTCTCAATTACAACACTTCAGATGTTCTTATCACAGAGTTTAGTCTACACGTTCCTATAAAGAGCGTGAGAAACGTTCTCATGGAGCCCCACAGTGAGAAGAACCTCCCCACGTGTCTTCCTCACGCATTACGGCTCCTCACCCAGTTTGAGGACGCTGGTGTTGGTGAGCAGCGTTCGGATGAAGTTGACGGTCAGGCTGTGATGGCTGAGACCCGGAGCGCACAGATCCAACAGGAACACTCGCTCCTTCACGGCCAGCTGGATCAGGGAGATGCGCTGTGTGCTCACTGTACCGAATCCGGCTCTCCACTCCATGTCCACGCCCACCACATGCCCCGCCTACACAGGACAACCGGGGAGAAATACAAACGCAACATGGTCATGTGACTTCGACGCCTCTGTATCGAATTGTTTAATGAGAATTCAACCAATTAGTACGTGTGCATTATTTATTTATTAGAGACATTACATTCGATTTTTAAATCCTGAACCTTTACCCCACAGACACCCAAAGAAAGATGGACAGCTACAAAGAAAGAAGGGAAAACAAAAATGAAGAAAGGACAGTGTAAAGAGACAGGAAAGACAGGAGGGAATAGAAACTAGAGAAATCAGAGAGGGGGAAAATAAAAGATAGGAAGAAGAGAAGGATGAAACTTGAAAGAAAAAAGACAAAGGAAAACGGATAAGAGGAGTATAGAAAGAAAGAAAGAAAAGTTGAGAAGGAAGGAAGGGGAGGAAAGAAAAGGAAACATAAGGAAAGAAAAGAAAAAAGACCGAAAAACAGAGAAAAGAAGAGAAGAGAAACAAAAAGAAAAGAAAAAGAGAGAATGGAAAACAGAAGAGAAGAGAAAAAACAAGCAGGAGAGAAAGAAAGAAAATAAGATTGATTAGAGACGTACATTTTTTTTTAAATTCTGACTTTTTTTTAGTTCACCTGCAGATACCCAAAGGAAGAAAACAAAAAAGATAGAGAGAATTAAAGAAAGAAGGGAAATCAAAAATGAAGAAGAGACAGTGTAAAGAAACCTGGAAGACAGAAAGTGAAAGAGGAAACATGAAAAGAAAGGAAGAAAGAAGACCGGGGAAGAAAGGAACACATAAGAAAAGAAGAAAAAAAAAACAGGATTGAAAACCGAGTAAATAAGAGAAGATAAGGGAAAAGAAAGCGAGAAAGAAAAAGAAAGAGGGAAACACAATGAAGAATGAAAAAGAGAAAACAGAAGGGAAGAGAAACAAACACAAAGGAAGAAAGAGAAAGAAAGATGTTCTGTAAAAGAACAAGCAAAGAAAAAGAAAAAAAGCTGAAAGACGACGATGGAGAAAGAATGAAAAAAGAAAAGAAGAGAAACAAATATAGTAAAAAAATCAAAAAGTTATTATAGCTTCATATCTCTGTTAATAATAATAACCAGTGCACAAAAAGTAGGTGATCACTGTACCGATATGAACAAACAAAAACAAACGAGTGTGGTCTCCATGGTAACGCAGTGACCGTTATATCCCACACGATTTTGTTATCTTTGCTGCAGAACCGTGTGTTTTGGGCGGGATGAACTGGACGTTGTGACTGCACGGAAGGTAACGTGAGTCTTAACCTGAGCGCACTCATCTGCTACCGGCGATCACCATTACTCATATTTATTTATCCATCAAAGGACGACACGTCAGTTTTTATCCTTTTACGTTACATGTAACGTTATGGAACTTCCATGAAACAAGTTGGGTCCTGTGGAGTCTCCTCAGAGACCAGAAAAACCACAGTGGCAGCGCGATTTAAAACGGTTTAGATGTTCCACATGTAAAAAAACAAACAAACTGGATATTGAGGGGAAAAAAAGCCTTTAAACCTTCACATGTGGATATTTTGCCTTTGCTTCGACTAGAATAACTGAAGCGGAGCTCAGAACTGACACATGAGATGATCGACAGTAGATCCATCTCCTTGTCCTGATTGGCTGGATGAAGTTTATGGCCCTTGGACGCCGGAGTTTCTGCTCGGAGATTGTATTAAAGCCGCTCAAATGAGACCAGAAGATCGTTATAAACATTTATAAACGTCCTAATCTAATTTATTTAAAACTCGCTGATCATACCGGTTATAGCGAAGACCTTACAGCTCACCACAAGAACATATTCATGACTAAACTAAGCTTTTTATTATTATTATTATTATTATTATTATTATTTATTATTATTAAACTCACAGTAAAGTGCAGCTGACTGAATGTTCAAATTTATTTTTAAAATTTCAGCCAAACTAAAGTAACAGTGTGGGAGCAGTGACATTGTTCTGAAAGATCTATGGTGTGTGTGAGTGATGTGCTTTTTGTTTTAGACGAAGCAACTCTGTGTGTGTGTGTGTGTGTGTGTGTGTGTGTGTGTGTGTGTGTGTGTGTGTGTGTGTGTACACCTATTAAACACTCACAGCTGACTGGAGGAGAGTATCTCCATGGTGTCCCACACCCCCATGGGAAGTCTGTCTCTCGGTACGCGGTAGTGTTTGGCCCACTGAGCCGCAACCTTCAGTCCACAGTGTTTCACCAAGAGCTCCACTAACACAACCTGGAGGTCCACACTGCCCTCCACAGTGACCTGACACACACACACACACACATCATGCTTTTCCACCAGACAACGTGGCACAGTCACTAATCCAACCTCACACCTATGTATACCCAAGCTGCAACACTTTCTTATCACTGGATCACGTTCACTGTGAAAGTGGGAGGGGTTTATCAGCAGGTTGTGGGAGGAGACTAGTAACAGACACCATCGGTAAAATACTGAAACTGATTTTCACAAGTTTGTTTTAATGGCACTGAGTAACTCTAACCCAGGGTGCCAATACTTATGTTCTTCCAAAAACAGAGATTCATTTGAATGCAGCCAATTTTTCCCAAATGGATATCATCAGGCTCTATACATGTTCCATCATCCCACCATAATGTCCTACGCCATGTAGTGAGCACGTATACTGAACAAGGGAACATTTTATAAAAGATGAGGAAAAAAGAAATCAGGTTAAATATCACGTGTAAAAGGAAACATTACTGCGGGTGGAGAAGGACATAAAATAAATCTAAAATATCGAATTATACTAGCTCCGCCCACGTGTTCCTGTTCTGCAATAAAAGCAACCAAACGTGTGTATTTGACAATGTGTGTGTCCTCAACGGAAAAGTGCTAGAACATGTATAAGAACCGATCTACCTGCACATGGTCCCTCCAGTTCTCCTCGCTCATGTTCTTCTATAATAAACAGACAAACAGATCAATGCAAAAAGAGCTTAAATTCTGTATCTGTAGAACTGTAAAATTCACACAAGCTTGAAGGATCTGGAGAGGTTCTGTATGGAGGAATGCTCTCAGATCCCTCACCATGTATTCTCCAACCTCATCAGGCGTTATAGGAGAAGACTCCGAGCCGTTATCTTGGTAGAGGGAGCTAGCACAAAGTATTGACTGAACGGGTGCCAATAATTGTTGGACACCTATATTTAACAAAGATATATTTGGATAAACCGGTGTTGTGTTTTTGTTTGAGATCCATGAGAGCGGAGGATTTTGTGACGTTTTTGAACAAAAGATTCAACAATAAAGACAATTTTTGCTCATATTTACCAAGGGTGCCAATATTAATGGAGGTTGCTGTATGCTTATTTTTCAGTTATTAAGCTTTAGATTAGGAAACATTAGAACTAATAACTAAAACCGCTTGTCGTTACATCATTCTAATGAAATAAATAAATAAAATTTGGACCCCTGCCCCGCCTTTACTTTGATATCTAGGGAACGATGTGAATTTATACCTTAAAGGTGCCATCAGTGACTCTACAGCACACACTGCTTTAGAGTAAAGAATAGGAATGCTAGTACGGTAGGCGGAGCTTTCAGAATTAACTAGGTCCTGATTGGTTGGATGTTGCTGGTCCACAGTATGCGCTGCCTCTCCTGTTTACAAGCCGAGATCGCCAACTGATCCGCGTGCGTCTCTCCTCCGATATACATCGGGTATTTTATTAAAGCTGCTCAAATGCGATGAGAACGTTGCCAAAATCTTTTTCCAATATGACTGATCGCACCTTTAAAACTCACTGATCGCACCTTTAACCTTAATCTCCTTACATGGGCATGTACGAGGTGCATTAATAATTCATTAGCTATTAAACATGCTATTATTTTCATTATAAATAATATTAGTAAAAAACACAACATATGATATGTTTGGCATGATTAAGGAAATAAATAAATAAAATAAATAAATAAATAAAAACATTTTTCCTGTCTCTCACCTCTCCAAACCTCTTGTACATCAGAAATCTCAGGGAGTCGAGTTTCCTCTTGTAGACAGCGTTCACACACAAACCTACAGCAAACCAACACACAACACACACACACACACACACACACACTTATTACATTCTGTGCTCCATGTGTCAGAGTTAATAAAAACCAACATCTGACATTAGCTGATTAGCAAAACTATTTAACCATCAGTTATGTTTAAGGATCAAGAAAAATGATGATTCAGGCGCGCGCGCACACACACACACACACACACACACACACCAGGATCAATGTTGAATTTTTCCATGAGCCGGAAGACGTGTCGAACGAGCATCTTGGACTGGATCAGGTCCGTCTGGTGCTTGGAAAGTGATAAACAAGGAAACTGCCTGCAAAAATAAACAAAAAATATAGATTTAATCCACACACACACACACACACACACACACACACACACACACAATGACAAACACCATCACATACAAAATCGAACATAAAGACACACACAGAGGCCACGCCCCTTTGCTGTGATACACAGAGGCCACACCTCTTTCACTGAGACACACAGAAGCCTCGCCTCTTTCATTTGCACCGAGACATACAGAGGCCACGCCCCCTTCTGCGTTGACACACGGAGGCCACGCCTCCTTCAATGTTTACTATAGATTCAGTAATATTGAATATTTCAGTCCCGACACTTCACTGCCTCCACCATTTCTCTGACGTCTCACGTTCCAGAAGGTTCCCAGCTCGTGATTATGAGTTTGACGCTTTTTACGATCTAGAAACGTATCATTAGCGTAACTCCACCGTGACACGAGCGTGTAATTACAGCAGCCGCTGAGCATCACTGAAACTTTATATGCTCAGAGTGGATTTGTCTTCGAGAGGCTGATGTCGGTCTTCTCACCTGCGCACGTTCTCCAGGTTAAAGTCTGGACTGCACCACGAGTCCAGCAGCCGAATCAGACGCTGCTGCAGGTCAACGTGATCCTGAACATAGGCCTCAGCCAGGGATAGCTTGTCCATCAGGATCAGAGGAACACACATCTGACAGATGAGACAAGCGGAGAGCAAGGGTGAAGCGGGAAAAACAGGAACTGTGGGATCAGAGGGTTGTTGAGGGTTTTTTTTAACTTATTTTTTTTAATAAATTACTGACTTGTTCCATGTGGAGTTCTTCCTGAAGTCCTAACTTCATGCCAAGCACCGCGGCCTGCAGGGAAAACAAACCGTTCAGTAAAACTCTGTCAATTATACAGTATTTTCCCAATATTGAATCTTTTAGCTGAAGGAAAACACCTCCTGACCTTTCAACTGGTGACGTCTAAATGTATTTAGCATTTGAACACTTTTAGCTAAAGTTGTGTAGTGGTTGTCACGGTAACGGAATTCGTTAACGGTAAATGAACAGACTTCTTTTTTCATCATTACGATTTATTTTTTATTTTTTTTACGCAAGCTAACGTTAGTGATATTTCGCTGGAGGACCTGACAGCGCTCCCTGATTTGCATACTTATGCATATTCATAGAGTCCTACTAAAGGTGCAGCGATATTCCTCGTCCAGTTTTAAACTATTTCATTTTTCCAACATTAGACTGAGCCAAAGTAGATATAAATCGCATTTTAAAAATAAAAAAATATAAAAAAGTATTTTAGAAACAAACAAAATATATACAACGGTATTTAAAAAAAAAAAAAAATAATAATAATAAAAAAAAAGGGAAACAGAATAGAGCAAAATAATAAACAAAATAAAAACAGAAACTTATTCAAGAAAATGAGTAGTATCTTAAAATAAATTAAATAAATCGGGTATTTTAAATACAAATGACATATAAATGGCGTTTTAGAACATGAATAAAATCTAAACTGCTATGTAAGAAAAGAAATAGTATTTTAAAAAATAAAATATAAATGGCAATTTAAGCTCCAACTTCAGGGGTGTTTTTTTTTTGTCTGGGAAAGGAAAAGGTGTTTCTGGCACGCATCTGATTAAAATCGTTGGCAGGATCTTTAGCGTCAATCACGACTGTGAAAGTTTAATTTCTGCCCCAAGGCCGAATCTGTTCTGACACAACAGTAAAAAAATGCAGAACAAAAAAAAAAAAAGAAAGAAACCTCTCTGAAACAGCGGCTGATCTGCAGGAAGGCCACGTGCTCCAGCAGCAGGCTCTTCTCCAGGCTCTTCAGCTCGTAGATCTCCAGCAGGAGGTCCATGCATGCCTGTGGCGAGGCCGTGATGAGCTCTAGAGCCTGGAGCTGAAGGTTCCGCTTCTCCTCCTCGTCCTCCAGCTCCTTCACGCTGACCCGCGCCCGGCCGCGTCTCCATCGCACGAACTCGGTGAGGAGGATCTGCCCTAGCGTGGTGGATCTGCTCTTCTGGACACCGGGGCAGCCGTCCAGGAGCGTCAGGAGCCCGGCCAGGGGCGAGCGGAACCGGGAGAACCCGCTCACGGCCTGCAGTCTCAGCTGGCGGAAACGAGGAGGACAGGATCGGAACGTTAGAAAGCTTTCCTTCTCTTCCGCGTGTCAATTCTTCATCAATAAACAAACCATGTTCTACATTTCTAACGGCAAAGATATTACAATTACTCCAGTTTATTATCACGTGACAAGATTCGAATCGTTTCTATTACACCGAACCAATCAGAATTCAGCAGAGAGAGAGAGAGAGAGAGAGAGAGAGAGAGAGAGAGATTTATATCGTTATAGATGTCCATCAGTTAGTAAGTAAATAAATAAATAAACAAAAACTCTTCAATTACTAACATTTCATGCGACACAAAGCGATACATATTAATAATTATTTAAGTTATAAGCTGAATATAAAGCTGAAAAGAATGAATGATAATAATAATAATAATAATAATAATAATAATAATAATAATTAAATTTAGCCACAAATACCAGTTAGTATTTAATTTCTTTTAAAACAAAGTCTTATTTCGTGTGAAAGTGGTTTCATTTCCACATTTCAGGATGTGAGAATAGGAACTGTCTGAAGCTGCTACAGTGTCAGTGACAACAGGAACCAACTTGTAAATAAATGTAACTGTAAATGGATAAAAAAAAAAAGTATGCTGTGGCTGTAAGAACTTTAGCAGTGAGGCTCCGAGTGATGTTCCGAGTTCTCACCGCCTCCAGCTCCTTCCTGCACCACAGGTCACAGAGCTGCTCTCTCAGTACGGCCACGTCATCACCTGCGCACACACACACACACACACACACACACCTCAGCGTTCCCATCCGCTTTCCTTCCGTTCTTCATGCGAACACTTTTCCCGCTCGCTGTACTCCGTGTGCGAGTCTGTTCTCAGCTCTCGGCTCTCGTTAAACGTGGCCTTTTCCTTTTTAACCTTCTTTATCTTTACATTCTTTACCTTTAACCCACAAAACCTCTCACTTTATCCATCGAACCTCACAGCACTGTACATTTTAACCTGTGAACCTTTTTGATCTTTTGAAACGTCTCCTTTTCATTCTATTTTGACATTTTTAACATTTCAACTTGATTTTTTTATTTATTTATTTTGATCTGTATCGATATTGTGATAAATGGAGCAGCACACGTTTCTCAGATCTCACGGACATAGCAAGATCTTGATTCATTTAGTCATTTAAAAAAAAATAAATAATTATAAACGTAAAAAAAAACAAAAAACGCTGACGTTAAAAAGTCACAAATTGAAAAATGTGAACAGTTTTACAGACAGAAATCTACACGATGTTTCTCAGTACATACAGGTGTCCATGCATTTTTTAATGTCAAAAATCTACATGAATTCATTTCTGTAGACATTCAATATAGATTATCCCTGACCCTACCGAACTCGAACCCCACCTACCCCTAACTAACCCTGACCCTACCCCTAATACCCCCCCGCGTGTCCGCGTCACTAAAAGCAGGATGTAGGAGAAGAAACGTACGCCCTTTGATCATCTCCTTCCTCCCTCCCTCCCTCCGCTCTGACTCTCCGGTACATGTAGAGTTCACGCCGCATGTGAATGGAGGCAAAAAAAAAAAAAAAGAAAGAGGGTCACAAAATGGCCGTTTAATATGAGTAAGAGGGAGAAGGGAGGAGGATGGAGAGGAGGAGAAGGCGCTGGAGCTGGAGAGGTGCTGAGTCTTTGTGTTTTTGGGGAATGATTTCAGAGAGACAGAATACTGTGAGAAGAGACGTTTTGTCCAGGAGAGGAAGGAGGAGGGTCGGGGGAAAAAAGGAGGGATAACAATAGAGGAGTGGAGGGGAAGTGTGTACACTTGTCTGAGCCATGCTGAAAACAACATGATGTGTGGCCCTAACCCTCTCTCTCTCTCTCTCTCTCTCTCTCTCTCACTGTCTGCCTCTCACACTCACTCTCTGCTCTCTCTCTCTCACTGTGTCTGTCACACTCTCTCTCTCTCTGTCTGCCTCTCACACTCACTCTCTCTCTCTCTCTCTCTCTCTCTCTCTCTCTGTGTCTGCCTCTCACACTCACTCTCTCTCTCTCTCTTTTCTCTGTCTGCCTCTCACACTTCACTCTCTCTCTCTTCTCTCTCTCTCACTGTCCCTCTCACACTTCTTTTCTGCACTCACTTCTGCTCTCTTCTCTCTCTGTGTGTGTCTGCCTCACACTCTCTCTCTCTCTCTGTCTGCCTCTCACACTCACTCTCTCTCTCTCTTCTCTCTCTCTCTCTCTCTGTCTGTCCTCCCTCACAACCTCACACTCTTTCTCACACTCTCTCTCTCTCTCTCTCTCTCTCTCTCTCTCTCTCTCTCTGTCTGTCTCTCACACTCACACTCTCTCTCTCTCTCTCTTTCTGTGTCTCTCTCACACTCACTCTGTCTGTCTGTCACACTCTTGGTCTCTCTCGCTCAAACTGTCTATGTCTCTGTGTGTGTGTCTCTCTCTCTCTGTCTCTCTCTCTCTGTGTCTCTCTTTCTCTGCATGTCTCTCTCTCGGTCATCTCTGTCTCTGTGTGTGTCTCTCTCTCTCTCTCTTTCTCTGTGTGTGTGTGTGTGTGTCTCTCTCTGTGTCTCTCTTTCTCTGCGTGTCTCTCTGTCATCTCTGTCTCTATGTGTCTCTCTGTCTCTCTCTCACTCTCTCTGTCTCTCTCTCCCTCTCTCTCTGTGAGCGTCTCTCCCCGTGTGTCTCTCTCTGTCTCTTGTCTCTCACTCCTCAAACCTCCTCCTCTCCTGTTTGTCTCGGATTTCCTCTGAAGCAGATCACGGATCCTGGACGAGCAGATCTGAGCAGAACCAGTCCGGGGTGTGCTGTTACAGGAAATCACTCCACCCCGAGACGCGTTCTATTCCTCTTACACCACAGCAAGAGAACCCACAACAACAATCTTCACGTGAACCTTATATCTGAACGCCATTCTACACACACGTTTGTGGTCACGTCACGTGTTCCCAAACATCCTCGTAAAATAAAAACAGGGAGTTACTTAACCTGGTGGGGTCGTGTGACGCACACACTCGCACAATTGTGCGAGTTCCTACAGAAAACTTTACACAAACTACAAAAATCGCAGCGTACATGACAGGACAGAGCTCAGACACAAAAACGCCGCTGCATGTTTCTGCACAGATCTCCGAGCAAAACACAAACCTGTGAACAATCCTCTTTCTCACACACACACACACACACACACACACACACAGAGAGAGAGAGCGAGCACTCGGTCGTTTCCCATGACTCTCCACGGCCCGGGTGACAGTCGAGCAAAACACACCTGACAATCTCTCGTCTTTGTCCTCACCCTGTCCCCATTCTTTCTCTCTCTCTCTCACACACACACACACACACACACACACACACACACAGAGGGAAAGCCGGATGAAAGGAAGGAGACAGTGGAATGTGGGTTGTTCCTGAACTGAACAGGAGCAGTGAGAGTTATGAGTTAAAGCGGAGGTTTAAAGAAAAAAAAATAATAAAATGCACCTTTTTTCAATTATTTTATTTTCCTCTTTCACCTAAACGCTAGCACATGTTCAGTGTCTGAACGTTTCTTTCTTCTTTAGCTCTGCACTGCAGCTACGAGGCTAATCCGGCTAACAAAGGAGAGAAGCCGATCTCGCAGACATTATTTACACAAACCTGAATCGACAGTAAACGACGTCGTTAAGAACCGCGCTCTCAAACAAACAAACAAACAAACAAACAACAATATTATCTTCCACATGACTTTCACGCAGCTCGTCACTACAATCTGTCTTCCGTGCTTCAAAGGCGAGAGGCAGAGCTTAATATAATATAATATAACTCTATCGTGTATAATTAATATAATATAACTCTATCGTGTATAATTAATATAATATAACTCTATCGTGTATAATTAATATAATATAACTCTATCGTGTATAATTAATATAATATAACTCTATCGTGTATAATTAATATAATATAACTCTATCGTGTATAATTAATATAATATAACTCTATCGTGTATAATTAATATAATATAACTATCATGTATAATTAATATAATATAACTCTATCGTGTATAATTAATATAATATAACTCTATCGTGTATAATTAATATAATATAACTCTATCGTGTATAATTAATATAATATAACTCTATCATGTATAATTAATATAATATAACTCTATCGTGTATAATTAATATAATATAACTCTATCGTGTATAATTAATATAATATAACTATCATGTATAATTAATATAATATAACTCTATCGTGTATAATAAATATAATAACTCTATCGTGTATAATTAATATAATAACTATCGTGTATAATTAATATAATAACTCTATCGTGTATAATAAATATAATAACTCTATCGTGTATAATTAATATAATAACTCTATCATGTATAATTAATATAATATAACTCTATCGTGTATAATTAATATAATATAACTTTATCGTGTATAATTAATATAATATAACTCTATCGTGTATAATTAATATAATATAACTCTATCGTGTATAATTAATATAATATAACTCTATCGTGTATAATTAATATAATATAACTCTATCGTGTATAATTAATATAATATAACTCTATCGTGTATAATTAATATAATATAACTCTATCGTGTATAATTAATATAATATAACTTATCTTGTATAATTAATATAATATAACTCTATGTGTATAATTAATATAATATAACTTATCATGTATAATTAATATAATATAACTCTATTGTATAATTAATATAATATAACTCTCATGGTATAATTAATATAATATAACTCTATCGTGTATAATTAATATAATATAACTTTATCGTGTATAATTAATATAATATAACTCTATGTTGTATAATTAATAATAACTCTATCGTGTATAATTAATATAATAAATCTTATCGTGTATAATTAATATAATATAACTCTATGTGTATAATTAATATAATATAACTCTATCGTATTATTAATATAATATAACTCTATCATGTATAATTAATATAATATAACTCTATCGGTGTATAATTAATATAATATAACTATCATGTATAATTAATATAATATAACTCTATGGCGTATAATTAATATAATATAACTCTATCATGTATAATTAATATAATATAACTCTATGTGTATAATTAATATAATATAACTCTATAGGTGTATAATTAATATAATATAACTCTAATTGTATAATTAATATAATAACTCTATGTGTATAATTATATAATATAACTCTATCGTGTATAATTAATATAATATAACTATCATGTATAATTAATATAATATAACTCTATCGTTTATAATTAATATAATATAACTATCATGTATTATTAATATAATATAACTTATGTTTTATTATTATAATATAACTATCATGTATAATTAATATAATATAATATAATGGTATAATTAATATAATATAACTCTATCATGTATAATTAATATAATAATAACTCTATCGTGTATAATTAATATAATAACTCTATCATGTATAATTAATATAATATAACTCTATCGTGTATAATTAATATAATATAACTCTATCGTGTATAATTAATATAATATAACTATCGTGTATAATTAATATAATATAACTCTATCGTGTATAATTTAGCATCTCTGTGGAACGGAACGTAAATTAAAAGCTATTTTAGCAAAAATTTTCATCTAAAACGGAGATTGCATACGCTCAGTGAAAAAAACAAAAAAAGGTTCCTCGGCGGTTTTTTTAGATGGTTCATGGTTCTACTAGGAACCTTTATCTTCCATTCTAAAGGTTCTTCATAGACACGAGGGTTCCTCAGCTTTCTTTATGGAAGAACCTGTAAAGTTCCTACGCAGAACCCTACAACGGATTAGTTCCCAATTAGAAGCAGAACCTCTTTAGAACACTAAGAACCTTTAGTTATCCACTTAACCGCTTGAGGAACTTTTAAAGAGATGTTTTTGGGGGTTTTTTTCTTCTCTTTGGTGCAAAATTAAAGCGGGACGTCTCTCGGCCAGTCGGTTACGTTTGGGGAAACTGCGTACATTTTAACGGTTCTTTTATAAAATACGTTCACAAAAAAGGTTCCTAAAAGGATTCCACTTGGACCCCTGAACTCTGTTTTTTTTAAAAATGACTAATAAAATAATGAAACTCTTTCCGTGACATGACACAGTTATAAGCGAGCTAAAGTTAATACTGATAATGATATTTGAGGAATGGCAGGTGGACGCGGGGGGCGTGTCTGCTTTGCATACTCGTTTGCATACACAGCTGCACGGTCCTGTAGGTTCATCCTGTACAACAAGAAAATCCGACCCTACCTCACCGAACAGGCCACACAGATACTAGTCCAGGTCCTTGTTATCTCCAAACAGGACTACTGCACCTCACTGCTTTCAGGCCTCCCAGCCAGCTCCATCAAACCCCTTCAGATGATTCAGAATGCTGCAGCGCGTCTCATCTTCAACCAGCCCAAGAGAACCCATGTCACACCGCTCTTCATCTTCCTCCACTGGCTTCCTGTAGCTGACCGCATCAAGTTCAAGGCCTTGATGCTCACCTTCAAGACCTTATCTGGAACAGCGCCCCCTACCTCAACTCTCTCCTGAAGGCCTACGTTCCCTCTCGCAATCTGCGATCGACTAGCGACTGACGTTTAGTAGTTCCCACTCAGCGTGATGTAAAGTCCCTTTCCAGAACCTTCACACTAACTGTTCCTCAGTGGTGGAATGAACTTCCGATCTCAATCCGGAACCGCAGAATCTCTCACCATCTTCAAAAAAACAGCTGAAGACCCACCTCTTCCGTCAACACCTAACCAACTCATAGAAAAATTGAATTAAATTTTAAAATTACACGTACACCTCGACTCTGCGCACTTTGCTTCTTCTGGAACTCCAGTAATGGATGTTGTACAGTAACACTACTTGTATTGTTCTCTGCTTGATCTATCGCTCTGCTTATATTTTCTCTTTTGTAAGTGGTTTTGGATAAAAGCGTCCGCTAAATGAATAAATGTAAATGTGCTTGTGCATATTCATAAATCCTGGCATATCTCTAATGATAGAGGTTGTTTCTAGAATATTTTTTTTTTCAAATATGAAACAATTTATTAACATTTTATCCTACAGACATTACTTTGAAAGGCTTCCAATTAAATCTCACGCTACACAGAGTAACATAAAACACCAAAAATAAACATGAGAAAGATTACTGAGTGAATAGTGATGTTTAATGATGTACCGTCTGATCTCAAGGACGTCCGATTCATGTTTCTCCAGCAGGTGGCGCGCTCTCAGCACTGTGTCAGCTTCCTGTAGAAAACAAAAACACATTTCAGTACTGTGTGCGCGAACATCGAGTCTAATATAGATCATCTTTAAATAATATATGTTTTTAATACACATATGTTGTGTATCGAATCATCAAAGTTCAATTCAGTTCACAGCGAAACAGCTGGCAGTCAATTAAAAAAAACCATATAAATATATATTTCTTTAAAGAGTCGATTCTCTGATTCCAGCCATTTAAAATCCTTAATGAGTCCACTCCAAAGATTGATCCATAAAAATGATTCACCTAGAGAAACAGGCAGCAGATACTTGAGTTGGATTTGACTCGTTGGAATCGAACAAAATGAAACGAAGCTGCAGGGAGTCGATTGCAAAAAGAGTCGATTCACTGATTCCAAGCATTTTATAACGCCAATGAGTCAACTCTACAGATTCCCAAAGATTCAGAGTCCATTCCGCAACGAAAATTATTCACATAGAGAGGCAGACACCGGATATTGGAATTTGACTCATCGTCATCGATCAAAATGAAACGAAGCTGCTGGGAGTCGATTCCAAAAAGAGTCAATTCACTGAGTCCAGGCATTTAAAAATCCCAACGTGTCAACTGCAAAGATTCAAAGTCGATTCCGCACAACGAAACGATTCACATTAGGCGTCTGAGCTAGAGAAACATGAAACTAAGTCAATTCCAAAATGAGTCGATGCACTGATTCACGTGCGTTAAAGAACAAAACAAACTAAACAAACAAACGAGTCAACTCCACAAACTCAAGAGTCGATTCAAGAGGAGGAAAATGATTCACCTTATACAAACAAAATGAATTTTGCATCTGTTGAGACTCGTTTTCTGTCGAGAATCTCGAGTCACATTTTGAATTTGACTCGTCAGAACTGAACAAAACAGAGCTTTAAAAACAGTTATGACTCGCATCATGGGTTCATCGTTCACGCTGATATCCACGTGGGTGTAGTATGACGAATTGTCTGATGTCAGAAATATTGTACTGTATTTAACGACCTGTTTATTTATTAAACCTCGTTAGGAGTTCTGTAGTAGCACTGGTAATTGTGGAAATAGTTTTGGCATGCTGGAAATTTTAATTCACAGATTAAATTGCTCGATTTTCTGGACAATCCTTCCGTACAGCAGTACGTGTTCGGCGTGGGATTTAGGACGCAGCCGTATATATATTTTGGAAGAGAACTCTCCTCCGAGTCCGAGACACGATCTGCACGCAGGTGCTGAGGTTTCAGTACCATTTGATAAATGACCCGAAACTGTAAAATCCAAAGCGCAAGTCTTTTTCTCCCCCTCTCCCCCCTGTTCTGTTCGGGCATCTGTTCCTGATATCCTTCACATCCACGCCAGCGACGGTTTTTCTAACTTTCATTCTTTCACACTGAGATATTTTGCAAGTTCTTGCTGACAAATGAGGAAACATTTCACACCAGGTTTTTCGGCTCATCATCAATCTGGGTGCGTTTTCATCAGCAGATGTGCACACGTCACCGATTTTGGGTGTTAGATTGATGGAGAAACGTAACACCAACACCAAGCATGAGGAGCTTTTGTTTTATGGTACTGAGATGAGTAACATGTGAGCAAAGCGCCCGAGGTGTAAAAATGCAGAAAAAACACACATATACACCACATATTTTTTCTCTCTCTCTCTCTCTCTCTCTCTCACACACACACACACACACTCCCTCCCTGTGGGAACGCCGGGCCACGCCGGGGCTCGCTGCCAGCTGGCTGGATGACATGCTTTGAGGTTATAGATGTTTTTTAAGTCTGAAGTCTGGACTGTTTCTCACTCGCCTGTTCCCCAGGGGAGGGTCCTGGCACTGAACTCCACACACACACACACACACACTTATACATGTGCTGTTATACTGCCACCACATGGCCAAAATGAAGAATGACACTCCAAGCAGCAGCAGCAGCAGCAAATGACCCAAAACTACAAACTCTACAGTACCTAGAAGGAACCATTTATGAGGACTTGCCAATACGGATACCCAAATCAGATCAGGAACATCTCCGGACATTTTATTTTGCTTTCTTTATGTTGGTTGTTGTCGCACGCTGCTAGTGACGTACACTAGGATTACGTCGTGTAGTATGTCCTGGTATCAGAACCGGGTTTATCAGTAAACAAGCATAATATCGGACTGATACAGATACAGTAGTTTGCACCCATCCATTAACACAATTTGTACATAAACATCAAGTAAAATGAAATAAGAAGCTCCCGATAACGCATTCAAATCACTTCTAATGTTCAATCTCTGCCTTCAGATCTTAGGCCACGCCCCTTACCTGAGTGCAGAGCCACACCAAACAAAAATGATCCAGATAGAAGAGTTCACTCTAATCACAACTGCAATTCTACAATAAACACATCCTCATTTTCACTGCAGGCCTCTGAAGCACGAGAAACACACTTTTAGTAGTTTAATCATCATCATCATCATCACATCTCTCTTTTCCTCCAGATCCGATTTAATCTCTATTTGCATTTCTATTTAATGTCGTGCCTCTTATAAGACAACTTAAAAAAAGAACTTTCTGCCATCTTCACTTCACCAGTACTGGACTGAAGGAATTCTTTTATTTATGAAAAGGGTTTAACGTTTTAATAACCGCGTGTCTAGCCTTTAATTGTCTTTTTTTCTTTTTCTTTAAATCTTCCATTCAATTCAGTTAGATGAGTTTAATGAGCGTTGGTGCATTTCTGGATCTCAGGAGGGAGATGGAACTTGGATAACGTGAACAGAACTGGAATAAAGAGTGTGTACTAAACTCTCGCTCTCTTTATAGTACAGCAAATGAACATGCCACACACACACACACACACACACACACAATTAAGAATAATACTCTCTAAGTGAAGGCAACTAATTAGTTCTTCCAATAGCAAACTTTACAATTAGATTACAAAGAAAATACATAAATAAATAAATAAATAAATAAACAAATAAGGTGGGTCATAATAATAAATTGGTGTCCCTATTTTTCATGTTTAAATGTATTAGGCGGAAACATTTCGAGGTGAACAAAGAGAGATTAGAATGTAGAGGTTCAGTAACATTAATAAATATTAACTACAAACTAGTACATATGCTTACATAGATGCACCGGTGGGTGAGCACGCGCTTTTAAAACCAGCTTGGTGTTACGAACAAACAAACAAACAAACAAACAACAACAACAACAACAAACATTTATAACATTATCACGAACTTTACAGCGCTGTCTCGTGTAAAATGTTTATTGGTAAATGGTAAATGTGCACTTATATAGCGCTTTTATCCAAAGCGCTTTACACTGTGTCTCATTCACCCATTCACATCACGTTTATTATTATTATTATTATTATTATTATTATTATTATTATTCAGAGAGAATTGTGAAGGTAAAGCGTTAGATCCTTCCAGTAGCTATCGAACACGAACACACACACACACACAAAGGCACGTTTAAAAAAAAAAAAAAACATGCTAGCTAAACTGACAAGCTAGTTAAAGCTAAGCGTTGGGGCTTTTCTGATTTCATTTTCATCTGCTACACAAAACGATTAAAATCAATCGATCAATCAATCAATAAAACGTCTACATTATCAACGTTTGACTGAGTTTTATTCATGCGCATTTATCAAGTGTAGAATTATTTTGTTTTTACTTACACTGCAAAACACAAGGCATTGACATTTAAATGTAGCGCACTTCCGGTCGGAACTAAATGAAAAAAGCCGTATTGTTTCTCACGGACGTTTGATGAAGTGACGCGTGTGGCGTTTGTAGTAAATAAATAAATACATACATACATACATACATACATAAATAAATAATGCGCATTAACTTTTTAGATGTCTGAATTGTCCGTTTTATATAATAGTGTATTTTCAAAATATATATATGTTAAAAGTGCTGCATGTATATTATTAATTTTCACTAACTTATTGATCATTTTTCAGCTGTAGAATCACTAGCGCGCCTAAAGTGTTTGTAATAAGTGAACGTTTCGCAAAGATGACATAATCTCTGTATGGATATATATTATAAAATAATTATAATTACAATTATAAAATAAAAGTTTAAGGCTAGCACATGACTTGCGGAATCGAAATTGTTGTTGTTGTTGTTACAGGCTGAATCCCGAACCACTTACTAGTTTGTGCATATGCGCACTACGTAGGGTGTTTCTGCGCACTACGTCATCCACTAACGAGTCCAATAGGAAGCGCTTTGAGACACAGCCGCACGGAGCCTACACGACTGTTACTGCTGATGGCGGCGTGACGCCGAGAATGACTGCGTTTGCTTGCTTTCCGAGCCGAACGGCCACTTTTCGGGGTTATTAACACCACGGTCAGTTTTCAGGGAGACGACCGCCTGAAGATGGAGGGGTTTGCGAACGGAGGAGCCATGAAGTTACCGCCTGAGGAGAGCCGCTGCACGAGTGAGCACCAAACCCGCCCTCCCGAGGTAGCGACTTCAGCACCGAGTCCTCTTCTTCACTCACACCCAGGTCTCATACACTGCTGCATGTTCCGTCTAGACCTCACTGTCCGAGAACTGGAGCTCGGCTTCATTTAGCCAGGCCAGCTCGGGGTCAGTTTTTTCGCCCTGAGCAGCAGCTAGTCCTCCACAGACCCGGACGGGTTCCGTTCCGCTGGGACCAGAACCCGGACGGGTTCCTGCTGCTCAGTGACCGCTCCCTGAGCTCCATGTGCAGATAACTCCCAACATTCTGCAGCTGTTCTGGAGCGAGCACAACGGCTCGGACACTGTTAGCAAACTTTACTCTTCTTTATCATAAATCTATAGAAACGATCGCTTTAACTCTCCCCTGTCGACCCCTGTGGGGTTCTGGTTACAGAATGGCGACATCTTTGAAATGTTCAAGCGAAAATGATCAGTTTATGGTTTTTAAACACGTTTTGATCATCATCATGCCAGTAGGAATTGGCCCGTAGTGACGTCACACATTACCGCTAAACGTGACGTCATTTATATTCTGCATATGGAGGTGGGTATTAATAGAGCAACTGAAATGGTTCCCTACGTCACAAATCCATACTCAATTCCCTACTCCCTATTCCCTACTCCCTGTTCCCTATTCTCTACTCCCTATTCCCTACTCCCTATCCTATCTGTTCCCTATTCCCTACTCCCTATTCCCTGTTCCCTATTCTCTACTCCCTATTCCCTACTCCCTGTTCCCTATTCTCTACTCCCTATTCTCTACTCCCTATCCTATCTGTTCCCTATTCCCTACTCCCTATTCTCTACTCCATATTCTCTACTCCCTATCCTATCTGTTCCCTATTCCCTACTCCCTATTATCTACTCCCTATTCCCTACTCCCTATCCTATCTGCCCCCTATTCCCTATTCCCTACTCCCTATTCCCTACTCCCTATTCTCTACTCCCTATTCTCTACTCCCTATTCTCTACTCCCTATCCTATCTGTTCCCTATTCTCTACTCCCTATACTATCTGTTCCCTATTCTCTATTCTCTACTCCCTATTCTCTACTCCCTATCCTATCTGTTCCCTATTCTCTACTCCCTATACTATCTGTTCCCTATTCTCTATTCTCTACTCCCTATTCTCTACTCCCTATCCTATCTGTTCCCTATTCTCTACTCTCTATTCCCTACTACCTATCCTATCTATTCTCTACTCCCTATTCCCTACTCCCTATTCTCTACTCCCTATCCTATCTATTCTCTACTCCCTATTCCCTACTCCCTATTCTCTACTCCCTATTCTCTACTCCCTATTCTCTACTCCCTATTCTCTACTCCCTATCCTATCTGTTCCCTACTCTCTACTCTCTATTCCCTACTACCTATCCTATCTATTCTCTACTCCCTATTCCCTACTCCCTATTCCCTACTCCCTATTCTCTACTCCCTATTCCCTACTCCCTATTCTGTTCCCTACTCCCTGTTCCCTATTCTCTACTCCCTGTTCCATATTCTCTACTCCCTATTCCCTACTCCCTATTCCATACTCCCTATCCTATCTGTTACCTATTCTCTATTCCCTATTCTTTACTCCCTATTCCCTACTCCCTATTCTCTACTCCCTATCCTATCTGTTCCCTTTTCTCTACTCCCTATTCCCTACTCCCTGTTCCCTATTCTCTACTCCCTACTCCCTGTTCCCTATTCTCTACTCCCTATTCCCTACTCCCTATCCTATCTGTTCCCTATTCCCTACTCCCTATTCCCTGTTCCCTATTCTCTACTCCCTATTCCCTACTCCCTGTTCCCTATTCTCTACTCCCTATTCTCTACTCCCTATCCTATCTGTTACCTATTCTCTACTCCCTATCCTATCTGTTCCCTTTTCTCTACTCCCTGTTCCCTATTCTCTACTCCCTATCCTATCTGTTCCCTATTCCCTACTCCCTATTCCCTGTTCCCTATTCTCTACTCCCTATTCTCTACTCCCTATCCTATCTGTTCCCTATTCCCTACTCCCTATTCCCTGTTCCCTATTCTCTACTCCCTATTCTCTACTCCCTATCCTATCTGTTCCCTATTCCCTACTCCCTATTCTCTACTCCATATTCTCTACTCCCTATCCTATCTATTCCCTACTCCCTATTCCCTACTCCTATCCTATCCCCCTATTCTCTACTCTCTATTCCCTACTCCCTATTCTCTACTCCCTATTCTCTACTCCCTATCCTATCTGTTCCCTATTCCCTACTCCCTATTCTCTATTCTCTACTCCCTATTCTCTACTCCCTATCCTATCTGTTCCCTATTCCCTACTCCCTATTCCCTGTTCCCTATTCTCTACTCCCTATTCTCTACTCCCTATCCTATCTGTTCCCTATTCCCTACTCCCTATTCCCTGTTCCCTATTCTCTACTCCCTATTCTCTACTCCCTCTCCTATCTGTTCCCTATTCCCTACTCCCTATTCTCTACTCCATATTCTCTACTCCCTATCCTATCTATTCCCTACTCCCTATTCCCTACTCCCTATCCTATCTGCCCCCTATTCTCTACTCTCTATTCCCTACTCCCTATTCTCTACTCCCTATTCTCTACTCCCTATCCTATCTGTTCCCTATTCCCTACTCCCTATTCTCTATTCTCTACTCCCTATTCTCTACTCCCTATCCTATCTGTTCCCTATTCCCTACTCCCTATTCCCTATTCTCTACTCCCTATTCTCTACTCCCTATTCTCTACTCCCTATTCTCTACTCCCTATCCTATCTGCTCCCCATTCCATACTCTCTATTCCATTCCCTATGTTCCCTACTCCCTTTCATACTCCCTATTCCCTACTCTCTATTCCATAATACTCTATTCCCTGTTCCGTCCTACATCTTCCATACAGCAAAGTGCATTATGGGTATTCTCTACTCTTTCTATAATTATTTTATAATTGTATTATTAGTATTACGACACTAGCACCTCTGCTGCAGTGCATTGTGGGATTTCTGTGCTTTTGTGTATGACCGTAAAACTCCCACCTGGAGAGTGTGTGTGTGTGTGTGTGTGTGTGTATGTGTGTGTGTGGTCCTGATGGAGGGAAATAACCTGCAGCATCATCATCTATTTTCTGCCCTGTCATCTCCCAGAATAAACTCTGAGTTAAGAGTGTTTGAAGGGCGTCCACACTGAGCCTTTATAACACCTTAACGAGTGATGAATAAAGACGTAACAAAGCGGTCCTAAAGGGTGTTCATGTGGGTTATAACTACCTTCATCTGAAACAGGGAGGAACTCGAGACACAAACTGAATATTATCCTATTTTGAAATCATGGCAGATTCTGATTATTCTCATTCTCGATCTCAGGTCAGTACGGAGAGCATGGCATCTCTGTGCGAGAAGCAGCAGCGGTATGTGAAGGCCTCCATTGGGTCCAGTTGGCAGTTGGTGGAGGCTCAAGACCGGCTCTGTGGACTGGAGCTGCACGGTTCTGAGTCAGTAGAACAGGCCCGGGCTCGGGCGCTCGCTTCCTCCACACACCTGTCTGAGACCGAGGAGGAGTGGAGGAGGAAGGAGAGCATGCTGGACTCCCGCTGGAGCCCCGTCACACAGGACCCTGGACACAGCGGCTTCGACAAGGTACGCACACACACACACACACACACACACAGAGCTCATATCTGATGAATACCCACCCAGTGACTTAGAGTGGGATAAAAATCCCTTATTTTTTATAATGCAATTCTAAAATTAGTTCAGTTTATGTGACGAATAATCGATGACTAATAATTGAATTGTTACATAATGGTAATTTGTAGAGCTGCAAAAACTATAATAATCGATTATGAAAATAGTCCTGAAATAAATGCCCATAAAAAGCTTCACAAAATAAATCAATGTCTTTCTTTTTATTGTTGTAGGTTTTTTTTAAAAGTCATGTATCATAATTTTTGGCAAAAACTATAACTTTGAGATTCAGTTTTTCCTTTCATTTTTCCCTTAATTATTTAACACGGTCCATGAACTTCAAAGCATGAAGTAGTTGATTTAAAATAAGAGTAATAATTTAAAAAGTTCAATGATATTTATTGAAGTAGTTTAGTTCAAGTTTGAGTCATTCGAACAGAAATGAAATTTGAACAATCCAGTACTTATACTGGATTGTTGGGGTGCCAATAGGGTTAGGGTTAGGGGTGCCAATAGTATTGGGGTGCCAATAGTTTTATGTGCCCGTTAGAGCATCATAAACGATCCCGAGCCCAGGGGGATGGACACGGATTTCGACAAGAGCTTAACCTTCGTCCAGCGCCACGAGGAGGAGCTGAAGCATTTCGGTGAGTTGATTCGTGTCATGGCGGTCGTCGGGCGTTTGGAATAAATACCGTTCTTTATTTAAAGCTTTCATAAGTTTCCAGGATTTTCCGATATGTCATTTATTTATTTTATAGTACCTTCACTCGCCCCTCCTGTAAGCTCTGGTCCTTAGTTATTAGACGCGAGACTGAATTTTCCTTCTCCGAGGTGTTTCACGAGATTTTGCATCGCTAAACAACACGTTTATTGTTCGTTTTAGATGATGTGGTGATGTGAATGAGCTGTTACTATGGAAACGGTAACGCAGCGCATTAGAACGAACCCGTCGTTCGGGTTACATTCTGAGCTACCGTCCCAGCCTAACACTGAACTTCTGACCAATCAGATTAGAGAATTTCGCCGCCGTGAGATGTTACATCACATGCTCTGTGTTCTCGGGTTGTCAGGAATGTTGAGGAGGTGGGACGACAGTCAGCGATTTCTGGCGCAGTTGCCTCACCTGATCTGTGAGGAAACGGCAAACTACCTGATCTTATGGTGCTTTCGACTCTACGCTGAAGAGGTAAATAAATAAATAAATAAATAGATGTTAAAAAAAAAAAATAATCTACAAATTTTGCATTCAGACAGTGTGACGTATTGGCTCTGTGATGAACTGGGAAGATTCATGAATAATTTATGAGCCTGTGTGGCTTCCACCAATCGCATAGCAGCGTCACCTGTGACCTCATTTAAATGAATCGTTTATTTAAGCTGGCTTTATTTCGGATTTAAAAAATTTGAGCGCAAGAAAAAGGGTCTCTCTCTCTCTCTCCTTCTGTCTCTCTCTCTCTCTCTCCCTTCTTCTCTCCCTCTCTCTCTCTCCGTCTGTCTGTCTCTCTCCTTCTCTCCCTCTCCATCTGTCTCTCTCTCTTTGTGTCTCTCTCTCTCTCCTTCTCTCTCCTCTCTCTCTCTCTCTCTCTCTCTCTCTCTCGTCTGTCTCTCTCTCTCTGTCTGTCTCTCTCTGTCTGTCTCTCTCTCTCTCTCTCTCTCTCTCTCTCTCTCTCTCTCTCTCTCTCTCTCTCTCTCCGTCTGTCAGAAGGAAGCTCTGATGGAGCAGGTCGCTCACCAGGCCGTAGCCATGCAGTTTATCTTGGAGATGGCCCGCAGTGTGCAGCAGGATCCTCGTGCCTGTTTCCGCCAATTCTTCCACAAAGCCAAAGTAAGAACCACACACACACACACTCTCACTCACTCACTCACTCGGCTCGGCTCGGCTGGACTGTATACTCGATACTCATTTTCACACCCTGATGCTTTTCCCCCAGTGAGTTTGGTGGGGTCTGAAGGCTGTTTCTGAGCTGGCGAGCGATCCAGAGACGCGACTGGGTTCCCTTTAACAGAACCCTGATGTGAAAGTAGTCTAAAGCGTGTCACCGGACTGTAATGTAAACTGTAATAACGTTACATAACCACAAGGGGGAGCTGTGAGGGAGAAGAGCTGACACTGCTAGTAAAGTGGAGGCTCCATCTTCTACACTTTTTTTTAATTTTTTTTCCTACGTTTATGAAGGAAAGTCCTTTTCTAACAAATTATAATATTTATATCATTTAACAAATACGAATTCTAGATTTATTCCCTTTTCCTGTTCCATTTCATCATGGAAGGCTTAGATTTTGGCATGTGACTGAGGGATTTGTGTTCATTCAGCCACAAGGTCATCAGTGAGGTCAGGCTCTGATGTTGATGAGGAGGTCTGGCACACTGTCGGCGTTCCAGGTCACGGCTCGGAGTTTTTTTCCACTCCAAACTTGGCAAACCATGTCTTCATGGATCTGCTCACAGGGACATTGTCCTGCTGGAGCAGGTTTGAACCTCGAACAGTCACGTGAACGAGTAAATACAAAACCCTGAGAATAGTTTAGAATTTTTCAAACCTATTTGGACATGCATAATATCTGGTCTTCATTTAAACAATGCTGATAGCAGGTGCTAACGATTAGAAGGAACCTCTGAAGAGCCTGTCGTATTTCTACCTCGGAGCTCTGGTCTGGTTTGCTCTTTGTTATTGGAGTCTATGGTTATCCTCATGCCTAGCCCAAAAGAGCTCTCTGAGAGCTTCAGAAAGATGATGGAGCTTAAGAAGATTTCCAAAAAGACTGGAAATCAATCATTTCACTGTCTGGAAGATCATCTAACAAGTGGAGATGTTTTAAAACCACTGCTAGCTTGTCTACGCCAGGCCGCCAAAGCAAAATTGACCTGAGAGCAGACGGTAAAATGTTAACGGGGTCTCTGTACGATCTGCAGGTAGGTCTCGCCACTGTTGATGTCCTCGTTCTTCGGTCAGGGTACCAGAAGTCATGTTTGTTCAGCGGAAACCAAAAACAGAATCTGATCAGAAGAACCTCGTGGTGGACATGGTGTGGTCGGGAACCACTTTGCTGCTGTCGTAGAATCGGATATGAATTCTCTTTCATACCAGAGTGTGCCTGAGGAGAATGTGAGGCCATGAAGACGTGAACCTTCCAACAGGGAATGGCTCCGAAGGAAGAAATGGAAAGTTCTGGAATGACCTAGAGGAACCACATATGGGTGTGATGGTCAGGGGTGCACATACTTTTGGCTGCATAGTGTCCCGTATATACGTGTTATTTAAAATCTTTGCGCCTAGGATGCTGACGGTATTGTTATGTGATCGTTCTCTATAATCCGAGCTGATCAGAGCTTTCTAGTCCGTGTTCTGTCTCGATCACCTGTGTTTATATTTCAGGCGGGACAGGAGGGATATCTGGACGTCTTCCACACTGAACTCGAGGCCTTTAAGCACAGAGTGAGGGAGTACGCCATCAAGCCCAAAGTGGACACGCCCAAAACTCTGGAGCAGCTGTGTACGCCGGCCAGCTGCAGACTCGACCCTAAAGAAGTGCTGGAGTCTCTGCCTCCTGTAAGTGTATACTTCTCTCTCTCTCTCTCTCTCTCTCTCTCTCTCTCTCTCACTCACACACACACACACACACACTCACGACTGTTCCACTGTTAATAATAATAATTCTATCCGTGTTTAATCCTTTCACAGGAACTGAAGGCGTGTATTCAGTCTCAGGACATGCACATACTCCAGAATGTTCTCCACACCATGAACCCTCAGGTACACACACACACACACACAATCAACAATCACATATATACACACACATACGCACAAACGCATACACACACATACAATCACATATACATACATTTATATACACACACACACACATACAATCACATATACACACACACATACATACATATACACACACACACAATCACATATATACACACACACACACACACACACACGCAATCACATATTTATTCACATATACACACGCAATCACATAAACACACATACATATACACACATACATTCATATCCATGCGCGCGCACACACACACACGCAATCACATATACATACACTTATACACATACATACATATATACATGCGCACACATTATATATATATATATACATGTATGTGTACACACACACACAATCATGGAATATTAATCAACCTCTGACCAATCAGAATGGAGAACTCAACTGTGCACTGTGATAGAAAATATTATATGTAATATATTATTGTTGTTGTTTTTTTTTTTTCCCCTTTCTTTCACTTTGTTTCTGCCTTTCTGTGTTACTTTATTTATATCTCTCTCTCTCTCCATCTCCTCTCTCTCTCTTCCCCCCCCCCCCCATCTCCTCTGTCTCTCTTTCTCAGGTGGCAGAGTATCATATAAAGCGGTGTTTGGAGGCGGGACTCTGTTCACATCCTGGGCGGGGCTCTAAAGATGAGGACATAGAAACGGAGGATCAGAGGATGATGGAGATGTCCTAACACACACACACACACACACACACACACACACACACACACACACACAGTGTTTTGCTTGTGTTCAGGACGATGATGAAGTGTGTGAACATCGTGTGAAGAGCAGACGACTGAACATGACCTTCATCCTGGAGGAGAGAGAGAGAGAGAGAGAGAGGAGGAGGTGAGAGGAAGAGAGGAAGACGAGAGGGAGAGGAAGAGGAGAGAGGAAGTGAAAGGCAGCCATCAGAGACTTTTTGTTTGTTTTTGTTTGTTTTTGTTTGGTTTTGGATCCACGTGTGAACGTGTGCTGCACTTTATATCTGATTGAGATAGTATATAAATATAGAACATAGACAGGACGAGGTATTTTCGTGCACGTTTTTGTTACGTTTCTGTCGCGATATCGAGGCGTAACACACACTGGTTTATGTTTTCACTATTTTTACAGGATTTTTGTTTTTGTCTTTTTTTTTCCATTGTAGTTTATTTAACGTTTAAATTTCTTCTCAAATACTTTCCCTTCTTTCCCTTTTCCCCAATTTATTTTTTTAACATAAAATGCATAAATTTAATTGTCACTTTTTTTTTTTTTTTTTTTTGCTGTGTGGTGCATTTAATGTTTAAAAAAAACAAAATATTTTTAAGAAAATGTAAAAAAAATTTCCCTTTTTATACAATTTTTTATTTAAATTTTTCGCCCTGTAGTACAAAAAAAACCCTTTAATTTTTTTTATTATTATTATTATTATTATTATTATTTTTAAAGGGACAAAAAGGAAATAATTTGGGGCTCAAATGATTTTCCTTTTTAAAAATTTTCCAAACATAAAATGCCTGAAACAGGAAATAAATGAATGGTGTTCACTCGCCATATAATACATTTTATGTTTGAAAAAATTAATAAATACAAAAAAAAAAAGAAAGAAAGTGAAATAATTTTTTACTTTTTTAAATGTCCGTCTAAAACAATTTAACATTTTTTCTTCTTTTTTCATAGATTTTTTTTTTTTTAAACATAAAATGTGATATTAAGGGAATTCATTAAAGGCACTCATTCACCATGCAGTGCATTTTATGTTTAAAAAAGAAACCAATTGTTTTAAAAAAGCGTCTGTATCCTCATCACTCTAAATGATTTCATTTCTTTTATAAAATGCACTACAGGGCAAATAAACATTAGATTTATTTATATATATATATATATTATTAAAAAAATATGATGGGGTTTTTTTGTTTGTTTGTTTGTTTGTTTGTTTGTTTGTTTGTTTTTGCTCCGTAGAAATGTTTATGCTGCTGAAATTTCCGAGCCACTTTCAGTCCGATCTGGTGGAGATCAGATATCGTACTGAAATGAAAAAACCAGAGCCAGGAGCTAATCATAGTTTGAGCATCAGACCCGAGCTCTGTCCTGTCCCATGGTGTTAGCTTACAGTGTTCACACAGCATTTACTACGCCAAAAAATACATGATCCGTGGAGATCACACACACACACACACACACACACACACAAGTACTGAATAAAGTCGCTCTAAACAGCCTTACGGCATGAAGTAAGGACACTTCCTAGCTAGTGTGCACTTCACAGCGTGTAGATTTGAGACCTATGCAACGTATCACGAGTGCTTTCATCCGCTTGCTCCTCAGTGTTCCACACCGGCCGTGTTAAAGAATAAAACGTTTAGTGTACAGTCCAGATCGACAGCTCACAGATTTCACATTTCATATTTATACCATTGCGAATGTACAGCCGCCTCCTGAAGTACCGGAACCGAGAGGTTCTCGTGTGTGTGTGTGTGCTGTACACTGAAGACATTTGGGTTTGAGATCAGAACATGGATCGGAATTTCAGCTTTCATTTCCTCATATTTACATCTAGACGTGTTAAACAATTTGGAACATGGCAGCTTTAGTGACAGACCACCCAATTTTTAGGTGAGCAAAAGTATAGGAACAGATCCGTCTTGAAGTAAGTAACGGGTACTATTTGGTTGCGTTTCCTTTACACGCAGTCACTGCATCTCTCCTGCGACTCACTGACCCCAAACTGCTGGTTTCTTCTTCTGTGAAGCTTCTCCAGGTTTTCTCCTGCAGCTTCTTTCAGTAGTTGTGTGTTTCGGGGGGGTTTCTCCCTTCTGTCTCCTCTTCAGGAGGTGAGATGCTGATCAGTTGGGTGAAGGTCTGGTGATGGACTTGTCCAGTCTAAAACCTTCCACTTTCCCCCTGATGAAGTCCTGTGGTGAGGTGGAAGTGTGTTTTGTATTGTTGTCTTGCTGCATGATGAAGTTCCTCCCGATTCATTCAGATGCGTTTCTCTGTAAATCTGCAGATAAAATGTTCCTGTAAACTTCTGGATTCATTCCACTGCTCCCATCATGAGTTCATCATCAATAAAGATGAGTGAGAATGTTCCCAAGCCATGACACTACCTCCACCATGTTCCACAGATGAGCTCGTATGTTCTGGATCATGAGCAGATCCTTTCTTTCTCCACACTTTGGATTTTCCATCAGTTTGGTAGAGGTTCATCTCGGTTCCAGAACTTTTGTGGATCATCTCTGTATCTCTTCCAATCTGGATTTCTGACTCTTACTGCTGAGGAGTGGTCTGCATCTTGTGGTTTGGCCTCTGTATTTGTGGAGGTTGTTGGTGATGATACAGACTGTTGTTCTGGGGGTTTTCTTCACAGTTCTCACAATGTTTATCATCAGCTGCTGTAGTTTTCATTGGCCGACCCGTTCGGTGTCTTACTCAGTACACCAGAGGTTTTTTTCTTTTTCAGGACATTACATATACATTTGTTGTATACCCAGTGTTTGTGCGATGCTTCTGATAGATTTTCCCTCTTTTCTCCCATACTTCATGTTCCTTTTTAACAAGTGTGGTCTTCACAGGAGACACCCAGGGCTCAAACTGTAGCCATTCAGAGATATTAATTCTTTAAATGATCAATCTAACAGGACACACCTGGGCAGAAAGGAACACCTGTCAGTCGTGTGTTCCAATATTTTTGATCACGTGGGAGAGAAAAAAGGTTTGGGTTCAATCAAAAGGGGCCGTGCTCTAAGCTGTTTAACACGTCTAGATGTAAATATGAGGAAATAAAAGCTGAAATTCTGATCCATCGTCTCGCTCATCTTTTGATCTCAAACCCAAATGTCTTCAGCGAAAACGAACAAACCGGCCTTTCTGTTCCAATACTTTCGGGTGGACCGGGTTCCTAAAATGTTAACACGTGTAAATAACCAGGATAAAACTTCTTCGTACAAACAATTTCGGCACACGTGAAAACATCACGTAAGTGTCACGCGTAACTTACGCTCCTGATCGTTTCACACGAGCTGGTGAAGAGTCGCTTGTACGAAAAGTCAGGAACCAATACATCGAGCAAAAGCTGCAAAAAAAATACGATCTAGTGGCTGAAAAAAGGCGTAAAGCGTAGAAAACGCATGAGCATGTAGCGCAGACGTTCAAAATACGTATATATAGAGTTTTACTGATTATTATTTGTTCCTGACTTTTCACCCACGCTGTAGCTTGTCACATGGGGGCGTGGCCTGTTTAGTTTTTTTTTCCCGCCAGTTCTGATGAGAAACGTTCTTCGCTATATAAAGCTAGCTAGCTCGACACGAGTGAAATAAGTCACAGACCGGTGAGCGCTCTTTTTGTTTGGATTCGTCGCTTCTTTACAGGGTCGTCGTTCATTTGCATCGGCTCTAAATTCAGATGTTTCGTGTCGCTGAAATCGTGGCTCAGATACGCGAGGCGTGGAAATTCGGACGATGGCTTTCTCGGCTGCGGCGTGAACGTAGAGTTAATCGTCGGCGAGCTTCGTGTGTGTTTTTTGTATTGTTTAGTTTTTGCGTGTGCAGGATCTCGGCGACGACGTACGGCTCTGTTCCACACCGACATCCGTCACCATCGTCGCCGTCATCGCTGCAGATCCTGCATCTCTGAGGAACAGCACGGAACTCTTTTCGTGCAAACAGGGGGGGGGGGCTAGAGTTCAAGAGGAGCCGAAACGTGGGCGTGTCCGAGACCGCGATGTCCGATTGTAACATTCTGTCAACAATAAAGGTCTCATTTGTATCTATGAGAAACTGACTCCGTTTCTGATCTACTTCCTGTGGGGGGAGGTCACGTCTCAGAGTCTCGGTCATCATCTTTATTTATTTATTTATTTATATATCACTGAAATAATGCTGAGCTACGCTGAAGTCAGCTTGCTAATGCTAATCAGGGTTCATCAAAGGGTTCGCGAACGCTACATTCACCCGGTTTATCGTTAAACCCTTTGCCTCATTTGCATATCGTGATGAATTATTCATTTATCCTGGTGATGCATTTTAAGAGGAAAAAAAAACAAGTTCATAGTGTACATTGTTACAGAAAAGTGATTATGATGAATAATTAAGGGTTAATTAATGAACCCGATTGTTTTACCGGAACAAGGAAACTCGACCGTGAAGCTGCATCGTTAAAACTCTGACCTCGTTCGGAGACCTCTATAGGCTTTTGGATTCGTCACTTACCGGCCACTTTAATAGGAACACCCGTACACCGTCTTATTCTTGCGATTAATCCATTGTCCAATCACATTTCAGCATGGCCATGCACAAAAACCCTGCAGGTCCACGTTCATGTTGTCCAGTTTCAGTGATTCTGACCGTGTCATGGTGGTTGGTGCCAGAGTGATGAGTATTTCCGAATCTCCTGCTGGGGTTTTCACACACGACAGTCTCCAGAGTTTACGCAGAACGGTGCGGAAAACAAAAAACATCCAGCAAGGGGGGTAGGGTAGGGGACGCACTGACACACCTGAACCTGACAGGAAGATGTGGAAGATGTGGGAAAAACAACACGTCTCTTCTCCTGAAGCTCTGGGTGTGTATCTGACACGTGATTGGATAATCATATCCATAAGCAGATGTACAAGTGTTCTTAATAAAGTGGACAAAAAGTGTCGTCGTCGTCCCCCCGCCCACTCTTGTTTATTTCCATTTTAGCCACTTGGATCATTTGAATTTGCACCGTCGTGTTGAACTAAAACCCATACACTTCTCAGAAAGCTTTAACTCGGAATTATTGGCACCCTTTAAGAAAACAGACAACGTGACTATACTATAAAGTAGTAAATATACTGTACACACACACACACACACACACACGTACATACACACTCAGGAGTAAAAAAAAATCCTCCTTCACTGTGGGGAAAATCCAAAACACGTCAAGTACTTGATATAAAATTATAATCAGTAGTTATGTGGTCACAAAGTTTGATTCTGAAATAATAATAATGATAATAATAATAATAATAATAATAGGGAAAAAATGTTTAAACTAAAAGTAAGTGGGATTTCTACAGAGCGCCTGAAGGGATGTTTGAAAACGTTAAAAAAATATTATTTTTTTAAAACTGAAAAAAAAATAATAATTTGCTGATTTCTCGTTTTTTTTTTTTTTAAACGAGAAAGTAAGTCGTGAGCGCACAATAATGACCTGAATTTTTGATCTTTTGTGTGTGTGTGTGTGTGTGTGTGTGTGTGTGTATGGGTTTTCTTTCTGTTTGTTTAATTTCTTTATTTATTTCCAGAGGTCTCTTCATGGGCTCCGTAAATTTGAACCTGCAGTAGGAGAAATGTAAAAAGATTAAATGTACAAAAAATGTCCAAAGAAAACGTAAGATATAAATAAATAAATAAATAAATAAATAAATAAGGTTCAGTTTGCTGAGAGATTCTGAATAAAACTAAATGCAAAGCAGGAAACGATGTTTAAAATGATTTATTTCTTCGTCGTTATTCAGCTCAATGGCGTGAAATCAGTCATTTATACATTTTACAAAAATGTATAAAAGCTTTACATTTCCTCATGATATACAATTTTACATCAAATCACATTTATTATCATTTCTAAAAATCGATTTCAGATCATTTATGAAGGTTTGTTGAAATTCAGACACAAAGTGAAATGGAGTTGATGAGTTAAGGCGACTGTGAGGAAAATTAGTTTCAATACATTCAAATTATCAACACAATCTGAAATGTGAACAACAAACGTGAACTTTAATAACCTTTAGATTCTGTCTCAGTGACTCAAACTTTCCTTCAAAAATTATTTTATTTTTGTGTCTCGTGTATTTTTGTCCCTTTTTAAAAAAAAAAAATGCAAATTGTGTTTGAATTATTGTTGGACACGTGCGTCCAAACACAGAATATTTTTCTTTTTGTCTTTAATTTATTGAATTTATTTCTTCTGAAAATTCAGTTTGAAAAAAAAATAATGCTCCCTTTTCTCTTCCTGTGCAGAACATTTATTTCTCTCCCATTTCTTTTTCCTTTTTTTTTCTTTTATTAATAATTTTAATATCTTCCTTTTCCCCTCTCTCCCTCGATTAGAACAGGGTGTAATGGTTCAAAAGAATTAAGTCGATATTTTTGTTAATAAACTCCTTCAAAAGGCTTGCATGGCTGCTTCTGCTCCAGCCCAAGCCATGACACTACCTCCACCATGTTTCACAGATGAGGAGATTGTTAGTGAAACAAAATCAAAAGAATGTAAAGAATGTGCTTTAAAAGCTAAATCCCCCGGTGAGGAAAAGAGAATGAAATGTAAACGGAGATCGAGTTGAAACATTACTGTGTGCTCACGTCACACAGATTTAACTTCGATTAAAACTAAACTCGTCTGCGATTTAAAAACAAAGCGTGACCGAAAACACAGTGTGATCGCTTTCCGTGGAAACCAGAGTGAGCCGTTAACACTCCAGACCAAATCGAATTCTTTACAGTCGGGACACGACTAAACTCCTCCTCGGACCTGCTGAGTCTGTGGGATCTTCTTCGCGAGGAAGGCGTGAACATGAGGCCAGATCTTATTGGTTTCAGTTCCGGTGAACGTCGCCAAAACTCCTTTACTCCTGTTACATACACACACACACACACACACACAAGGACGTGCTGTTAGAGGAACTAAAATTCCTTTTACTAAAAGTTTTCATTCTGTTAAAAACCAAAAATAAAATATATTTTTGCTAAAGTGTCGTTGTGTTAAAAAATTTTAATAAAAATTTTTTTTGTTAAAAATACAAATTTTGCTAAAAAAATAAATAAATAAATAAATAAAAATGTTTTGCTAAAATTTTTGAAATGAAATCAATTATGTTAAAAGGAGTCATTTCACTAAAAAGTTGGCGGTAACAGTAACCCTGCTTCTTCATACCCCCGCTGTAACAGCTCATAAGAAATGGCACCCTGTCCTCACCACCTACCTGTAATACTCCAGCACTGGTTGAGTCTGGGTTTCATACGCCTTCAGTCTGCAGGTCACCGTTTCGGGCGTGTCATCGTCCCTCTGCGTCAACGGCTCACCGGTGACATCATCAAGACCCTGCGGTGAACACAACGCAACACACAACACACTGAGCCAGTATCTTTTAATCAACACACACACACACACACACACACTCAGAATTAAATAGCGTACATTAGTGTAATCTTTATTACAGAAAGTCTCAATATTCTCTGTCAAATAGGAGTCTTAATCAATGATTCATTTTTTAGTTTATTACACAAGTGGATCATTTCCCCCACATAACCTCCATTTAGAAAAATCTTCATCCACTTCATGTCACTGAGGTTTTTATTTGACTCGTACGTTGTGCATCGTGGAGTAACGGTTAGAGGACACGCCCACGAAGCGTCTAAACGAATCTCTCCACACCCGCTTCATTTCATATCAGTCTCCTGCACAGACCTGCCGCGGGTTCCCGTCCAGAAATAGCTGCAGTTTACGGTCACACACAACCGACGTGGTCCGGGCCGAGCTCACGTTTAATCAGAAAGCCTTTTTCCCCAAGACAGCAACTAAAAATACTGGAATTTGAATTAAAGTGTGATATTAAAGCCTCAGGGTCAGTGACTGATATTTGTAAATAAATAAATCGTTTTTAGAATGATTGCAATTTATTTTCAGATTTTAAAAATGCTAAACCCGAAATTTTATCTCCAAAAGTAAAAACACCCACATTACCCAGTAGGTTAATAATCTTACTTAATCTAAAGCTTTTATTAATGCATAAAGCTATTAAAAATATATATATATATATATATATATATATATATATATATATATATATATATATATATATATATATATACATACTTTACTGTCTCATTATCCCCAGAAATCTTTCACTAATTAACAATTAATCTCATCAAATACTTCTTATTCTTCTCATTTTTGCCTTTTTTCAATTTTTAATAAAACTATTCACCCTTGTAGCTTTTTTTAAATGACATTTTAATGTATGATTTAATGTATATCCTATATATATATATATATATATATACACACACACACACACACAGAGGATTATTCTTTAGTATAAAAATAAGTCACATGATAAATGAACAAGAATTTACTTTTTTGCGAATAAGAATAATAAAGAAATAAAGCTGCAAGCAGCGATGACGGGCCCAAGCACTGCGGTGCCATCGCCACGCGGTCGGTTTGTGAAAACAGCACATAGAGAAGCGAGTGCCGGAGAGGAAAACACCTAAATATACAAAGAGTATTAAAGTTTGATGCGTTACCACGGCTACACTGTTGAAGATATCAAGACTCCGCTCACAATTTTACATCAGACGTGTCTTGACAATATTCTGACCAAGGTTGAAGCGATTCGGGTAAATTTATTTATATATGTCTAAGAAGACCTATATTTAAAAACCTGTTTTAAGGGACATACTTCCTGCTGCCAGTTGGTGGCGCTATGACCACGTGTGACCAAACATACAGCTCAAGTTTCATCTAAATCACTCGATGCATGGCAGAAGATGACCCACTTCCTGTTTCCCTTTACCTGAATTTAATTTTCCCTTTAAATTTACCGCCTCGCCATGGCGAAACCGTCCGAGATATCAAAAATCCCTTCGCAACTTAGCGTCTTCAATGTCTTGGCATAATTTCCCCGTGTGTGGTGATGCTAATCACGTCAATCCTCAAGGAGGAGCGTTTAAAAAATGCAGAGCCTGAATTTTCAAAACATCCACATTAAATCCAAAATCACTCCTAGGATCACTCCGGAGGAAGAGGAGGAGGAGGAGGAGGAAGAGGAGGAAGGAGGAGGAGGAGAAGGAAAGGAGGAGGATTCCTGTCGTTTGTTTCCGGTACATTCTTAAAGAGAAACACACACACACACACACACACACTTCAGCACTCTGACTCTATAAACACAGCCTTCTAACACAAACGGCTGTTCCTCAGAAGTGACCTTCAAACAGACGCAGGCCGCTCGCTCGTCACGTGGAGATAAGTACACGTCACGTAAACCAGCCCCGGAATCCTGCTGCGTCTAGACGTCTACATCACGTTCATACCGTTTTGTTTGTTTGTTTGTTTGTTATTTTTAAGAAAGAGCAGCAGAGGCAGGAAACAACCAGCATTTTCTCTACAGCGTGGCAGGAAGTTTATTTCTCTGAAGGACTTCACCGACCTTCAGAAACTCGGCAGGAAGTCCCGCTCCACGTCCTACACAAATGTTTAACTCGCCGGACAATCACAGGCCGCTTTCTGTTTCTAATCTGTCGTCCGTCACGCTGCACGCTTTACTGAGGAGAAGGCTTCGTGATCTTATTCCGGTTGTGTCGTAAACTACTAAACAAAACATGAAAGATCGAATAAATAAAACAACACAAAATCAAGTGGAAATGTTCTGAATGAATGAATCTCTGATAGAATATTTCTGGTTAGGAGATTCTTCGGTAAATATTACACATATAGACATTTTAAAGCTTAAAATTCCAAACTATTGGCAGATCATTTTATATTTTATGATTTAAAGCGTTTATTTCTAGAAAGAAGCAAAACAACAACAAAAACAATAACAACAACAAATTCAAATAAATAAATAAATAAACAGTTCAGAATCTCATACTGATTAAGTAATAAAGAACTAATCAGAAATATTTCATATGTTTGTGTATATATTAGAATATTTTCACTTGATGTTTGTTTGTTTGTTTGTTTGTTTGTGTTGACACTTTAAAGTGTCTACCGCACAAACCCGGAGGAACACGCGATTTCTTCATGGCTTTCTCAATAGACGGTAACCTTTGACCTTTCCAAAGCCTCAGAAGAGAGAAGGACAAAGTCCGAGTAAAACAATCGGCCTCTGTTCTCGTCTTAGCCGCTAATCTCTCAGCGATTTCGTCAGCGGGTCCGAGGTCAGTCCGCTGATCGAGTTCCTTTTCATGTAAATAAGATAAGGTTCCGTTAACTCATCTACACCCTGACTGTGATCTCGTCCCGCACCTCTAAAGATCGGACAGATGGTGATTGAGGACACAGCCGAGTGCTGATCTCGTCACTCACGGGGATTCTGGGAGGGTTGAAGTCGATGTTGTAGACGCGGCCGCTGGAGAGGTGAACCCAGCGAGACGTCAGACGCTCCTTAATGGTCTCGAACGGCACGTCCAGGTTGATGACGGTGTCCACGGTGAACACGCCGTCTAAACTCTCAGCCTGCGCCACCGTCCGGGGAAAACCTGCCGAGAGAGAGTTCAGGGGAATTCATTTCCTCATATTTACATCGTGACGTGTTTAAAAGGCTTAGAACATGGCATCGATGCAATTTTTAGGTGAGCAAAAGTATAGGAACAGATCAGTCTTGAAGTAAGTAACGGGTACTATTTGGTTGCGTTTCCTTTACACGCAGTCACTGCATCACTCCTGCGACTCACTGACCCCAAACTGCTGGTTTCTTCTTCTGTGAAGCTTCTCCAGGTTTTCTCCTGCAGCTTCTTTCAGTAGTTGTGTGTTTCGGGGGGGTTTCTCTCTTCAGTCTCCTCTTCAGGAGAATACCCAGTGTTGCATACCCAGTGTTTGTGAGATGCTTCTGATAGATTTTCCCTCTTTTCTCCCATACACAGATCTCTGATCTTCATGTTGGTTTATCCTTTCTAACAAGAAGTGTGGTCATCGTCTCATAAACACAGATGGAGCGAAGAGGACGTGAGTGTGAGAGAGTCTTACCGTCTAACAGCCAGCTGCTCTTCTCCATGTCTCGGAGGCTGGCCAGGATGAGGCGAGAGATGACGTCATCGGGAACCAGCTGACCCTGATCTATACACGACTTCATCAGAAGACCCAGTTCTGTACAGAACACCAAAAAATAAACCTCAACTTACATGAGTACTGAGTTCTGAGACTGTGATTGGTCAGTTAGGTGATTGATTCTCTAGAACAGCGGCTCTGACAGCAGCGCAGGTTTATATTAACGCTCTCGTTCTGATACGTTATCGTTTCTATAGTTCACAGGGACGTGTACAGCGCACGCTCCACATACACAGATTTTTCTGTAAGGAGAATAAATGATTGTGTAGCGTGTAGGGAAGGAGTCTCCAGTGTCGGCGCTGTGTAACGGTCAGAGGTGAAGCTGTGACTTTACGTTTCCCCACGTCTTCATCACAGAGTTTACACGTCTCTACTGTTTCTCCGTAAAATGAAAAGATTATAGTATTGTCATTAAATTGAAGAGAGGGAATAAAGAGAGAGAATAAAGAGAGAGTAAACTCTCGATACTGCCGTGTGTGAAAATCCCAGATCAGAAAGGAGTTCTAGAAATACTCAAACCAGCCCATCTAGTACCAGTACCCACGCCACGCCTTGCGGTTTTTTCCCTCATGCGGATGTCCGAAGTGAACGTTAACTGAAGCCCCTGACCCGTATCTGCAGGATTGTGGACGCTACGCTGCTGCCACGCGATCGGCTGATTAAATAATTGCGTGATGGGTTATCTCCCCGTCCAGGGTGTCCCCCGCCTCGCACCCCGGGTCCCTGGGATAGTCTCCAGGCTCCAGATGGATGGATGAACGAGTAGGTGTTCCTAATGAGCTGCTCACCGAGTGAGTGTGTGTGTTTTCAGGGGTCTTTCAGGTGAATTCCGATGCACTTCGAGCCACTGTCTTTAATTTTTCTTCCCACGTTACAATCCTTCGGTTATATGAGAGGATATTAAACTCTCTGTATATGAGGTCACAACGTTCCATGTTGTGATGTGTCAGTTTGGGTTATATTTTTTTTGTTGGGGTGTGTAGGGGTGGATAGGGGTGGGTAGGGGTGGGTAGGGGTGGATAGGGGTGGGTAGGGGTGGGTAGGGGTGGGTAGTGTGTCTGGCAGGAACCCAAAATAATTACATTCAACCGAGGCCTGCTCCTGAACCTTCAGCGTGTAGTTTCCTCCGTCGTCCCCTGATGAATGTGTAGTGTGTGTGTGTGTGTGTGTGTGTGTGAGTGTGTGAGTGTGTGAGTGTGTGAGTGGAGTGTCCTGTACGGTGCACTGCAGATCCAATAAACTGACATGTTTGAGCATACATATATACATACATACAACAACAAAAAGAAATAAAACTAGGTTTGTTAGTTTAGTTTGGCCTGAACACGTCCAACATCTGTGCAGGGAAGGAAGTGTGTGTGTGTGTGTGTGTGTGTGTGTGTGTGTGTGTGTAAACAGAAGATTAAGGAGAGATTAACAGGAAGTGGAATGCAACACTATGCAGAGAAATCAACTCGAGTTTATATATTATATATAAGTTATAGATTATAGTTATAGATTATAATAATCAGTGACCCAAAGAGCAGGACACTATGTAGGGTAAAGCACCACACACACACACACACACACACACACACACACACACACACACACACTCACACACACACTACACACACACACACACACACACACACACACACTCACACACACACTCACACACACACTCACACTCACACACACACTCACACACACACTCCATGCGAGATTAAAAACAGTTCACGTAGCGACTCGATTCAAAAGCGTAAAGCACTTTTAGTAGAAAACAAAAACAAACACAAGGCAGTAACTTCAGCGCGCGAAAACGCGTGAAATCGTCACGCGCCGCGTTTCACTTTCATCTCCCCGCTGTTCCGCTACATGAGTCGGATCGGATCGGATCGGATCGGATCGGATCAGACACCTGAGCTTCAGGGTCGGAGTTCCTGCTCGGTCTGATCGCGGCTGAAGACAGAGATGACATGAGGAGCTTTCTCACCGCTCTTGGCTTTAATGTTGGCCCGTAACATGTCCCCGCTGGAGAGATGCTGCAGCCCGAAACTTTCCCGGATCCGAGACGACACGGTCCCTTTCCCCGAACCCGGAGGACCCATGATCACGGCCCGGAACAGGTTCCGCACAAGCATCTCTAATCCTGACTCGGACCCACAGCGTGACAAGTGACAAAAATATCTCTCTCTCTCTCTCTCTCTCTCTCTCTCTCTCTCTCTCTCTCTCTCTCTCTCTCACACAAACACAGGATTATATACATACCAGTGAATCACTAAAGAACCGAATCTCTTCTGAACGACTCCCTTAAGTGTACCGATCGAGAGAATCGATACCGACACATCACCGAATCGAACATTTCGGAAAAGTTCCCTTAAAGGGACAGTACAGAGAGAGAGAGAGAGAGAGAGAGAAGAGAGAGAGAGAGAGAGAGAGAGAGAGAGAGGAGGAGAGAAATACACAAATAAACACAACAGGTTGATAGATGTAGATAGATAGATAGATAGATAATAAACAACAGATAGATAGATAGATATAGTAATAATAGATAAACAAACATAGATAGATAGATAGATAGATAGATAGATAGATAGATAGATAGATAGATAGATAGATAGATAGATAGATGAACAAACACATGGATAGATAGAAACTGAATGAATTCATAAAATGTAGTTTCTGTCCTAAACAAAGACAATACATAGAAGAAAAATGTCACACTTTACCCATCCTGATTTTACATGACCTTTACAGCCTGAGTCAATATTTTCATCCATCCATCCATCCATCCTCAACCGCTTATCCGTAATCGGGCCGCGGAATATTTTCTTTACATATTTAAAAAATACAACGACAACAACACCTTAGCACATGTAATGCTGATCTGTTCATGTACACAGCCTTTCTATGGAATTTGTCCACATCCTCTGGTCTCAGACCTGTGTTTCACTCGTCTAACACGATTTCCTCCACTCATCAGCTCACTAAACTAATCATGATCTTAGAATAGATGTTGGACTAACTGCTGTCCAGGTGGCTCAAGAACCTGATGTATTCTTTATCAGAAACAGTAGCAGGGTGGTGTAGTGAACAGGAAGTAGTGACAGGAAGAAGAAAAAATCTCATGTTGTTGTACAGTATGTGCTTTAAAATGCCTCTACGATCTCAGAGGTGTTGCGTGTGTTTACAGACAGAAGAAAGTGAATTCATGATATAATCAGGACATCATCATCCGCTAACACGCTTACCCTGAACGTTTCACACTGATCCACACCTCCAGGTGTGCACGATCACGATGTTTCAGGTGTAAATCAGGTGTGTATATGAAGCTGGAAGGTTCTGGCAGTTAATCGACACTGACACTCACTGTACATCTGACTATCTATTTGTTTGGTTTTTGGTCTGTAGTTATTAAGAGCTCCTTGGGAAAAGAGAAAATCTCCTTGATCAGTTACAGTTTGCTTATAGGTTATTATTTGCTTATAAGCAGGGGGCGGGGCATGTCATCCTCCACAGGGTCTCCTCAGGGGTGTTTTCAGATGATGCTGCTCTTGTCAGTCTCCTCCACGATGAAGAAAATGATCCTGGTCCTGTTGTAGACTTTGTACGCTGGTGCGATAAAGCATTCCTGCAACTAAACGTGACAAAGACTAATTTAAAAGTGCTGAGTCCCAACAAAACACCAGAACAGCTTTAATAAAAGTCTTAGTAAGTTTATCTGTGCTTGAATAATCCAATCCCAACCCAAATTTCACGGATTAACATTTAAATTTCTGTTTGAAGCGCGAGGGAAATGGGAGTTCTTTTGGATGATCCATTTTAAGAAAAATTCATTCATTCATTTAACAGGAAGTCATTTTACAGAGGCCTGCTAGTGGCCAAATTTACTATTGTGACATCTATTCCTAATAAAAAAAATCATCTGTGACCTCCGTAAGGTGTGATGTAATGAGAAAATGTATAAAAATCTAACTAAAACTTTCATAGATGGTTACTTTAAATGTATTAATATTTTTAAAAATTTGTTTTATTGTTATATTTGGTTTCATAATGAATTACAGTATATTTTCACTCAATGTGTATTCATATAATCATTTATTCTTATGACTTCCTCGTGACTTCATTTCCTTTCATTACCTCTGTAATAGATAATATTACGGAATGCATTTATTTTATGTTTAAAATTTGTAAAATAACACACTGGACATCACGTCACGTCACGACATCCGTCACACACGTGGACAGGGTGCGCTGTTAAAGGAAAATAATCAATGCCAAAGTTGATTATTTTGAGGTGTTTTATTCCTCTTATACCGCAGCATCTCGCCGACCTTTGCAATGTTTTACTTATTAAAGAAATGACATATACTTTGATCCATTTATATTTACATTTAATGACATTATGATTTACATTTAATACTTATGAAGAACTTAGTTCCTGTTCTCTTATGTTATAGCAGCTATAAACACTCGTTCCCTCACCATCCCTCTTTATTTTCTCTCTCTGTTCTCTCTCTCTATTCTTTCTCTTTATTCTCCCTCTACAAGTTGATAAGTCAAAATAAACGCAGCTTGTCGTCTTTTTCTTACAGAGAAACCGCAGCGAAGTGTAAACTCCTCTGTCCTGAAGATGTGTGGAAACTTAAAGTTACAGCTTTACCTCTGACTGACACTGGAGACTCCTTCCGTACATGTCACATAAAACATTTCTTCTTACATACTTCTTACTTCTTACAGAAGTGATGTGGAGCGCTTAGAAACAACGACGTATCAGAACCAGAGCATTAATATAAACCTGCACTACTGTCAGAGCCGCTGTTCTAGAGAATTAATCACCGCCTTCTGACCAATCACAGTCCAGAACTCAACATCTTTAGCTTACGTACAGTTTATGATTGGTCACACATTATTATTAAATAATGCTGCATTCCAACCAGGGGGAAACAAACAAACAAAAACAACAACAACAACAACACTCGGAATTTGAAATTCCTACACAGGAACTCGGCACGTTCTTATCCGGAAATGACGTCAAATCAAAATGGCCGCTCACAGTAACGTAAACACAGCAACACGTGTTAGCTTTAAATGAGTTATACTGTATATACTGTACATATTAGCTTTAGACCACTCAACATACAGACATATTCACTTGTTAAATATATAACACCGATTCTACAGTTCATTGTTCTGTGGAAGATCCGTCACTCATCGCAGTTAGCTGCTAGCTCGTTGCTAACAGAAGTAGAAAATGGAGGCGTCGAACTCTGCATTATTCTCTTTCCGGGCTAAACAGAGCTGCAACTCTTAATCCTGACCACGAGATGGCAGTGTCTGATTTGTCTAAGACCTTAAACCCTTCCTATACAGATCTTTTATTTAGTTCTGTTCTGTTTCATTAGTTATAAATGATAACACTCTTATTATCACAGCCTGCTATTATGCATGAACTATAATTACAATTACACTCCTATTCACTCAGGTATTCTCTTCTTTACATTTCCCCCCTCACAGCTGTGAATTGTAAGCCTAAATGATTACAGTTGATCAGCGAAACTGTCCCTAGACAGAAAAGAAATAAAGTAAACGTAAGAAAGTCCCGTTCCTGAGTCAGTTGAGGACGTGTAGGACACTATAAATATTCACCAGAGCTGTTCATTTTCATGCCACGGTAATCACACAGCAGTTTTATGGTGGCTTCGGATGCTATCATTATTGTATTGCGTTGAGAAAAGTGCTAGCTGTAGGTCAGAGGGCAGTACAGGACATAAGAGACTCACAGAAGTTAGAGGTGTAAACCTGTTCACATTCGAATGCTTCCATCATGACGTTCGTCTGATTGTGCTTTCAAACGGCACTGTGTTGGGGGTTTTTTTGAAACAGTATGTCGTGGGCATGATGCACCTTCCCCGGACATGTCTATTCCTGTTTCTCCATCACCTTCTAAACGATCACAACTTCCTGTTCCCATTAACTGATTTCTCCAGTTTCTTCTTCCTCATTTAAATCATTTTTAAAGCGAGAGCACACATGGAAATCTGCGGCTCTGAAAGGTCTTAAAGGTGCAGTGAGCGATTTTGGCAAAACGTAATGCTGTGTTTGACTTCACTGTGAACTTTTTTTTATTATTTTTTTTAATTATATCATTTTCCAACTCGGTACGTTCGAGCTATAAACCGAGGAGAAGAACATGAATGTGTGAGTCTATAAAAGTGTGTGTGCGCTTTGCTAGCAACAAGCTAACCAGCTAAAATGAGCCTCTATTTTGATCGCGCTGAAGTAAATGCTGCTATAAACTCATTTAAAAATGTGAATTGATTTGAAGAAAGCTTCCTGACCAGGAATTCCGAGTTAAGACTTTGAGGGTTTTATTGGTTTAGGTTAGGAAATTTCTGAGTTATGAGCTTTATTCGAATGTGGCATAAGACCTTCGGTGTTTCTCAAACCTTCTCAGACCTTCAGACCTTCTCCCTCTAAAGCCACACCCATAAAATGACTGACAGGTGCCTACTTGTCCTGACTGGTTGCTGATGGTCCACAGAGAGTTACCATTATACAAAAGCGTTTTGAAAATCACAGACCGCACCTTTAAAATCCATTCTATAGTTATTACCGTATCACCATTATTGCTTAATGATCTTATCATTTTTTTTATATCTAGACCCAGGTGATTATTTCCTGTTATATAAGACTGTAAAATGTTCAGTAAGAGTTATTTTTGGCGGTCACAAGGCCTATCATCTCCAGTGATATTAATAATTGATAAGGCTTCCTTGGACTTCACTCACCCATGCTCGACTGGTTTCTCAGGAGTAATCACACACACACCTGCTATGTCATCACACGTGTAATAACTCACCAAGGAGCGGCCATGACCTCAGAGTTTCACTTTTTTTAAGTAATCCGGTGATTATTAAAAAAAACTAGACCAGACTTTTGGTTCCTGAGATACAGCTATTGGGTACTCCGCCCCCTTGTCAGTGACCACGCCCAAACCCTTGCAAGATATCCTCAGAACCGTCTACACACAACCTACAATGATGAATTGCAGCTAGCTTCACCTTGTCAGAACTGATAGACATATGGTGTTTACAAATCTCTACAAATGTTCTAGATTATCGGTGAGGTACCAAACTCAGAAGACGTCTTTACAGTGCAGTGAAATTCTTTTCATCGCATATCCCAGCTTGTTGGAAGTTGGTGTCAGCGCTCAGGGGCAGCCATGACACAGCGCCGCTGGAGTCCAGAGAATTAAGGGCATTGCTCAAGCGGCAGCTTGGCGGTGCTGGGGCTTGAAAGCCTGATTTTGTTATCAGTAACTCAGAACCTTAACCACTGAGTCAACACTGCCCTAAACTTGTGAAGATCCTATTAGCAGTGCGCAAAAGTAGGTTTAGCATATTATGCAAAAATTAAAAAAAAAATTCATCATGGCAGAAATTAGTAGGCAGGGCCTAGATCTGCACGGCTTAGCGGTTAATATATCGGACTACTGCTTGGATTAGGGTTAGGGGTTATATTGTTATATCGGACTACTGCTTGGATTAGGGTTAGGGGTTATATTGTTATATCGGACTACTGCTTGGATTAGGGTTAGGGGTTATATTGTTATATCGGACTACTGCTTGGAAGGTTGTGAGTTCAAATCCCAGCACTGCCAACCTGCTCGTACTGGGCTCTTCAACAAGGCCCTTAACCCTCATCTGTCCAGCTGTATAAATGCAAAGGGTGTCTGACAAATGCTGCCAATGTAGATCAATTCAGCCTAAGCCAAGAAGAAAGGAGGAAAGGAGAGTTCCATGGAGAACATTATAAACAAAGGGTTATACTTTTAGAAAAGATTCCAGATTTCGGCCTGGCATGGAACCCTTTTATTGTATTGTATTGTATCTATATATAAGCGAGAGAAAGACAGAGAAGGTGATGATGATGATGATGATGATGATGAGGAGGAGGAGGAGGAGGAGGAGAAGGAGGAAGAGGAGGAAGAGGAGGAGCATTTGTATAATAGTGAAATCCTGCGGGTAATGCGGCGGACAGGACAGTGTGGTGGGCGCGGCTTATGCAGAGGAAACGTCTGACGTCATTGCCGGTGACCACGCCCATCACGCAGGCGCTCCGCAGCAGAATGTTTTCTAGCCCCGCCCCTTTCCGTCAGCACACAGGACTTCGGGGCCAATACACACACACACACACACACACTGCCCGGTGGTGTCTGTACACCATGGCCTTGCTGGAGCTCGCTATGCAGGGCTTCTCCATCTTCGGATTTATTTTATTTATTGTCCTCTGGCTCATGCATTTCATGTCCATCATCTACGTGTAAGTAGCGCGCGAGGCTGAGAGACGAGTGTGTGTGTGTGTGTGTGTGTGTGAGTGAGAGATTTTCTCTGTTTATGAATAACATTGTCCCGTGTTTGCGGTGTGTGGACCGCTTTATGCCTCGGAACGGAATATTTAGGGGGTGAGGGGGGGGGTATTTATTTATTAGCGTTGGTATTCTGAACCCAGACCCATCACTATTACTATCACTCTGCTATGCTAAGCTAAGCTAACCCCATAGAGTCTTCATTTTTATTTAGCCAGATTGGCCGTGTGTCTGGTCTACCTGTGTATCCTGAATTCTTCTCTTCGGTTCGGTTCGGTTCGGTTTATAAACCGGTGCTGAAAATCAACCTTCTGAGCATCCGGACCGTCCGGCTAGCCTAGGTTTTATTGCTCAGGCCACGGGTTCGTCCTGAAATGTTGAATATACACACAGGGAGTGTAAATACTTAATAAACCACCTCACTACTAGTACAGTGTGATGATTCGTGTAGTTTACAAGATAGATCTATATTTATATTTCGATCCAGGTGCTGTATTTCCTCACGAGAACAGTAAATATAAGTGTACTGACCTGTTTTTTTTAAATTTTTTATAAAACAATCTAGACACGTGTTTCGGATCAAAAGAGCGTTCCGTTTCATAATCGCGGTTTTTAAAACGTCTCGTTTGTTAGAAATGAGCCTGTGAAGCTGGTGGAATCTCCACCGGGCTCCGTGCTCACTCAGACCTCAGGGCTGTTGCGGTGCTCCGGTTATACCGCGATACTACAACGATACCGCGATACTCATCACATACGATCACCATATTACAACGATACCACATTTACATTGCATTTACATTTATTCACTTGGCAGACGCTTTTATCCAAAGCGACTTACATATAAGTAAAGCGATAGATCAAGCAGAGAACAATACAAGTAGTGCTACTGTACAACATCCATTCATTGAGTTCCAGAAGAAGCAAAGTGTACGTACGTTGTGTTTTGTTTTTTTGTTGTTTTTTAATGGGTTGGTTAGGTGTTGACGGAAGAGGTGGGTCTTCAGCTGTTTTTTTTGAAGATGGTGAGAGATTCTGCGGTTCCGGATTGAGATCGGAAGTTCATTCCACCACTGAGGAACAGTTAGAGTGAAGGTTCTGGAAAGGGACTTTACGCCACACTGAGTGGGAACTACTAAACGTCGGTCGCTAGTCGATCGCAGATTGCGTGAGGGAACGTAGGCCTTCAGGAGAGAGTTGAGGTAGGGGGCGCTGTTCCAGATAAGGTCTTGTAGGTGGGCATCAAGGCCTTGAACTTGATGCGGTCAGCTACAGGAAGCCAGTGGAGGAAGATGAAGAGCGGTGTGACATTCTGAATCATCTGCAGGGGTTTGATTAAAAACAACACCATGAAATGTCTGAGTGTTTGCTGCTGAGGGTTCCTACGCGCGTATAAAAGTTATCGCTTTAAGAAATGCAGTAATCGGCTCGCTCGGATTAACTAAACGGAGTGAAGTGTGTTTTTGATTGTTTTCGAACACTAACGTGTTCTGCAGCGTGTAGGCTTTATATTGTGCGTGCGTGTGTGTGCGTGTGTGTGTATGGTAACTGTGTGTTCTGGACCTGGATTACCACACGTGCTTGCTCAATTTTTTGCCTCGTTGCACTAATTGGGGGGAAAAAACAGTCGTTTTTTTTTTTCTTCTTTTTTTTTTCTTCTCCAAATCCACCCTTCTTCAGCAGTGTGTTTAAATCCACAGATGTTCTAATCTGAAAGTAAATACGTGGAGCTTTACGGAGACGGGGTTTTTTTCCCGGGTCTGGAGATCACACACAGGATCACACATTCCTACTTACTGACGTCTGGTCATGAGGCAGAGTTCGGTCGAGCGAGCATCGCATCGAGCTCTGTTTCTCTCTCTCTCTCTCTCTCTCTCCCTACCTTTAAGATCGTTTCCTTAAACTCAGCTGATTGCACCGATAATGAAGATATCTGATGTAGATAATCTTCCTGTACGTTGTTGTACGAAATCGAATCGATAAATGAAACCGGCAGAAAATAACTCTTTAAAAAGGGAAAAATAAAACTATTTTGGTTGAATAGAATGGAGTACGGTTGTCATGGTAACATTTAAAAAAAAAAAAAAAACACCCATTTTATTTAAGTCATCGTCCAGGCCGTGTGTTTTACTTCCTCTCGTACGGACGCACTGACCCGCCCTATGTCGGAACTCGTCACGGTCTGACAATCAGGATCGTTACCGGATCCGTCTCCGTGATGTTGCACGATACATGACTTGTCTTAAAGCTCCTTGCTTTCGCAACAGACGCACGCAGCGTTAATCTCCACGGTCATCAATCACGCCACAAAGTTCTTCCCTTCTCGTCTTTGTGCTTGTGCGTGTATCCGTCTTACTGAAACTCCACGTCCTCGCTCTTTTCCTAGGAATTCTTCATGCTTTAACGGATGTGAGAAAGTTCCGGCAGGTCGGAGAGGCGTTTCGGGTCGTGAGAGCGGAGCAGGATGCGTTTCCTCTTCCGCGTGATCCTTATATTCGATCGTTCTATTTTTATTTCCTACACCGACGGGCGATTCTTCGGTTTCCACGTACATCTACGCTCGTACGATTTCAATTATTTTTCGGTTCTATGCAAATTGGGCACATGTCCGATCCAAACGATGGACTCGGACCAATCCTGCGGTCCGACGTTTCTCCAACATAAACGTAAATCACACCGCTTCGATTTTCACGCTCATTATTCTGTTGTTTAAATACTTGGAAGATAAAATATAGCTACGATGGTTTCTCATCAGAATTTGGGGGGGGGGGGCAGAATTATCGCTGGACAGGCCACGCCCACAAGCGACATACTACAAGACGCACGTCCCCTGCTAGCGGGGATGGAGATCATAGCTTTTTTGTTTTTGCGTGAAGTGTCATAAGTTGTAGATACTAAATCCTAAAGTGGCTGCTTGGTGTGAAATTGATTCTTCTGATTCTTTTGGTTTCGCTTCCACGCTGAGAATCGATAAAGAATCAGATGGAACCTCGGCACGGTTCTTTACTCGGGACCTAAGTGCTGTGGTCTCGGTCTGCTTCCCGATGAACGTCCAGGTGAATCGACTCTCGAATCTCGAACCGAAACGACTACCCCGTGGTTTGGGTTGTTGTAGCTCTGCAGGAATGCCGTGTGTGTTGTTGCTACTTGGAGAAAAGAAACATGAAACATTCCGTACTGATTTATATAATGTATCACGTTGTTTATTTAGCGCCGGCTCCCGGTTTTCTACTCGATTTCTACACGCGCTTTTAGTTTGTTTTTCCACCGTCGTAGATCTGAAGGAGCCAGGTGTGAACTCTCAGTAACCGTTTCTGTTTTATTGATTTGTAGACGTTGTTCTCGACGCTGAGGTCACACGGCAGACGTTTCTTCAGAGCAAACGCCAACACCGCCATCACGCTGACTTCCTGTGGTGTAAAGCTGTGTGTGGCATTTAGCGCTGGTTTGATGTGTATGCATCTGCTCTCCGACCTAGTGTGTTTACTGCTCTCAGAATTAATCTCAGTTTAATCTTTAACCAGGTCTTAATCTAAAATCGTGTCAGAGAGTGAAAAATCAGGGTAAGAGGGGGGGCGGGGATTTTACGTTTGAAGTAAACATCAGGAGGAAGTGGTGTCCTACGGTGTGAAGATGGTAGTAAATAGAAGAATAGAACAAAGACCTACGCTTGAGTACGCACAGAGCTCACGGAGATGTTCGCCAATCGTAGGCGTGTGCGAGCCCGTGTATGTATGTGGAAGATGGCGGATAGCGTTTTCCTCCGAGTGGGTGACGCAGCACAGAATAAAACCGCTTGGCGACGACACGGCTACTCGTAACGCAGCCGTCCTAAGTACATAAATACTCGTTCTCCCAATCAAAACATTTCTATTTTATAATGAACCCTATAATATTTTTTAGGGCACGGCGTCTAAACGAACGAATTCCAGCGCAGTGTGACGTAACGAATACGTGATTCTTTTCACGTCAGCGCTAGGTCTTACGACAGCAGCGCGTCCACTGCGCTCTGATTGGTCGGCACTTGATTTGTAATTTGCATGAAGTTAAAACTAGCTTGACTTGTAGCGAGTAAAGGCTGTGGCTAGTACGTCGATTATAATATCAATATCGTAATAAGTTACATCGTGATCTCATTTTATTTCGTTTCAAACGTTTTTAATAATTATAAAAAAAAAAAAACTCCTGGAAGGAGCCGATTAATATATGAATAATTATTAATAAATATATTAAAAACATTCAAATAGAAATATTATAACGGAGAATACGTTTTCCTCCTTTTCTGTGAAATGTAGAGAGTTTTCTTCTTTCGAGTGTGGAGTGTTTTTATTTTTGATATTAATCTTGTTACTAAGTCGATAATGAAGTTTGTATCGCGTTAAAGTAGAGATGACGAACAGAGCAGAATTCCTCTTGGGAATTTTCTTACGTTCCGTTGGGAAAGAGTCCAGGTGTTTTCCGAAAAGAGAGAGAGACGAGGTTCTGCATTCGAAGCTTATTATCCTCCTTTTTTTTTTTTTTGTTGCATGTTCTGCAAACCAACCGGAATTCTCACGGACAGACCCTCGGCGCGGACGTCGAAGGATAACTTCATTAATCACTTAAAACCCTAGAGGAGGAAAAAAGTGTCGATCTTTTTCTTTAAGGATGAACAAAAATATCGGAATTTTATCGTAATGGAAATTTTGGCAGAACGTTTAGGATTGAAATGGACTTTTTGTTAGAATTTTATCAGACAAGTTTGCGGAGGTACATTTTAACTGTAGCGTTTACCATTTTGGACGTTTCGTTGCTATGGCGATACGCCTTCTGTACGTTTTCTAAATTTAAGAAGAAAGAAAACTCTTTCATCCGAACTGAGTCACTGAAAGCGAAAGGGACGTGTATAAGACGTTTGTTTCTCATCTACGTTCTTTTCACTTTGCGACGTGAACTTGAGTCTCGTGAGCCAATGGCAAGCAAGAAGGCGGGACTATGGCCTGATTGGTCGGTTAATAAAATGCTACTAGTTAAGTAGCGTCAAACTTTTTTTGCACACGTCTATTGGGGGGGAAACGTTACTTCTACATACGCATACTTTACAAAAGTATGATTTAACCGTACCGTTTACGATTTTTGACTCGTTGCTATGGCGATGCATCGGATCACTCCTTTCCAGGATTAAAAAAAAAATTTTTTTTAACTTAAGCAGCGAACGATCCGAACATTAAATAAAATGTTTTTTAAGCTCGAGTGCGTCACGTGATTTTAAAAAACTAATTTCAGAGAGGTATTTCTTAACCGATTGACAGAGTTATAATTCTTCTTCTTTTTTTTTTTATTTAAAAAATCGCATAAAAATTCACACACATTTCACCGCTGAAAATCTGTACTGGGAATTTTATTTGAAACATTCCAACAGATATTACAAAATATTAACATCAAAGCAGCTGTTTCATATCCAGTTTATAATGATTCAGAAATCGAAAGAATTGAATAGAAAAGCAGCGTCTCAGGTGTCCGCTTTCCTCCTAAAGCCTTATTCAGACGGGATTAGGTTTAGTGAAGATGTTGGGTTCCTAGCATGTCATGTGGCCTACTAATGGTGAGGCGTGACCACGCCCCCTACAACAAGCGCTTATTATAAAGATTGAAACAATCGCTGTGTATTACAATGAGAGGTGTGTGTGTGTGTGTGTGTGTGTGTGTGTGTGTGTGTGTGAGACACATGGAGTTTGTACATGGTGAAGACATGCCCATCTGTCGGAGTTTATATTTCAGAATTTCTAGACGTACTCTTAATGAACACACACACACACACACACACACACACACACACACACACACGCACACACACGCGTCTGGAAAAACTACTTCCCCAGAAAGAACAACTTCCTGTTGTTTTTTTGTTTTATATGAAGGACGAAGATTACACCTTAAAGTGTTACTCATACTGCGGAAAATTTATACCTAGAACTGCTGAAAAAAAAAAAAAAAAAAAAAAAAAAAAAAAAAAAAAAAAAAAAAAAAAAAAAAAAAAAAAAAAAA
>CM022763.1:31637839-31642839 GCA_012411365.1 Ameiurus melas
CGTATCTTGGCGTGATTAGTGACTCGATGAGCAGGGGGCGTTTTTCAGGTCCAAAATTTGGACCTTGTGACGCCTCTTCGATTGAGGGTTTTTCCTGTGTCTGGTTGCTATGGAGACCGTCGCGCTAAAGCTCGCTAAACGCCAACATTTCTCCCTCCGCAGCCGCTTGCATCTCAATAAGAAGAGCGGAGATAAGCAGCCGTACAGCAAACTGGCCGGAGTGTCTCTGCTCAAACCTCTGAAGGGCGTCGACCCGAATCTCGTCAGTAACCTCGAGACCTTCTTCGAGCTCGACTACCCCAAGGTAAGAAAACGATTCATCTGATCTCGAGATCAGTTGTGTTCCGATCTCGGCCGTATCCGTTAGAAGCAGAAAGAATCAAACGTTTCCTTCATCAATAGTGTACATATTTACTTTTTAACTTTCATTTTATGATTCAGTTTGAAAGCAATTCTAGACGCATTAATCATTGAAAATATTATAATATTTGTTTTTAAATGAAACAAAAAAAAACCTCCATGTTTTAGGTTCTCATCTTGAAGTTTTAGTTTATTACGTTTATAAAAACATATTCTTTTTTTTTATTTTTTATTTTTTTGGCTAAAAGACCCTAATCTAAACACTAAAAGTGGGTTTATAGTAAGAAATATAAAATATATATAACAATAAGTGGATAAAAATCAATCTGGAGCATTAAAGTGAATGGTGCAAGAGTTTAGGTTGTTTTCATTTGTGTGATGCGCTGGAATTTTTATCGTATTAATATAGACTCATTTAGGACTGAGCGATAATGACCAAAAAAAATCATTTGATAATGTTATACGAAACACAATACAGTTCCCTCCATTAGTATTGGCACCCTTAGTAAATATGAGTAAAGAAGGCCGTTAAAAAATGGTCTTTATTATTTAAACGTTTGATCTTTCTTTTTACAAATAATTTCACAAAAATCTACTGATTTCATTGATCTCCAACAATTACAAACACAACACAGGTTTATCCAAATATATCTTTGTTAAATATAGGTGTGCAACACCTGGGTGATTAGGGACACGAAATTGTTCAACCGTGACTTCCTGTATCACAGGGGTATAAATATGAGGTAACACACAGGGCAAATTTCCTTAGTCATTCATAGTCATGGGTAAGAGCGAGGAATGTAGCTGTGATGTGCGGCAAAAGGTTGTTGAGCTTCACAGAATGGGGTGTGGCTATAAGAAAACAGCAGAAGCGTTGAAAATGCCCGTTTCCACCACCAGGGCAATAATTAAGACGCTCACCATGTATTCTCCAACCTCATCAGGCGTTATAGGAGAAGACTCCGAGCCGTTATCTTGGCAGAGGGAGCTATTGACTAAAAAGGTGCCAATAATTGTTGCACACCTATATTTAACAAAGACATTTTTTGGATAAACCTGTGTTGTGTTTTTAATTGTTTCATATCACTGAAAGCAGAGTATTTTTTGTGCATTTTTTTTTTAAACAAAAGTTTAAACAATAAAGACAGGTTTTTCCACAGCCACCTTTGCTCATATTTACTGAGGGTGCCAATATTAATGGATGGAACTGTATAATGAGAAACTGGCAGCAAAAAGTCACTTAAATATTTTTAGTGCTGAATCCCTGGGGTTTGTGTGAAGACCCAGGTGATCTCTGTATCAGAGGGATTGTGTGTGGTTTTTAATTGGCTCTAAACTCATTGAGGCGGGCGTTCCCTCAGGACACACACACACACACACACACACACACACACATTGTTCTTATGACTCAGTGACTCATTGCTGACTTAAAACAAACCTCACCTGACACGGAGTATTGTGTGTGAGAGAGAGAATAGAAGAGATTATTTATCTTGGTGAGAGATTTATTTAATTAATTTGAAACGGTAACATGGACGTGATTATAATCTCTACTGGGTTAGGTGTTTGTCCAGCACAGGTGAGTGTTGAGAGGCAGAATGTTGTGGAGTAGGACTGCAACTCACGATTATTTTCATAATCGATTAGTTGGCCTTTTTTTTTTTAATTATTATTATTTATTTCAATGCTTTTGTGCATCTATAAAAATGCATAAATACTTACTTTTATTTATAATATATATATATATTAGCCACCGTGCTGCAGCTCGGTGTCAGGGTCTTGGCGATCTTCTTATACCCTAGGCCATCTTTATACAGAGCAACAAGTCTTTTATTCAGATCTTCAGAGAGTTCTTTGCCATGAGGTGCCATGTTGAACTTGCAGTGACCAGTATGAGGGAGTGTGAGAGCGATGACACACCTGAAATTTATCACACCTGCTCGTCATTCACACCTGAGACCTTGTAACGCTAACAAGTCACATGACGCCAGGGAGGGAAAATGGGCCCAATGTGGACATTTTCACTTAGGGGTGTACTCACTTTTGTTGCCAGCGGTTTAGACATTAATGTCTGTGTGTTGAGTTATTTTGAGGGACAGTAAATGTACACTGTTACACACGCTGTACACTCACTACTTTACATTGTAGCAGAGTGTCATTTCTTCAGTGTCGTCACATGAAAAGATATCATCACATATTTACACACATGTGAGGGGTGTACTTACTTTTGTGAGATACCGTGTGTGTGATGTGTAAGTATGAACAGTAAACTGAAGAAAATCATTGTCGGTGTCTCTGAGTCGGAGTATCTGCTAAAGTTAGTACCCGTACCTTCTGTCAGGCAGCAGGAGGGTGAGGAGTCCATGAAAATGGTCAGAGTGAGAGAGTCAGAGTCAGAGTACTGGTGGCTTTGTGGATGCAGCTGTTGTTGAAGGTGTCGATGGTGCGTAGGCAGACCCTGAGGATCTTTTCAGATGTTCTCGCTATTCGCTCTAGGGTCTCGCAGTCAGAGCCTGTGCAGTTCCCGTACCACACAGTGAGACAGCTGGTCAGGACGCTCTCTGTCTCCTTCTGTAGAAGGAGGTGAGGACAATCCCCCCGACAATCTCTTATCTTCGATCCCAGACAACTTCTCCTTCCCTGATCCCAGATGGGATTTTAGAACTGATCATGGAAAATGTGAACATGGAAACCCTGATGCTCAGTTTCTGAAGCAGGGGTTCTACAGTAATAAAATAAATAAATAAATAAAAGTGTGTGGCGTTTTAATTGCACCAGGCTTTAATGCAGTACACATCTGGAGTGCAGCAGTGTTTGTGTATAAATCTACATCCATGTAGAAGTATAAGGTTGGGGTTACACCACACTGTTACACACTGAGGAGTTCAGTAATGGAGTTTATTCTCATGTCTGCTCCTTCAGCCGTGTTTTTTCTTTCCTGTGCTCGTGTGGCTGCAAGTGCAAGATTTGAATAGGTGCGATGTGCAGCATTTCCCTTGCAAATGCGCTCGTGTCTCATCTCCGAGCTTTATCCGGAGCATACCAGCGGTTCTCTCACAGAGCATCACGCTAAATGGCTCCTTTTGAAATATCCGGATCGGTGAACCGAGAGATCGTGTGAGGATCAACACCACGTCATCACACTGTAGCCGTGTTACTGTTTCTGTTTTTAAACTCGCACACACCCCTTGGGCTTTGTCGCTAACTAATTAAACCCCGTGTTAGGAACACTCTGTTGTTCTGTCCAGCGTGTCTGTCACATCAGCAGGAACCTGATGAGGGCTTACGGGTTCCAGGTCACCTTTTGATCAGGTCACACTGTTTCGGCCCGGCTCTTACCCCATCCCCAATGGAACATTTTAAACTGAAACACGACTCGCCTCCTGTGCAGTTTTGTGTTCGAACACGTACCAGTTGGTTATTAGTGGGCGTGTCCCTTGACTGTCTCAGGTTACTTGGCCATGGACATTTGTTAAACCAATGACCTAGACCACATGTTTATGTCACAGACAGATTGATGGATGGATGGAAAAATTAGATATTCGGATGCAGTAGATGAATAGATGGATTAAATGGATAGATGATTGGATGGGTTTGTGCTTGGATGGATGGATGGATGGATAGGTAGAGGGCTAGTTGGATAGATGATTGGATGGATCCATGATATGATGGGTAGTTGGATGAACGGTTATGTGAGTAGATGAATGAGGAGGAAGAGGGACAGATGATTGGATGGATACTTGGTTTGATTGCTGGTTAGATGTGTAGATGGATGGATAGGTGGGTGGATAGATAGATAGATGAGTAAATCGATGTAGGAATGAATCGATGTAGGAAGAGTGATAGCTGATTGGATGGATACAATGGATGGGTTCAATGGATGGGTTAGGTGTATTGATGGATCTATGGATGGACGGGGATGCGTTAGGTAGATGGATGGATGGATGGATGGATGGATGGGTTAGGTGTATCGTTGGTTGGATGGATGGATGGATGGATGGTATGGGTAAGGTGTATCGTTTGGTGGATGGGATGGATGGATGGGATGGGTTAGGTGGATGGATGGATGGATGGACGGGGATGGGTTAGGTAGATGGATGGATGGATGGATGGATGGGTTAGGTGTATCGTTGGATGGATGGATGGATGGGATGGGTAAGGTGTATCGTTGGGTGGATGGGATGGATGGATGGGATGGGTTAGGTGGATGGATGGATGGATGGATGGATGGGTTAGGTGTATCGTTGGTTGGATGGATGGGTTAGATAGAGGGATGGATGGGATGCGTAAGGTGGATGGATGGGATGGGTAAGGTGTATCGTTGGGTGGATGGGATGGATGGATGGATGGATGGATGGGTTAGGTGTATCATTGGATGGATGGGTAAGGTGTATCGTGGATGGGATGGATGGGTTAGGTGTATCGTTGGTTGGATGGATGGGTTAGATAAAGGGATGGATGGGATGCGTAAGGTGGATGGATGGGATGGGTAAGGTGTATCGTTGGGTGGATGGGATGGATGGATGGGTTAGGTGTATCATTGGATGGATGGATGGGTAAGGTGTATCGTGGATGGGATGGATAGATGGATGGGATGGGTTAGGTGGATGGATGGATAGATGGGTAAGGTGTATCGTTGG
>CM022763.1:31645339-31650339 GCA_012411365.1 Ameiurus melas
CTCTCTTTCTTCTCTCTCTCTCTTCTCTCTCTCTCTTTCTTCTCTCCTCTCTCTCTTTCTCTCTCTCTCTCTCTTTCTTCTCTCTTCTCTCCTCTCTCTTTCTCTCTCTCTTTCTTCTCTCCTCTCTCTCTTCTCTCTCTTTCTCTCTTTCTCTCTCTCTCTTTCTTCTCTCCTCTCTCTCTTTCTCTCTCTCTCTTTCTTCTCTCCTCTCTCTCTTTCTCTCTCTCTCTCTTTCTTCTCTCTTCTCTCCTCTCTCTTTCCCTCTCTCTCTTCTCTCTCTCTCTTTCTTCTCTCCTCTCTCTCTTTCTCTTTCTCTCTCTTTCTCTTTAATGCGCTTTGAATATTTATTTATTTATTGACTCACATTTCACTTTTATGTGTATAATGTGATGTTTTGTTAAATAAAGGATTGTAAAAAGTCAAAAAAGTCTTCTCTCTTCTCTCTCTTTCTTTCTCTCTCTCTTCTCTCTCTCTTTCTCTCTCTCTTTCTTCTCTCTTCTCTCTCTCTTTCTTTCTCTCTCTCTTCTCTCTCTCTTTCTTCTCTCCTCTCTCTCTCTTTCTTTCTCTCTCTCTTCTCTTTCTCTTCTCTCTCCCTCCCTCACCAGCCTCCCTCCCTCTCTCTCTCCCTCTCTCCATCATTGTATTAACGTATTCTCGCCCTAACCGCTCTAATCAGTTTTTACTCTGATAACGAACATTAATGTGTTTGCGTTATGGGTCTAACTCTAACCCTGGGCCTTAAACACGTTTCTCACACATGGAAAGCTTCATGAAATAAAATAAAAGTTTGACGATACTTTTATTTCATTTCAAAAACAAATATATATATATATATTTAAACGGGCAGATCAGAGTAAAATAAATGAGCAGTGATGAAAAATATTCTAACAATATTAAGTTAGTGTGTGTGTGTGTGTGTGTGTGTATATATATAGTGTGTAAAAGTAAGGCAAATTTAAAAACAGGGAGTTAACTAGAACTAGTTAGAATCTAAAGTGAGTAAATAATAATAACATTTTACAACTTCTTGAACAACTTCTTGTTTATAAAACTTAAGTTTTGTGTACAGTTGGAGTGTGTAATGAATCATTTCTTTTAAAAGGTCGAAATACTGCGATATCTCGGTGTATTGACGTGATCACATCAACAGCAGTATTAATGAGTGTGTGTGTGTGTGTGTGTGTGTGTGTGTGTGTGTGTGTGTGTGTGTGTGTGTGTGTGCACACATTATAAAGCATTTGTGTTTGGTTTGTGTTTCTCATTTAAGATTAGAAACACAACCAGGAAGTGGTTATAACAAGTCTCTCCCTCACCAGCCTCTCTCTCTCCCTCTCTTTCTTCTCTCTCTCTCCCTCTCTCTCTCTTTCTTCTCTCTCTCTTCTCTCTCTCTCTCTCTCTCTCTCCCTCTCCCTCTCTTTCTTCTCTCTCTCCTCTCTCTCTCTTTCTTCTCTCTCTCTTCTCTCTCTCTCTCTCTCTCTCCCTCTCTCTCTCTTTCTTCTCTCTCTCTCCCTCTCTCTCTTTCTTCTCTCTCTCTTCTCTCTCTCTCTCTCTCTCTCTCTCTCTCTTTCTTCTCTCTCTCTTTCTTCTCTCTCTCCTCTCTCTCTCTCTCTCTCTCCTCTCTCTCTTCTCTCGCTCTCTCTCTTTCTTCTCTCTCTCTCCCTCTCTCTCTCTTTCTTCTCTCTCTCTTCTCTCTCTCTCTCTCTCTCTCTCTCTCTCTCTCTTTCTTTCTCTCTCTCTCTCTCTCTTTCTTCTCTCTCTCTTTCTTCTCTCTCTCCTCTCTCTCTCTCTCTCTCTCTCTCTCTTCTCGCGCTCTCTCTCTTTCTTCTCTCTCTCTCTCTCTCTCTCTCTCTCTCTTTCTTCTCTCTCTCTTTCTTCTCTCTCTCCTCTCTCTCTCTCCCCTCTCTCTCTCTTCTCGCGCTCTCTCTCTCTCTCTCTCTCTTTCTTCTCTCTCTCTCTCTTCTCGCGCTCTCTCTTTCTTCTCTCTCTCTTTCTTCTCTCTCTCTTCTCTCTCTCTCTCTCTCTCTCTCTCTCTCTGGACAAAAGAAAAATCTGAAACTGAGATGAACACGTTACGATGACGCTCTGGATTAATAAATGTTTTGTGCCACAGTTTACTTTAATCACACTTTTAAGCCCAGAAGAGAACATCTGCAGTTTTGTGTGCGAGAGTTACAGTAATACAATATTCATAAATATAAATATTAACGAGTGTGCTTATTTAAAGCTTTTTCTTTATTTCTTTTTTACATCAGCGAGTGTGATTGATGTGGAACTTTAGAGAAGGAACTCGTAACTTGAATACGGAACAAAAGCACCACAGCGGAGCTGTTAAAATCACAAAACGCTACTAACCCCGGTACGATTCTACCTACAGGAACAAAAGATCAAACCGTATCAGAGCACGCGTGTTAATAAACGTCCGACCAATCAGAATTCAGCATCTGTGTGGCAGAACGCGTCACAGCCAGAGATGAGTAATGATCACCTGCGTTCTGAACCATCGCGGTCACTTTAACTTGACGTATCAAGTGTAATGTACTCCAGCACTATAACAAATAACCGTGTGTGTCTGTGTGTGTGTGTGTATGTGTGTATGTGTGTGTGTGTGTGTGTGAGTGTGTGTGTGTGAGAAATAAACGCCCACAGTTAGCAGACACATGATGAGTTGTTTCGCTCTGATTGTGGTTCTGTGGAACAGAGTGTGTGTGAACTCGCTCGGTCACACTCGACATGCTCTCTAAATAGAGTAGGGGTGTGTGTGTGTGTGTGTGTGGTCAAGTTCTTCACACTTGTTTGAAGGTCTGCAGCATTTAATACACAATTCCTGTACGCAACGTCTCTCCTCTCTTCCTCTCGCCACAAATTAAATTACGATACGCACGATATCCGAAACGTCTGTTCTGAATAAATTTATCATGATATCACTGTATCGCCCGGCCCTGCAAGATTATTATTATTATTATTATTATTGTACTATTTAAACAGACAGTGACGATCAGAATGAATGAACTTCTGTCTTAGTGTTTGTTCTTGTTTTTTTTCCTCCCTCAGTTTGAGATTCTTCTCTGTGTGCAAGACCACGACGATCCGGCCATCGACGTGTGTAAAAAGCTGCTGGGGAAATACCCCGGCGTCGACGCCCGCTTATTTATAGGTAAGCACCGGTGCAGCACGTACGCGTGTGAATATCGTTTCATTAGCGCCGAGGAGACGGACGAGTCCCTTCGCACCCTCGCTACATCTCCCCGATGGACTGATTCCTCCTGCGTGCTGTTCAGGGACGGACCCCGAGCGTTTAGGAACGTTTCCGAGCCGTGCGGATGATCTCGGAGCGCGGCCGCACCTCCGAGACAGGAAATTGATTCTCGCTCATTAGGAACGGGAAGCGACTCCGTACAGCTGTTCCCGCGGGGGGGGGGGGGTTATCCTCCTCTCTCATGTTCTTACTAACGAACAGAGGTTACCTGTGCTGACAGCGGCACGGGATAATGAGCAGCATCACGCCAGAAACAATTACGTGACGGAACATTAGGTGACGAGAGCACAAATTCGGAAAGGTGAGCGAAAACCCGGAAGCGTGACGCAAATTGGGAAACATGCTCGTCGCTCATTGGACACAGCGAATCAAATTGGGAAATGTGGTGGCGAATGATCATATACGAATCTGTGATGGAAAATGAGTATTAAGGGGAGGTCCTTACTCAACACCACATGCTCGTTGCTAATTGGACACGGTATAGCACATGATTTAACACAAGAATCACACTATTTTTCAGTCGGTCATCTAGTTACTGCGTGCGACACCTCGACATCCAATCCAACGTTTTTCTCCTTTTGGTGACCCTCCATCTGTTCTTTCTCTCTTTATTTCTCCACTCAGGCGGTAAGAAGGTCGGCATCAATCCAAAAATAAACAACCTGATGCCCGGTTACGAGGGAGCGAAATACGACCTGGTGTGGATCTGCGACAGTGGAATTCGAGGTAAATTAATCCAAAGAACTTCGTCCTCCAAGTAGAACTCGCTCCTTTAGGAGCCCAAGAACCCTTAGTCCTGGACTAACATTTAACCGTGTTCGTAAAAAGCCTTTTACAAAAGCTCAGCGTGACGTCCAGCTGTTTTGAATCATATCCGACCAATCGGATCACAGCTTGTGAGAAAAGGGAACATGGAGGACAAAGTGCTATATGTAAGGGTCAAATCGGAGAGATTTTAATGAGGGACACGCAGAAGATTGTGGGAGTAAATCGGCTGTTTAATAATTGTTGATAGATAAGCTAGCTCATTAGCCTGGGTTGTTATTGTGTGTGTGTGTGTGTGTGTGTGTGTGTGTGTGTGTGTGTGTGTGTGTGGTGAGCTGATTGATTTCCCCCATACGGTCACACGCACTGCTCCAGTCAGCGTTCCCTTTGTGTTAACATTCCGTGGTGTTGATCTGATTTCACACAGTGAGGCCCGACACGCTGACGGACATGGCTAATCAGATGAGCGAGAAGGTGGGTCTGGTTCACGGCCTCCCCTACGTCGCAGATCGCCAAGGCTTCGCCGCTACGCTCGAGCAGGTGAGAGAGTCATCAGAGTCAGTGTTGGGACATAACTGCCATTCCAGTGACACGTGGGGGTGGGGAGGGGTTGAAGCAGAGCACGTGGGACGAGTGTGTGTGTGTGTGTGTGTGTGTGTGTGTTAGAAGCTGGATCTTCTGGTTTTTCTTTTGGTGATGAATGATGTGATGTGAAATTAGTGCTAACTCACGCTGATCCTTGGCTTTAAACAGTGCTCCAGTTATATTGATATCTCACTCGTACAGCGGATTATTACAAACCATCCTGTCAGAACCAATCGATTACGCGTGTCGAAACCAGACGAGGAAATCGGGTGGTTCCGTTTGATCTCTGGGGCACGAGAAAAATAAATCCGTATTTTATATCAGTAGAAACCCTTTTCCTGTGATCTTCGTGTTCATCAGACTGATGTCTACGTTTATATTCCACTCGGTCTGC
>CM022763.1:31652839-31672839 GCA_012411365.1 Ameiurus melas
CGCCCACTTTAACTGAAATACATATTATTTGGAATGTTACGAGGTGTAACTCGCCGACCTGTCTGCGTCACGCTTGCTGTTTGTCGTTCCTCAGGGCGGTCCTCCATCCTTCTCAAAGTTGGACTACGCCGTGGCCTGGTTCATCCGAGAGTCCATGACCATCCAGATCTTCCTCTCGGCTCTGTGGGATCCCACCATCAGCTGGAGGACGGGGCGGGGCCCCGGCAGAGGGGGGGGGAACCCGAAGGGGGGGGTAAAAATAAAGGAAAAAAAAAACAGAGGGGCGGGGGGACAAAAGCACCTTGAAGCAGTGGACACACTTGTGACAAAACAGGAAGAGGCGGAGAAGTGGGCGGGGACAGAACATGCAGGAATAACTGCTCATAATCATTTCAGATTTACCTGTGAGAGTTTTAATTAAGAAGTGAATCTTTTTTTTTGTTTGTTTTTTTTTTATTTTGATTTTTAAGAACGGTGTGTGTGTGTGTGTGTGTGTGTGTGTGTGTGTGTTGCCGGGCGTGTAGTCGAGTATAATGGAGTATTTATGTTCTTGGTGCTTTTGAGCCAATAACGAATGACGTAGAAGGCGGAGGAAGAGGGCGTGTCTTAACGTTGTTCAGTGGATTTTTGTTTAAAAAAAAAGAAAAAGAAAAAAAAAAAAACGATTTTCTAAAACAAGTTTTATTTATATTTTTATGTCTTGTGGTTCTGAACAGCACTGCATGCACCGGTATATCGCCATGGTGATTAAAGTAGGGATGAGTCGATAGCGATACCACGTGCTGCTACGTGACGTTCGCCTCGTGTACGTTATTGCGTATCTCACGATTAACGATCAAAGCAAGTCCCTGATTGAGTGGCGTACTCGTCTCGGGATGGACGAGTATCTCTCCAACATGAGGCGCGGGTTTAGAGGATAATCGCGCTCGGAAATGAGGAGCGATGGATTTTTGCGTTTCATGCACTGCTGTTTTTCCACAGATGTCTCTGTTGCTTTTTTAAAAAAATTATTATGATGAAGGTGTCGGATGACTGAACGTGTAAAATTTGATCTGCTAACGAAAAGAGAGTTTTCTCCGTGGCGTGACTGACGAGCTCGATCAGTATTAGTGTGAGATTTCGGTTGCGGTTTAAAACCTCCGATCAGCACGCAGCCAAACATTTCCACGCTTTGTAGAGTTTAACGTGTTTCTGTGCCGCTAGGATTTAGGGGTTTGTTTTTTTTTTGGTTTGTTTACGCTTTCTGATGTCGTACATCAAGCTTGAGTTCAGGTTTCAAGTTTAGCGCATCGCGTTAGTTCCTGGCTGCTAATCAGGTTCAAAAATACATTAAAAATAAAAAAAGTTTCGAGGTTTTTGAGATAGTAGCATGGCTTTAGATCGACAGGGAAGTACAAAAAATTTCATTGATTTAACTAAACTTTTTCATTTTTATTTTTTATCCAAATCCTAGTGCCACAAATATTCCGTTAGCGGGAACGCCGCACGGGGTTTAATGGACGATTCTGGGGTGTTTTTTTTTCTCCTGAATTTGCTTCTTGCCCCTGTGTGTGATTCCTGATTGGAGATGAACGGTGACGGACAGTTATGCAGTGATGTTATTTTATGTTCGCTTGATGATGATGATGATGATTTATTCTCAGACAGCGCGTGACACACACCCGATACGACTCATGAAGGGCTCGTGGCGGTTCTGATCGGTCGGATCAGGTGTGTTCGGGCTGACTGACATGTACAGTTTAACTCCGCCCCCTGGCCACACCTGTATAGTAATTAGCTTGGTGTGTTTTCTCTCTCTCTCTCTCTCTCTCTCTCTCTCGCCGTGCTGACACATTCACATGACGCACATTCCTGTATATTACGAGGTGAGCGCTGATCTTTTCCGCCTCGCTGCAGGAAATCAGAATAATAAATTCGTTGATGTATAATAGTAAAGATCGGATAGATTAGACACCTTGCTGTGTATCTAATACTGGGATCATTACAGAGTGGTTAAAATGCCGCTTGCGTTCCTGCGGTGGTTCCTGATGAACTCGGCTAGTTCTCATTTGCAAAATAATAAACCATGGTGACCCTGAGCCTGAAGACGAAACACAAGCAGGAAGCGTGACAGTATTCTACTGGAGATGGTACATTTGACTGCATTCTCTTCCTCGTTCACTCCACTAACAGGAAATAAACATCACGTTTCGTGTAAAAACCCGACGCTTTCCTCACCCACTGACCGGTACAGAGGGTTTTCTGAAGGAAATAAAAACATCAGTCAGCAATAAAAGTCTTAAAGACCTAGGTTTAGTGTGTGAACAACACACACACACACACACACACACACACACACGCTCGCATCTATAGATATATTACTCATACAGTACACACACACACAGCCCTCGATTATCGAACATTTCAAAATATGTACCGCTGCGTTGCATGTAAATAGGTGTTGTGTGTGTGTGTGTGTGTGTGTGTGTGTGTGTGTGTGTGTGTGTTGCTGTACTGGTAACGCCGCTGTAGTGATTGATTAGAAATATTACAACGTAAATTTTTCAGTTCTATTTTCGGTACATGTCCTCTTCCTGAGCGAGAATGAGGCTCTGTACATGAGTGTTTCAGAGGTGTGTGTGTGTGTGTGTGTGTGCTGTTTGACCTTTTTCCAATACTGTGAGTGAGTGTATTGTTGTAGTGTATCTTGTGGTGGGGAACTGGACATTGAGTTGTGTTGTGTGTACATGTGTACACAATACTGTGTGTGTGTGTGTGTATAAAAGGCTGATGGTGTGGCTCACACGGCAAAGATCAAGTTCTAAATTGGGGTTACCTTGACTTTACCCTTAAACCTGACTTCACCGTGTGTGTACACATCCTTCTATCTAAACGCAGCACTAATGAGATCTTTCGGTTAGTTCTGGCCCTAACCCCAGCCCCTGGTGGTGCGAATATGGTGTGTGTGTGTGTGTGTGTGTGTGTGTGTGTGTGTGTGTGAGAGAGAGACAGTGTATGTTCGATGTGCTGTGACGCCACCAGCCTCACTCGTGTGTGTGTGTGTGTGCGTGTGTGTGAAAGTTCCAGAACCGTCCAGTTGTGATCCACCGTTACTTATTTTACACGCTCGATGCTGAAGACCCACTTTTATAAAGAAACTTAAACATGTACAGTTTATTTATGACTTGTTCTGATTGTTAAAGTGCTTAAAGAAGCTTAATTTATTCTGGAACTGGACTTTTTTTTTTTTTTTTTCCTAGTTCCTCTCTTTTATCTGCAGTATGGAGAAGTAGAACTATGGCTGTTTTTTTGTTTGTTTGAGAAAAAAAAAAATCCTCTCTGTTCCTTGTTTTTTTTTTTTCCCCCCATTTCTTCATAGATGTCGCTGTGTTTTGGGGGGAAACTTCTCAACTGCAGCAGGGAAACTGTTATTAAATTAAAGCTTTATCAGACCACTGAGTCCCGAGTCCTGTTCATTTTCTGATGCGTGCGTTTTCACCACACCGGGTTTGGAGGCGGTTTAAGTTTCGGTCACTGATTTGTTACGACGTATCTAAAAAATAAAATGAACTTCAAACATGTACCGGTGCTTTACTGAACCTGACCCGTAACTGGAACCATCACAATTAGATTTATTTATTTGTTTAAGATCACTTACACCAGTATACATGATTACTGTATACCCCGAGACTCGTTCTTCACCCGGTCCGTGCGCATTTCCGCACTGTTCTATGAGCTGTGGGTTCTGCAGTGAGCCTTAAAGACCACAGGAAGTGACTTATTTCCTTTTGTAGCACTTAACACAATGTACACACTCACACATCTTACATGTATAGTCCCAACTTAAAGTAAAAGTCTGACATCAGGGTTTTTGTGATGATGGATCAGAATTTCAGCTTTCGTTTCCCACCCCTTCTCCAAATATTTAAACATGTGACAGACAGGTATTTCCTACTGCCCGGGTGTGCTCTGTTAAATTGATTGTTTAAATAGTTACTAGCTCTGAATGACTTCTCTCAGTTTGAGCCCTAGGTTTCACCCGTGTTGTTAAAAAAAAAAAAAAAAAAAAAGGATAAAGTAACATGGAGATCAGAGAGATGTCTACGGGAGAAAAGCGGGGAAAATTCATCGGAAACATTGCACAGACATTGGGTATAACCGATACAACAATCGGGACGGTTCTGAAAAAGAAAGAAGCCTCTGGTGTACTGAGCAACCAGACGTGGAACAGGCCATGACTGAAATGTTGCGAAAGCTGTGAAGAAAAACACGAACACATTCCAATATTTTTTGCTCACCCAGAGTGTGGGAGGTGGAAGATGCCATGTTCCAAGTTGTTTAACACGTCTACATGTAAATATGAGGAAATAAACGCTGAAATTCTTTTGATCTCAAGCGCAGATGTCTTCGGTGGACAGCACAGATTAAAGAACTGCCGTTCCAATAGTTTCGGAGGGGACTTTAGCCCAGTCATTGCCGTTAGAATATTTACTGTCCGTCACTGGTCAATAATCAGAACATTCTGTGATTGATTGTCTATTTAAACTTTGAGTTCTTTTACCTCACAAATGACTTATACGCCAGTAAATAATTAACTACAACTTTAGCAGTTAGCAAGTGACACCCTGCTCGTTTCCAGCCGCACGTCTCCTCACTCGGTCAGCGTCTAAAACAATTTAAACGCTCATTATTTATGTATTAAAGATTTGGATATTTCAATGTTTTAAAGAGCCAGTTTTCTGACTAGCCATACTAGCACCTATGCTAACCCGCTAACTGCAACCCCTAAATGATCAGCTCGCTGTCTCTCATTAACTCCTGAAATCTGTAGTATAGTGTATGTGAAGTGTGGAAATGTGTCATATAAACAACGACATCATTAAAGCGTCTGTCTGTCGCTTTACCAAGCCGAGGGTTTTGTTTGTTCTCCGATTTCTCTGTTCAACTAGCTAACGTTATCCTAGCTCCAGGTTCATTTATTACACCACACGGTTGTTTGGTTCAGTTTGTAGGAAAGATCTTTGATAAAATCCCATAAAACATGACCTTTATAATAACCAAGTACTTTTCATACTTAATAGAAGTAATACTGTCTGTAAATGTGGCATTCCATCTAAAAAAAAAACTTTTATCATGTCGGTGTGGAAGTTACTTTAACTTGTAATTAAATCATTTCCAAGTCTTCACATGAACCGTTTGTCTTTATCGTGTTTACATGCGCACATGTTCTGTGTATGACTCTTCAGACCTCACCACAAACCATCTTCTGATAAACACACTGATTAACGGTCTCTCTCTCTCTCTCACACACACACACACACACACACACACCCCTAGCCCTTTTCAGCTTCTTTCGGTGTCTCCTTTGCTTTGCAAGAACATTTTGCTGCTCTAATGGTCCAGAGCTAGCTTCATTCATTCATTCATTCATTAATAAATAAATAAATAAATAAAAGTACTTGTAATTGAAATCAATTTTAAAAGAAAACTGTATCATTGTTCTGTAAGTTTATGCACAAAATATCACTAATGTACTAAATACAATAGAATTCCAACCAATTTAAACAAGGATGCAAAGATAAATAAATAAAATATTGTGATTTGAAATCATTCCTCGAACCTTTGGGAGAACGTTCTGTGGACTGATGAGCTGAAAGCGGAACTGTTTGGAAGACAGCGGTCCCGTTACATCTGGCGTCAACCAAACACAGAATTCCACAAAAAAGAACATCATACCTGCGCTGGAGCATGGTGGAGGCAGTGTGATGGTGTGGGGGAGGCTCTGCTGCTTCAGGAATTCTGCTCTCTACTAGAAAATCCTAAACGAGAATGGTCTGGTCTTCAGTCCGTAAGTCGAAACTCGAGCACGACTGGATTACGCAGCAAGACAACGATCCAAAGCGTAGGAGTAAATCCATCTCCGAATGGGAAAATAAAAGTTTTGGAGTGGACTAGTGACTTCAGTTCAGATGCTGTGCAGTTCATGCTCGAAACCTCTCCAGTTTAGTCGAACTACGGCAGTTCTGTAAAGAAGAATGGACCAAAATTCCACCACAGTGCCGTGAAGGACTGATCTCCAGTTATCGGAAGCGTTGGTTTGCATTTATTGCTGATAAAGGCGGAACAACCGGGGTTTGACTTTCAACAAACAAAAAACGAAATAAAAACTGTATAGTGTGTTTACTCGGGCCGACTGTTTTCATTTCTGAAATTTAGTATGAGAAATCAGGATGGACACTTTTTCACAGCACCGTGTTTGTGTGTGTATATATATATATATATATATATATATATATATATATATTATATTTACACAATAATATAAAGTGTATTTATTACGTCATAATATAAAGATATTTTTTAATTACTCTTGCCTGAAAGAGCTCATTAAAATGCAAGGAAAATAATATTCCCTTTTCAGTGAGGTCATTAAAGCGTGGAATTAAACAGCGGAATGAATAATTCAACCGAATGGTAATGACTAAATAAACAATAAGATTAAGACCGTGTATAGTGAGCAAGCGCTGCTCATCAGCGTCCTTTTCAGAGCCGGATAAAAGTCTCTGCTCTGTGTTCGCTCTCACTCTCGCTTAAAAGCGTCGTCTCTTCTCACCATCAATAACACCGCCGTTATAAATAAGTCGATTAAGTGGCGGAGGGGGAAAAAAAAAGACAAGCTAAAGGTCAAGAATCACCATGACAACGCACAGCAGCCACAGAAGAGCGGGCTCTTTCGGTTCTCCGTCTCCGGGTCTAAATTTATCCCAGAGATGATCTGCACAATGACAAACACACAGCGAGAGCAGATCAGCGACAGTGCGACTGCAGAAACCCTCCTCTGGAACATTTCTACTGCGTTCCAGCGCAGCTCTCTGCGTGAGGGGTGCCAATACTTTCTCAACTGTACATCTTACAACAAGTTTAAAAATAAAATAAATATATTATATATATATATATATATATATATATATATATATATATATATTTTAATCATTTGCACAATCATCTGGCACTTAAAGGTTAAGTTTATTCATGAGGAAGGTGTTCAAAAGTATTGGCGCTCTGATATGTATTTGAAAAACAAATGCACACGACTCACTTTTCCCACCAGCAAAAATCATCACACCGTGGGAGTGCTATTAAAGGAAAGTAATCAACAACTGGGCGGTGTGATGAACTTAAGCTACTACTCGGAGGTTTCCAATAACAGCACACCTTTTTCAAACACGGAGTAAATGGAGGGGGCCAAGCACGGCGACGTGGAGAACCGACTCGATCGCTGGGTCAGTTACACTTCGGTGTTTAAAGCCACACACACTTATCGCAGGCCTGCACTTTGACGCCTGATAGCTTCCAGCGCTGGGCTCTTATTTCAGACACCGTTCTCCGAAATCCAAACCCGAGCTCATTAGCGGCGGCGTATCACTGACACGCTGGTGAGACTTCAGCACGACTTTACTACATTCACACGAGGGGAACTCTGACGAGGAATAAACGTTCATCATCAACACTTAGCACCTCCAACTCAGACCAGGAAATGAGAAGACCGGGGTGGGGGTCTATGGGGTACGACAACATAGAAGCACAGTATGAACACGATGTTTAGCCTTTTGTATTAGCTGTAAATAACCTCCATGTCCCAGGTTTAACAACAATATTACATCAATGTTTATTATTACAATAAACCTACATACACTCATGAAGACATTAGGAATTGTCCTTCTGGGAGAACCTTTAAGGGTTGTATGTAGAACCCTATATCAGAGTGTTCCCCGTATCAGAAAAAAACTTCCAATTAACACTGAATTATCCAATAAACCCTTAATGAACCCTTTTGTATTAAGTGAATAATTCATGTTCACATCCGCATGTTCTCTCATTGTCGTTAGGAAGAAGGATGGTCGTGTGAGCTGCAGCACCTCTAATGAGCTCAGACTCACACCCATGTGACAGAAGCAGGAATGTCTGGAATTTCAGCTCCGCCTGCTTATCTGCTCCGCCCTCAACGACTTCCTCTACAGCCTGGAATTTTTTTTAATAAACTTCAATCAGTCAACAAACAGGATTAGATCAGACTCCGCATCGGATCGAGTAATCTCAAGGTCGCCAGCTTCAAGAAAAGGAGCACAGTGCCAAAACTTATGGTGTGATGAAGCGGAGTTACTGTTACCTCCCTGAAGTTGATCATTTTCCTCCAACAGCAGCTCACCAACAATTACAAGTTTATATATGTTAAAGAATGACATCATACTTTTAACTGTTTATGGTTACACTTAACGGTACAAGAAGGTAGTTCTCACTTAAATCCTGCAGCTATAAACAGTTCCCCTCCCTCTCTCTCTCTCTCTCTCTCTCTCTCTTTCCTCTTCCTCTCTCTCTCTCTCTCTCTCCCCTCTCTCTCTCTCCCCTCTCATCCATCCCTCCTCTCTCCCTCTCTCCTCCTCCCTCTCCTCCTCTTCCTCTCTCCTTCTCCTCCTCCTCCTCCTCACCCCTCCCTCTCTCACTCCTCCTCCCTCCCTCCTCCCTCCCTCCCTCTCTCCTCTCTCTCTCTCTCCCTCACTCCCTCTCTCCCTCACCCCCTCCCCCCTCAACCCTCCCCCCCTCCTCTCCTGAAGATTTGGGAAACTGAAAGTTACAGTGTCACCTCTTGACTGCTACAAAGCTCTGACACTGGAGACTCCTTATATAAACATCTCTTTAAAAAAAAATCTGTGTATTATCAGCGGAGCGTCCGCTGTACACGTCCCTGTGAGTGAGCCGTTACTATAGAAACGATAACGTGTCAGAATGAGAGCATTAATATAAACCTGAGCTGCTGTCAGAGCCGCTGTTCTAGAGAATTCTGACCAATCACAGTCCAGGGGTGTTTAGAGAAGTGTCCAATCAGACAGACCACAAACTTTACAGAAAGAGAGAGGCCAACAAACCCATATTATCTGGGTGTGGTGCTCTCTAACACACACATGCTGCACTGCACACTCCCTCTCTTGCTCACACACACACTCTCATATACACACACTGTGTGTGTAGGTCCCAAAGGTGTGTGTGTGTGTGTGTGAGATGAAATGAAATAGTAATGTATCAGTCATTATGTCACTTTTATACAGTAAGTTGTGCGTTGAGGATTTGGCTTTGAATTTTTAAAACCCAGTTCATGTTCACGTGTCGTTTTAAAACTAGATCCAGCGAACTTACTTAAACAAAACAAAACAAACAAACATTTAATTCAGCAAATCAGACTGCTAATGTTGTTGTCTGTCTGTGAGGACTCCAAAAAAACATTTTTTTAAATGATTTTTTGTTTTAAAGAAAATCATACATTGTGTTGATTCAGAAAAGCCATTAATCAGCCAAATTTATTTAAATTCATTTGATTAAACTGAAGCCCAGCTGTGTTTTTCTTACTTAATGCAAGTAAAAACATTTGTAAAGATACTACTGTCACAATTCATATACAAGCTAATAATCCATATTTTAATTTAAAGCCTCAATTTCAAAATAAAACCTTAAAAATCAATTTAAACTGTTTCTCTCTCTCTCTCTCTCTCTCTCTCTCTCTCTCTCTCTCTCTCTCTCTCTCTCTCTATATATATATATATATATATATATATAATAAGAGAGAGAGAGAGGGTGGGTTTTATTATAATTAACATTAATATTAAAATTATTTTAAAATAAAGGCTTTTAAAAAAATTGTCAAAGTAAAATTATTATATAACGTATAATAATGAAAGGTTATACATCTTATGAAAGTAAAAAATACTCCATCATTATTATCATCATCATCATCATCATCATCATCATCATTATTATTATTATTATTATTATTATTATTTATTATTATTATTATTATATTTAAGCAAATTTTGGATCCAAATCACACAAAAACAGTTCCATATATTTACAGGAACAGTGAAAAACCCTGAACCATTGAGTAAATTGAGGAGGAAAGTGTGTGATGGTCATGTGATGGTCATGTGATGGTCACTCGGGATCATGAGCACAATGAAGCGTTTCAGGATGCTGAAGAGCCTCGGGACTGATTTATGGAGTGGAAGTGAGGAGTTGTGAATGTGTGCAGTGTTGGACGGACGGATGAACAGATGAGAGAACAGACGAATGAGACGAGTCCATCAGCAGCTGTTCGAGTCTCTTTAGGGGCTGCTGAAGCAGCTTTGTGTCTCTGGGGTCATAAATACTGCGGAACTAAAAGTGCTGAGAGCATCAGAGCGTCGGATCTCCGGTCTGTAACGCTGCATCACTTCCTGCTCCAGCAGATCTGTTTACAAGTCAGCAGAAGTGAGAAATAAACAAAACACACACCCACCCCTTTTATATTCAAATAATAACTCAATTCTTTAAAGACAATAATAAAACACTAATTTCATAAACTAACTACGTAAAAAAAAATCCCATACTTTCAGCATTAATCCAGACTTAAAGTCACTAAATAAAATGTATTATTATAATATTGAGTTCTGGACTGTGATTGGTCAGAAGGTGTTGACTGATAAGCAGCGCAGCTGCTTATCGTTGTCGTTTCTATAGTAACAGCTCAGTCACAGGGATGTGGACAGCATACGCTCCACATACGTTTTCTGTAAGGAAAATGGGGGTGTGTTTATGTAACATGTATGGAAGGAGTCTCCAGTGTCGGCACTTTGCTGTTACTAAAGTTTTCCCACATCTTCAGGACAGAGGAGTTTACGCTTCTTTGTGTTTTCTAACACGACAAGCTGCGTTTTTTTGGGTTTTTTCGTCTTATTAACGTGGAGAGAGAGAGAATAAAGAGACTCTGGTGCGGGAAGCGTTTACAGCCGCTATAACGTACGTGACAACAGGAACTAACTCGTTTTGCAGTGCTGTGGTGCAAGAGGAATAAAACACCGGGGAACGTGTCGTTATAAGAAAACAAATGAACTTCACGATGATAGTAACTCGGTTTCCTAAATCACCCTCCATCACTGATCAGATAATGTCTTCCTTCTCTGTGTTCTTTCTAACTCCTCCACACACCTTCTCTGGATCTGCTGCATGTCTTACATCACCTGTACATGTTTCTCGTCCAACTCTGTCCATCACACTAATTTCACACATGTCCTCCTAACACCCTATGGTTTCACATCCTGCTTGTCGTAGAGAATCTCATAGTAGAAGAAAAGTTCAGAAACACCAGAGACGACGAGCTCAGATACGGTGATAAAGAGACACACAATAACGGCGCCAATAGCAGAGGTCATTAGCTGAAAGTGGACCCAGGGGTGCCATTATTTTTGCTCAAGTTCTTCCATGTATTTATAAATAAACCCCTGTGACAGCATGCAGCTCAGCGTGCGCAGCATGTGGTGTTTATTTGTGGATGCTACTATTAATATGCACTGATTTATATTTTATAAATATGGTGTTTAGATTATTTTAGGTTATTGTTTATTATTAATTAACTGTGTGTGTGTGTGTGTGTGTGTGTGTGTCAGTCTTCATTACTAATCCGACAAATCTACAGCTATGCGGTGCTGCCCCCCAGTGGCCTTCAGTACAAACTACAAGACATGTAGAACCACGTGACCAAAAGCTCATTTCGACAAATTAAACACACACACACACACAGTCCCTTTTGAAGTCAGTGTAGTGCTGAACACACAGCACCATCACATCAGCTCACAAAAGCCCGCAAAACTCCGCACTATTCTGTTTAAAAGTTGAACAAATATCACAGCTCTGTATAAAAACACTGACACGGCGGCCATGTTAAATCCAGTCACGTGACTCACCCTGTTGACGGCCATTTCCTTTCCACAACAACAGAACCACATGAAAAGATGATTAATGACACTGATGGAGAACTCTTTACCTGCAGTAGTAACTGTATAAATACTGTTTCAGAGAGTTTTAGCACTTACAGTGTCACAGAGTCGAGGAGAGAGGAGAGAGAGGAGTTAACAGAAGGTCCAGGTGTGAAATATTTATCTAATCCTGACACTTAGGTCCTCTTTATTCTCTCGCTCAGCTCTCGGAGCTGTTAATCTGTTTTTTTTTTGTCATGTTTCTATTCGAAATTCATTCGGATTATTTTTAGCTGCTGCACTCTTAACAAGAGCTTCATTAAAGCCAACGGATTGAATTAAGCCGCTGATTGGCTGCGTCTACATCACGTGATCATTTAGACCCATCGGGAAAAGCACGGATTAGCTCCGATTCCACAGCATGAGCCCAAAAATAATGCACTATTTCGTTCATCATAATTATGTAGTTTCATGTGTTTCGTTGTTATTGAGTGTATGTTGAAAAGCAGGACCGAGGCAGTCAGACGGAGTAAAACGAAATAAATGAGCTGTTTGTTTAGTGCGGTGACGTCAGAGCCAGCTCACCCGAGTCTTTATGAATCACGTGTACATTACAGCACAGTGAAACTGTTGTTTTTTTTCTTCGCATACCCCAGCCTGTCAGGAAGCCGGGGTCAGAGCGCAGGGTCAGACATGATACAGCGCCCCCTGGAGCAGAGAGGGTTAAGGGCCTTGCTCAAGGGCCCGACCGTGGCAGCTTGGTAGTGCTGGGAATCAGTAACCCAGAGTCTTAACCACCAAGCCACCACTGCCCACCACAATCGCACTAGCTCCGCCCCTTTATATAATTCAATTACAGGTTTTTCACCAAGAAACCATTGGGGGGTACAAACTTTTCAAAGCAACTCTATTTTTTACCTGTAACTCTCAAAGAGAACTGAGTTACTTAAAACTGATCTAAAAAACTAGAATGATGTAACGCCCCATTTGCTTCCGAGAACTCGCTCAGTCTCAGTAAGAGTTTTATCCTGGTCGGGGTGGCAGTGGAGCCAGAATCTATCTCAGGAGCGACGTGTTTCAGTTGGGAATACACCCTGGATGGGACGGCAGTCTATTGCAGGGCACCGTGCACGTGTGTGTGTGTGTGTACACAAATTCACACCTAGAAGTAATTTAGCATAGCCAACTCAACTCTTGGCATGTTTTTGAGAAGTGGGAGGAAACCAGAGACATTAATGTCATTTACAAGTTTGGTTTTGGTTATAAGACATTTAGGGGGAAAAGAATTCCTCGAGGGTTCTAAGATTCATGAAAGGGTTGAACGTGTAACCTTTCAGGGTGCTAGATTATGGTTGATCTTACAAAAATATACCAACAAAAACCCCTGAATAGGTAAATGTTTTTAGCTTATACACAGAACCTTAAAAAGGGTTCTCCTACCTTGGTCCCGGAGAACCTCCTTAACGCATCATTCCTTGGAGTGGGTGTGTTTGAGCAGGAAAACTCGCGTGCAGGACAGGGTGTTCTCCAGGACCAGGGCTAGAGGAATAGACTGAAGAAATAGTGGAGAACAGAAACGGTTCCTCAAGGGTTCCCTGGATAGTAAAAGCTATTTGGCTTCTACTCAGAACCTTGGAAGTGTTCAGCTAAAGGAAAGAAGCTAGGAACCGTCTAAATGTTCTAGACTGAACCACTTTGGGTTTCTAGTGTAGTGGTGAATGCAAACGTTTTATTCTTCATGGCTTCATGGGGAAAAGGGAAACTGTCTTTTAATTTGATGCATTTCATTCATGTACAATTCTAAAATGCTAAAAAATGCAATGTGGGAATCAGACAACGATCTAAAACATCAGATAAAATCAACAGAAAAATAGTTTTGCTCAGAAACACTCAGGTTTGTAACGGTGCGCATGACCGAGTCCTCACTGTATTACCTGAAACCGTGTTCAAAATGAACATTCCTATACACCTTAAATCTGTTTCGGTTTGACATTTGACCTCTGCTAGACTCCAGCATTGTACAGTGTTGGAGAACTCGTGCGTGAGCCAAAGTATCGTCTCAGGAAGTTATGCAAAGTTATACAACACCGCTCGTCTTAGATTGTGTAATCGGATCAGAACGGACCAGGACGAGGACGAGAAACGGACACTCGGCTGTTTGTACGTTTGTTTTTAAGTTGCCGAGGTGTTTATCCGGCAGGAGAACACGGAACAGAAGCACGAGCAGAAACAGGCCGGGGGGGGGACCGAGGGCGGGGCCAGGGTTGTGGAGTTTAAGTTCTGTTAAAAGTAATCGTACACGAATGCCAGAACTAGAAATCTCTCAGACTGTACATATGAGAAATGTCTATCGTCGTAAATCTGTAAAGTTCGTAAAATGTGGGTTGTAAATAGAAGAAATTTGTAACGTTTGAAAAGTTTACACAACACAGGTCTCAAATTGTACATTTTTTTTTAAATGACAGATGATCGAATTGTCAGCGTGTCAAATGCAGACGTTTCAAATTGGAAATGTAGAAAACACAGATTAAACTTCAAAGTTGCTCAAATTCAAACGTTTAAACCTTGTGAAAGTACAGATGTGCCAACGGAGAACTTTGTTCCAAATTGCAAGTCGGTAAAGTACAGATGTCTCAACTTGTAAAGACGAGAAACTGCGAAGTACGGGCATTTCACCTCTGAATTTGCAGCTTCGCGAATTGACTTGATTTCATACCTTTGACTGTTTTAGTCAAAAGCCACCGGTGATTAATAAATATAGCATTCAGTAAAAGTTCTTCACAAATTACGCTTCGTTGTCGAAATGAGAAGATCGTACAGACACAAAACTCGGGTCACCATTATGATTGTGAGATCTACAAACATCTCTAATATTACGACCCGTCCGCTGCGCTGCGCTCACACTGGATTCGTTTTGACAGAAAAAAAACAACCCCACAGCGACTCCGGTCCTCGGTGATCGGCAGCCGATGATCAGAATGGAGGAGGAAGTGAATCTGGGTGTTCGAGCAGGAAAAACCCGTGCAGGAGCGGTACAGGTCGGCGTGGGTGTGTTAGAGAACAGAGCAGTTAGAAAGACAGTGACAGTAAGAACCTGGGTTCCGCTCCAGTACCACCGACGACACGAAACACGACAGACCGGAGGAGTTCCGATTAAATCGGTCTGATATAAAACCAGATCTGAACCCCTTAAAGTGCCAGAATCGGTCGGTCGGTGCGTACCCCTCCGTCAGAACTACAGACTTTATATTAACATTCAACATAAATGATCTTGATCGGACAGGTTAAGGGGTTGAAAGAGACGGAGAGAGCTAAAGATGGTACTGGAGACGTCTCCAGGTCTGAAGGATCGGGACAGAAGCCCAAAGGGAAAAGCACGAAGAGACAGAGGACTGAGGAAAAGTACAGGTGTCATGACATTTATTCGAGGCATGCTACAATTAAAGTTGATTAGGAAAAAATTCAGCAGAGACTCTGACTGAGTAATAATAATAATAATAATAATAATAATCTGTAAGTCTAATAATGATTATGCATAATAGATAAGCATTTTTCAAACAAAAAACTCTTCCTATGAAATACAGAAAAAAACGCACAAAAGAAAAATCCAAATTAACCATGCACGGCAAAAAAAAAAAATTAGAAAATATGTTTCTTTAATAGTTTAATCTTCTATTTGCATTTTTATTACATCAAACTCATAAACCGAATCCGCTCGTCTCTCCATCGTTTAACTCACAAACGTCACATAAACGACTTTTACAAATAAAAAGCTGGTCCTTCTGCAACGTCAAAATACAGAAGACAAAAAAACAACAAAGAAAAAATAACAAATGTTGAATTTTCATAAATATAAAAACCAGTTCATATCCAACTGATGATGTGTTCTATCTTGTTCCCAGAAACCTTAGAATTTTTGTGGATTTTTTTTTTTTTTTTTTTGGCCAAGTTTAAACAAAAAAAACAAAACACAAAACCAAAACGGGAGCACATATTTACAAGCACTTGTTTGTTTTGGTAGTGGAACATTCATATTAACGTCAATATTCAGAAGAGTTCTAAACGGGGGATGTTCGAGGCGAGGGAGGGGAGGGGAGGTGAGGTGAGGTCGGGTGCAGGCACTTTCTGTATGTGCATCGTGCCCGAGTCGAGTTTCGTCCTTTACGTCCCGCCCTTCCATGCAAAATAACCTGTAGCCCAGATCGCTTAAAAACAAACAAAACCCGGTCAAGATGGCTAAAACGTCAAGCTCGGAAACAGCTTAAGACCTTTTCTCGAGTGCAACAGAAGTCACTTTTTGCATGTGAATAAACCTCTCGATGACGCACGGCATGTTCCCTACAACTAACGATTCTCAGTATTTATTCGCTCGTTAATAATTCATCACTAACGAGATCCCGTCTACGGCACGTCATATTCAGGAATAAATAATCCACCCACAAAAAAACGGCTGAGGTTTTGGAGTAAGAGCACAAAAACATCCATCGCACCCGTAATTGAGTTATTTATAAAAAAAAAAAAAAAAAAAAAAAAAAAGTGTCATTTTCTGGTTTATGGCGTTTCAGAACTTAACGTCGAAATCAGTCCAATTAGAGTCAGATTCCTTTGGTAATAATAAAGCTTTCATGATTAAATTTGTGTCAAGATGAGATGAAAATCGTTTATGGTTCTTTTTGTTTTAATGTAAATCTCAGCGGTATTGAACGAGGCGTTAATGAGGAGAATAATAATAATAATAATAATAATAATAATAATAATAATAAAAGGTCGATTTCATGAAATGACGCGAGAAACATTCAGCGTCGGTGCAGGAGCTCGTTAATGACGGGGGATTGTTTGAGATGATGATATTCTGATGTGTTTATATGGCTTCACCTTTCTGTTTGAGGGGAAATGGATTCTTTAAAGAACAAACAAAACAAAAAAAGACACTGAAGTGGAATTACAAGAACAATGCAAAAAGAAAATAAAAAGCACACACGCACGCGAGTTCTGATTTCTGACGTACATCCAGGAAGAAAGTTACAAATAAGCTCGAGGGATGGATGAAAGGCACGTAAACTTTGGTCCTGCGTTATTGGTGTGTTTTAATTTCAATATAAAACCGAGAAAAGAAAAGAAAGAAAAAAAAGAAAAGAAAACGCACGGCGGATTTGGAGAGGGAAGTGTCCGACGTCACGGCGGGACGATGTTGCCCGAAGTCGAAAGACAGGACTGAAGATGATTCGGCTGCGAAAAAGAAACATTCAAATGAAAAAGACGCGAATGTGCGACGGAGAGAGAATCATCAGAATCGGAGCGAAACGCTTTTTAGTGCCACGTTAAAAATCTGGCTTTTTCTCCTGTTTGAAAATGAAAAGCTTTTACAGAGACAGAGTCACGCCTTTCACACCACCACCGACCAGGCTTTTCCCTTCTCACACACACACACACACACACACACACACACACACACATCCACCTTTATCCAGATTCACATCCTTACAAATAAGAGGGAAAAAATATATAAAGAAAAAAAAAATTATAAATCACTACAGAGCACAAAACAGGCCACACCCCCTAAAATCAATCTGATTATAAGATACAGTAAATAAGATAAGCCCAACACACACACACACACACACACACACACACAGTTGAAATCTCAGATCATTCTGCTCAGAAACATCAGAAATTCGCCGCTCGATGCTTTGGGATTCTCCAGACACAGATGAACTAATCTCAGATTAATCTGGTTTTGTTTTGTTTTTTTTAAACAGGAAGTGACACGCACTGGAATATCGATGGCAAATGAAGTATAATCCGGTCACGTTTTCATGTAATCAAGAGCACGTATTAGGCCGATATACAGTTGAATGCGAAAGTTTGCGCGCCCTTATGATCGTAACGTAGCCTATCGCAAATGTATTTACGAGTCGAGCAAAAGCACGCGGTGAGGACTGAGTCATTTATTTACATCAAGTTACACCTCAGAGGTCAGGCGAAAGTTACGCACTCGGGGCGGAGCTCATCTCAAACAGGGGCGTGTCTCAGGTACACTCGATTCTGATCTTGAGCTTAAGTCCAGCGCCACCGTCTGACTGTTTGATGACACCACAATGTGTTTTGGCTGTAACACTCCAACAACACTATTTAAAGCAAATATTACATTCATAAATATGATGCAGTGAATTAGTCGGTCACTTTCAAGTCCACACGGAGGATACGCATCTTAATCAGAGATGTGGATTATCTGGACGAGGGAATATTTTATGGATCAAATGCTGAGCAATGTTCAGGTTTGTCTGCAAGCGTAGCAGAGGAGCGCTGGGTCAGATTATCCTTCACACCGCAAACACGTTTTCTTTACAGGAGAGAGCGCGTCGGATCGGACTTTAAAAGACCACTGACTTTATTATTAAATCAAGATCAAAATCGCCTACATCCTGTGGCCATGTTATGATTTCATCATTAATATCTTATCGCTTCATCCATTGTTTTCAGGTCTGGCGAGCGTTTGTGTCCGGGCGATATTGAAGAATCTCAGTCTCGAACGTTTTCAACTCAAGAACATGGTGAAAACCTGTGGAGGTGTGAACTACACGCAGGGGATTTTTAATCCTCTGAATGTGGAGCTCAGAAAATCCAGTTAGATCAGCTGAGGAACTCCACTCTGAATCCTCAGGATCTTTCCCAGCGCGAATACTGACGGAACTAAATCAGACTCGATGTCATTCAGTAGTGTTTCGGGCTTTACACACATTCCTGCACTACGAGGTCAGGACGTGTAAGCGAAGAGTAAGATATTAATAGTGAAATAGGGAAAAAAATCCTCTTTAGATAGTTGGGATATTTAGTTTTGTGCGTTTCATATTTAACATTTTATAGATTTTTTTTTCCGTATTTCTAACCCTAACCCTAACCCTAACCCATTTACCAAAAAAGGTCAGATTTGCAAACTTTTGCACTCAACTGTTCAATGTAAGAACATACTCTTGAATGCTGAATAGGTTCTTAAAGAAATATAGTGTGATCTTCAGGAACAAAAGGTTCAGAATCAAAGAGAAACGGATTCAACGTCCTCGCACGGAAACCATCACGGATTCGTGATCTTCATTTCGCAGCATTTCATCATGCAGAGACAACGAGGTGAGATTTTCATTAACACTCTCTCTCTCACACACACACACACACACACACACACACACACACACACACACACGACGGAGGAGACCTACAGCATAACACCAAGCATTTTTACACCAAACCGTTCGTTCTCGTTTCTCCAGTGTGCCTTCAAAAGCACCAAACATTAATTTATGATTCGAATAAAAAGACCACACAATACTGAGTCCCCACAAAAATACACGTCTAAAATCAAATAAAAAAACAACTACAAGAAAACAAAAAAAAAATCAACAAAATCAACCCTCTCACCAATCGCACAAAATAGTACTTAAGATATCTTAGGTAATATTTCTAAAACCTATTTTGATTATAAACACATTATAAGGCACATAATAAGAAAATGAAGTAAATACACAGTAAATATGAAGGTTTTTTTTTTTTTCTTTTCACCATGATGTCATTAATGATTATAGTGGTACAAAAACCCGGTGAGTGTTTTATTTTCCCCCCCGTTGTTTTGTTTCTCTCCATAAAAAAGAACAAATTACCAAAAATAAGTAACTTTTTTTTTCTCTCCAAAAAATCTTGACAATCGTTAAAGATAAATAGACCTGAATAGTTTTGCTTTATGTAAGACTGTAAACTTCAAAGAAAAATTGGATTTCTTTCGAGAAGCGTCAGCGAAGGGTGGAATCGATCGCTTCAGGTAAAATTAAAACTAGCGAAAAGAAAGAAAGAAAGAAAGAAAAAGACGAGACACTGTCCCTTGCCCTGCATTACGTTTCACTTTCATTTGAAATGTTTTTTTTTTTTCTCTTTTTGATAAATCACTCTTTTTGTGGAACATGGCCTGAAAATAACCAGGGATTTGCTCAGGAAAAGGAGCAGTGCCACCTAGAGGCCCTCCGTGGGAATTTTAAGGCTTGAGGAGGAGTCTGATCCTGTGTCCTGAGAACCAGCAGTCTGATCTTTATCTAATGTGATCCGATGTTCTGTGTAAATCAGGAGCAGACGCTGTGGATGAGGGCGTGGTGAGAGAAATGGTCGCCAGGTCTGTGTGACGAAATCTGAGAATCTTATGCGTTTATAATTACATTTAACGTTTGTGAAATATTTACGTTATAGCAGCTA
>CM022763.1:31677839-31695339 GCA_012411365.1 Ameiurus melas
AGGAAATGGCGTCTCCATCTGGTCGGCCAGCGCCGCCTTCATAAAAACAACCTTCAAACGAATCTGATTGTGGCGAGAAGTACAATGTCCTTACCGAATAAGATGAACAGTCCGTGTGGTGATATACTCTACAGAAAGAGACAGAATTACAGTTAGAGGAGATTAAGCAGCACCGTGCAGACGGTGTCAAATGAAACATCTATAAACCTAAAGATCTGTATTTTATCAAGCTTTAAAAATGCATGTTCGTGCACCTGCGATCCGCCGCGGTCTCTTACAGGTGTGATACGATACGCATGATATATACCGCTATATATTTAGCTACAGCTCGTAGAATACAGGTAAGGACTAAAACTCTGGGATGTAATGTTCCTGAGGCACGGTTACGTCCCCAACAGTGATTCTTCTCCTAGAACAGCACGTCCCCAAGTGTTTCATTCCTCAAACACCACAGCTACTTGTAAATAATTACAATTTTTATTTATTAAAGAGTGACAAATCATGCTTTTTTATCCATTTATAGTTACATTTAATGTCTGCAAAACAATTTAGTGCAATTTAGATCACACTTACATTAAAGCAGTTATAAACATCTGTTTATGAAATCTTCTCTCTCTCTCTCTCGCTCTATTCCCCCTCTCTCTCTATTCCCCCTCTCTCTCTATTCCCCCTCTAGGTTCTCTCTCTCCCCCTCTCCGTTCTCTCTCTCTCTCTCTCTCCCCCTCCCTCTCTATTCTCCCTCTCTCTCTATTCCCCCACTCTATTCTCCCTCTCTATTCTCCCTCTTTCTGGGTGTTCCCTCTTGGTTCTCTCCCTCTCTCCCTCTCAGGGTTCTCTCTCATTCTCGGTTCTCTCTCTCTCTCTCTCTCTCTCTCTCTCTCTCTCGGTTCTCTCTATTCTCCCTCTTTTGAAGTGAATAAGTTATTTACCTCTGACTGAGAGTCCTTCCATAAATGTTAAACGAATGTCTCCTTACCCTGGAGAAATCTTATACAACGAGCGCATTTTTACATAAACCTGCGATTTGCTGTCAGAGCTGCTGATATAGGAAATTAAATCAACACCTCCCGACCAATCACAATCCAGAACTCAATGGAGCTGTGTGTAAAATGACAAATCTTAAAGAGGCTTTTCATGGACAAGCTGAAGATGTTTAAAAATATTTTCTGGATGCAGGAAGGAGCTGAGAGAGAAAATTTGTAGCAATGAAAGGATTTTAATAAGAGACGGAGACAGTGGGCATTTGGTGCGAGGTGTGAAGGGAGACCGTGGGGTCAGACTGGGGGCGGAGTCACTCACGTCAGGGTTGAGGTTGGAGACGAGGAGAACGGAATGGAGGGCGGTGGGGGGCATGCCGTGGATGGCCATCCGCCCGGCTACAGCCGACGCGGGGATGGTGAGGGGTCCGAGAGCACCGGGCATCGCCTGCATGGAGAGACCTGAGAGACGGACACGCCCATCACAACGACGACATGACACAGAGCTAGAGACCGGAAAGGAGACCGTGTCCGAAAAAACAACCCTATATCTTCAGTTTGGGTCTAACATGAAGCTCTGATGTTTCTTCTAGATGATCATACGCGTCCTGGCTCGGGTTATACAGTGAAAATTTGAGGAAATTATTAATAAACAATGAGGAAGAGGAGGAGGAAAAAGAGGAAGATGAGGAAGTCTCTACGGACCTCACGGCCATTTTCTAAATAACGGTGCAAATACAGTATATTAAAAAAAATATATTTTAGAGGACATTATTCACAAAAACAAAGATATTATAAACGATTATGTACCTGGACATTATAAAGCCGTACACAAATGCGTTCTGAACTCTAATGCATGCAGCTACAACCAGACACGTACGCCAAGCATTAGAGGATATCGTGTTCTGCTGTGTGGTGTATTTTGTTTACTGGACATATAAAGGCTGAGCACATTTCTTAAGCTAAAAGAAAAAAAGAAAAAAAAAAAAGAAGGAAACTTTAATAAAGAATCAGAAGAACTACTGAACTGACAATCTGTGAAAATAATGCTTCTCGTTTTCGGAGTCACACGAGCACATCACAAACATCACACCGAATATCAACAACTAATTCCCGAGTGAATCATTTACGACATAAGATGCCATTATGGAGCCGTTTAAGAAACGAGTGATGTGAAGAGTGTGAAATAGAGCTCTGCACCACGGAAACAAAAGACACAACGTTCAACACCGAGCTGTTCGGGATTATTGCTTTATTCCTAATCAATAACCAATTCTATACAGCAAACCATTCACGCTCGTGTCGGGGAACGCCGATATGGAGTCTGGAGCCATCGTTACACACAAGCGCAGAATTAATCTGAAGACGTGTTCACGCCAGTGGCTCCGAGCATCAGCTCTGTACGTACAATACCCAATCATTTAGTCTGAGTAGAAGCGTGAGGTCTGAGACATCAACATTATTACATGAATCAGGGTGGAGTTAGAGTGAGCGAGTGAGAGAGAGAGAGAGAGAAAAAAAAAAAAAAAAAAAAAAAAAAAAAAAAAAAAAAAAAAAAAAAAAAAAAAAAAAAAAAAAAAAAAAAAAAAAAAAGAGAGAGGGAATAGAGAGAGGGAAAGAGATAGAGAATAGAGAGAGAGAAGAGAGAGAGAGAATAGAGAGAGAGAATAGAGAAGAGAATAAAAGAGAGAGAGAAAAGAGAGGAAGAGAGATAAAGGGAGAAGTGAAGAGAGAGATAGGAGATAGGGAATAGAGAGAAGAGAGATAGAAAGAAGGAATAGAGAGAGGAATAGAGAGGGAGAAGAGAAAAGAATAAGAAGGGAAGAGATAGAGGGAATAGAGAGAAGGGGGGAGAGAGAGAGAATAAGAGGGAAGAGAGAGGGAGAGATAGAGGAAATAGGAAGAGAGAATAAGAGAGGAAGAGAGAGAGATAAAAGGAGAGAGAGAGATAGAGATAGAGAGAGAAGAGAGATAGAAAGAAGGGATAGAGATAGAGAGGGGAATAGAGAGAGAGATAAGAAGAAGAGAGGAATAGAGAGAGATAGAGGAGAAAGAGAAAGAGAGAGAGATAAAGAGAGAGTGAGAGAGATAAGAGATAGGGAATAGAGAGAGAGAAGAGATAGAAAAGAAGGGAAAAAGAGAGAGAGAGAGACAGACAGCGAGAGACAGAGACAGAGAGACAGAGAGAGACAGACTGTGAGAGAGTGTGTGTTTTACCTGCAGCCTGAGGGAAACCAACAGGAGCAAAACCAGCCGCTCCGCGCAAGGGGGGGGAGATTATCCCCCAGAGCCCCCCCCACACACACACACACACACACACACACACACACACACACACACACACACACTCATTACACCAGGTCAAACTGAAAATGTAATATAATTAACACTATCAAATTTAATCTCATTTCCTCATTAAAAACAGAAAATGATTCCTGTTTTTCCCTTTTATTTTCCCACTTAAATAAAACGTTTAGTGCAAAAGTTTGTGTCCCCGTAACGCAAAACGAAAGTGACCAAACGTAACAAGACGGTGTTATATCCTTTTAAAATCAGTGGATATATAATCACGATCACCGCTACAAGAGTAGAGTGAACAGAGATTAAAAACGATCCGTTCACAATAAACAACGCAAAGGTCTTTTTTTTTTTTTTTTAAAGTAAGATTTTCATGTGACTCGCCTTTATATATATTTTATATATATATATATATATATATATATATATATTTTCTGTTCCGTCTCAGGTGTAATATTCATCTGCCGATCGTTTAGTACATAAATAAATCATTGTTCTGGATGTGACGTGAAAAAAAATAATTGATCACAGATTAGAACTCGGGTCAAATATAAAAATAAGGAGGAGTGATACAGTTCACTGCAGGATAAAGAGGTCACGCGGACGCGATCGCTTTCCCTTTGCTCAGATATTCTCCCATGGAATTAAAGTTCAACACGATGTGATGTTTTTGCGCGGAGGTTTCAGGAGGAAGTGTTTATCGAGACGCTGCAGCGGGCTGGAAAACAGCAGCTCGCTAATAAACATCTCAATCTCAACAGGTTTTACTGCAACGCCACGTCACAGGCCTCAGCAACAGCCCCAAGTACACACAGCGCCCATTAATCAGGCCAGATTTATACGCTGGAGACACACACACACACACACACACACACACACACACACACACACACACACACACACACACACACACACACACACACACACACACACACAGAGCTTATCAGCAGCTACAGCGCCTGTTCCCTTCAGACAGCATCCATGATTTACAGGGTCTCGGACAAGACGGGTGGATGAGCTGAGGGATCTACCACCTCCACCATAAACACACACACACACACACACACACACACACAATCTATTCTCATACTGTTTTCCAGCCCACTCAGACCCTCATTTAGTGTGTGAAGGCCAGAGATAAGGCCTCGTCTCTGCTCATTCAAAGTGTGCGTGTGTGTGTGTGTGTGCGTGCGTCTTTGTGTAAGACAAGACCCACACACACACACACACACACACACACACACACACACACACAGATTCGTCAGTTTCAGAAGGCAGTGGGTGAGAAAGAACATTTCCATCATTGCTGCCAGATGGAGAAGGAATCTGAGCAGCAGAGTAAAACTCTAAGACACAGACTGCTGCTAGAACTGTTCCCGAGTGAGAACCTGATCATTTCTGATGATCATCAAGAACCCTGACGACTTCACACTCGTTTAAAATGTGAACAGTACGGCCGCTCGTGTCGTTCAGTCTCATCCGAGCGTCATTAGGAAGCGTTTCAGGAGAATATTTCATGAAGTTGATCTGATGCGCACAATCCACAGCACGCGCTCGAACGTGCCTCATTACCTGTACATTACTGGGACGCTCGTGTGTGAACAGACGCCGAGGTGTGGGAGGAAGAGGACAGCTACTCTTCGTGATTATTTATCCTACAACACGCCCAGCTGGGGTTTTATTTATAAACTGCCGAGTTAAATCATCAACGCGGTGAAGAGACACCAGGAGGAAAACAAGAAGCTTAAAAATGTAAAAGAGGAAGAAGGAGGAGGAGAAGAAGAAGAAGAAGAAGAAGAAGAAGAAGAAGGAGGAGCAGAAGAAGGAGGAGGAGGAGGAGAAGAAGAAGGAGCAGAAGAAAAAGAAGGAGGAGGAGCAGAAGAAGAAGGAGCAGAAGGAGGAGGAGCAGAAGAAGAAGGAGCAGAAGAAGGAGGAGCAGAAGAAGGAGGAGGAGGAGGAGGAGGAGAAGAAGAAGAAGGAGAAGAAGGAGGAGGAGAAGAAGGAGGAGCAGAAGAAGGAGGAGGAGAAGAAGGAGGAGCAGAAGAAGAAGGAGCAGAAGAAGAAGGAGAAGAAGAAGAGGAGCAGAAGAAGGAGCAGAAGAAGGAAGGAGCAGAAGAAGAGGAGCAGAAGAAGGAGGAGCAAGAAGGAGGAGGAGAAGAAGGAGGAGAAGAAGGAGGAAGAAGAAGGAGGAGCAGAAGAAGGAGGAGCAGAAGAAGGAGGAGCAGAAGGAGGAGCAGAAGAAGGAGGAGGAGAAGAAGGAGGAGGAGAAGAAGAAGGCATAGGAGCAGAAGAACATGGAGAAGATGAACAGGAGCAGAAGCAGGAAAAGAAAAAGATGAACAGGAGGCATAGAAGGAGAAGAAGAGAAAGAGAAGAAGCAGAAGTAGAAGAAGAAAACGGAGAAGTGTAGAGTTATATAATTTAAATATAAATTTATTCAATCGCAAAAGGAGAATATATATATATATGTGTGTGTGTGTGTGTGTGTGTGTGTGTGTGCGCGTTACCGAAGGCTGCAGTCATGGTGGGCTCCAGCGTGGGTTGTCCGTCTCCTGAAGGCAGGTCGAGTCGTGTGAAGTCTCGGCTCTTGTCGTTGTTGTACTTGACGTTGAGGCTGGTGAGTTTGGAGAACTCGATACGCAGCGTGCAGCAGGCGTTATAAATGTTCTGTCCATCTAAAGTCTGACACACAATACACACAACCCAAATCCATCAGACGCTCACACACACACACACACACACACACTGTGTGTATTTAATCCCGTGTTCTTCAGCTTCCCCGAACTTCCTCTTCATGATGTTTAAAGTGAATTTATCTGTGAAAATGAGAACCATGTGTGTGTGTGTGTGTGTGTGTGTGTGTGTGTGTGTGTGTGTGTGTGTGTGTAGGACATTAAGGTGTTAAACACCCCCTGGCGTTACTGATATTAAACTCTGAAGGCAGTGTTAATAACACACAGGGACGCGACAGCGAGGATATTTACGTGCTTCTCCGGCCGTTAGAGCCGATGGCGTCAGCACCTTCTCACCGCTTCCTTCAACCTGCACGTGATCTTCTACATCATTCACTGATAAAAATCTCCACAGCGCTTCCAGATCACAACGAGCAGCGCTCTGCCCGAACGATCCGTCAGAATTATTACACCAACACTTCACGATCTCATCACTCCTCCTCACCATCATCTCCCTTCCGCTTCCGTCCTCCAACATCGCACCCTGAACATCTGTTTCTCACCAGCGCGTTCATCTCTCGGAGATTTCTGTTCGCTCGTGTTCTAGACCGTGATTTCAGCTGGGTTTAAGATGATCACGTTCCATCAGATCATCATGGATCAACTCGGTTCTGAAGGTCATCACGGACCGTACGATGGTGCGGGTCTCCGTGTCGGACCGCGCCATGACGTTCTTGTGATCAGACCCATGATGAGCTGCACCAAATCATGACTGATCTAGTCTTTACTGCAGCAAAAGTAAAGGAGCCAACAGCGGCGCAGGACGTCTCCGGACCGCATCCGATTCATTCTTGCACATTTTCTGACCAGTGATTTGTTACGACAATTTAAAACTTAATATTGCGCTATTTTGGGCGTGGCCCATTATTATTATTATTATTTTTGCCCAGGAGTCCAGGGCTTTATCCTGGAGTATTCTATTCACCAGTCCATGCAAAGAGTGAACATTATTTATTTCAATCACTTTTCATTAAAACACTGTTGATGGTTCAGCCACCGATCTGTGTTTCAGTAACAGGGTTGTGTTATACATTCAGTATCGGTGTTATTCTTCCCCTCGAGTGTGTGTGTTGTGTGTGTGTGTGTGTGTGAGAGATTACACTTCTGCTATTCTTCCATTATAAAACTGCCAAAGTCAACAGACAAGACAAACATCGCTACACACAATTATCAGGCGAAACTTCAGACTCGTGACGCGCTCGACCACAGCTACGTTCAGGCGAGCGATGGTTTTAAAGTTTACACGAACCATGAGAAGATCTCAAACCGAGAGGATTTCAAAAAAAAAAAAAACCCACAAGAAGTAGTTCACTCCTCCCTCCATCATAAATCGTGAAAGTGGGAGGAAGCTGGAGATGTTTCTCCTGCCGGTGGCCTCCCTCACGGGACGAACATGTCAGAAGGTCAGATTTAGGTTAAAAGAGAAATAAAATGACGGCACATCGGCGCTGTAATATCTAAAAAAACACACAGTCCATCCGTGTAGCAGCGTGGAACGAGACGAGCAAGAACATAAACCCGGGACTTACAGCGGAGCTACTTCATCAACACCTTCCGACCAATCACAATCCAGAACTCAAGTACAATGTGCTGTAAACTCTCTCTCTGTGCGTGTGTGTGTGTGAGAGAGAGAGAGAGAAAAAAGTGAGAGTGTGTAAGAGAGGGAAAGTGAGAGAAAGAGTGAGAGAGACAGACAGACCGAGAAAGAGAGAGAGAGGAAGCGAGACAGAGAGAGTGAGAAAATGAGAGAGCGAGACAGAGAGAGACAGAGCGAGAGAGACAAAGAGAGAGGGCGAGAGAGAGAGACAGCGAGACAGAAAGAGAGAGAGAGAGAAAATGAGAGAGAGAGAGAGAGAGACAGAAAGAGACAGTGAGACAGAAAGAGAGAGAAAATGAGAGCGAGACACAGAGACGGAAAGAGAGAAAATGAGAGCGCGAGACAAAGAGACCGAGCGAGAGAGACAGAAAGGGCGAGAGAGAGAGAGAGAGACAGCGAGACAGAAAGAGAGGGAAAATGAGAGAGAGAGACAGAAAGAGAGAAAATGAGAGCGAGACAGAGAGAGACAGAATGAGAGAGCGCGAGACAAAGAGAGAGCGAGAGAGCGAAAGAGAGAGAGAAAAAGAGAGAGAGCGACAGAAAGAGAGAGAGCGAGAGAATGAGAGAGAGAGAGAGAGAGAGAGAGAAGGGGGGGAATGAGTGATGTGGAAAAACTCTTCCTTCTCTCCGATTTAGTTGCTGTAGCATTTTGTTTTTCTTCTCTTTACTTCCCGTCTCTCCCTGGTAATTTAGGAAAAGGAGGATTTTGGAGTGCCGCCTCCTCCAGGAACACGAACAAACGTCTCCTTTGTGCAGCGAGGCGATGCGACATGGCAGCAGCACAATAGATAACACCCGCAGACCAGCGGAGTAATTACGCACACGCCGCCTTTTTTCCTTTCTTCCTCTCGCAGCCTCAATGCCGATCATTAGATATCCTCAGCACTGACAAATTAATCACCGGGGTGAGGGATTAGTGCAGGACGGGTCTCGTTCGGAGGAGAAGGGGAAGGAGAAGGAGGAGGAACGTACAGATGTTGCGCTCTGGCGGATTTTCAGGCCCGGGACGGATCACCCTACAAAGCTGAGCTGAAGCCACAGTGATGGATGAGGAGACTCGGGTTAAAGACGGGGGCAGGAGATCACCAGAGAGGCGCGGAGTGAGGAATGACCACAGCAGATAAACCCACAAATAAAATCAATAATAAATATATATTTTTTTTTTTAAAAACACGCCCCAGGTGTTCCTCTTCCATCCAGACGCAGGCACGGCTCCTGCACGATCGCTCAACACACAATACAGCCACAGGGACAGAAATCAAGGCGTAAAAACCCTTTCAGGACTGACCATTTTGGCGTGATGCGCGTTTATGGGATCTGCGTATTGAAGCAAAGCCTGGAACTGGTTATTCTTGGTGAACGTGATGATCTTCAGGACTGTTCCAAACTTCGAGAAGATCTACAGAAGAAAGCAAGACAAAAAAAAAATAATAGAGTTTTGAATGAAATTACACCCAGACAAAACCATAACAACACAAACCTGATTTTTATTTAAGTTTCACAGCAAGGAGAGCTGATTCTAGGTCACAACAGCACACTGATGTTCTCCGACACACTGCACAACATTTCCAATACTCCAAATCTCCATTTAATCCAAACCAAATATGAAGGAGGCGTGGCTTCGCAGACGTGACTTTGTGTAACGAGCCGCTCGGACACGCTTTCCATCTTTAAAAAAAATCTCGCTTCTGAATGGACTTATTGAGCACAGTGAGAGAGAGAGAGAGAGAGAAGGGGGGGTTAGAGAGAGCGAGAGAAAGAGAGAGAGGAAAAACGTGTATACTGCATCATTCAACTTTTAAATATTAGCTGGATGCAGTTCTGAGCGTCAGGGTTCATCTGCTGATGTTCTTAAGCTGTGATGCGAGTAATACAGAATAATAGAGTGTAATAGAGAGTGAGAGTAATAGAGTGTAATAGAGTAATATAGAGTAATAGAGTAATAGAGAGTAATAGAGAGTAATAGAGAGTAATAGAGTGTAATAGAGTAATATAGAGTAATAGAGTAATAGAGAGTAATAGAGAGTAATAGAGAGTAATAGAGAGTAATAGTGTAATAGAGAGTAATATTTGTAAAGAGAGAGAGAGAAAAAATTTGTAAGTCGCTTTGGATAAAAGCGTCTGCTAAGTGAATAAATGTAAATGTAAATGAGTAATAGAGTGTAATAGAGAGTGAGAGTAAAAGACAGTAATAGAGAGTAATAGAGAGGAATAGAGTGTAATAGAGAATAATAGAGTGTAATAGAGTGTAATAGAGAGTGAGAGTAAAAGACTGTAATAGAGAGTAATAGAGAGTAATAGAGAAACCCTCTATCAGACCCTCGCCACTTGAAAAGGATGCGAGGAGGACTCAGAGAAATGAGAAGTGCTCCTACCTGGTGAAGCACTTCCAGAGACACCGGGTAGAAGAGATTTTCCACGATGATGCGCAGGACAGGACTCTGACCAGGCATCAAGCTGCTGTCGCTGGCGGACGCCGAGTGAGCCATGTTCCCAGAATGCATGGCGTTGACGGCCTGCAGGGTGGCCTGGGTTCTCTGCAGGACGATTCACAACAACCCTGTCAATCTTAGCAAACTATTCCTGAACCTCTCTCTTCACACACACACACACACACACACACACACACACACACACACACACACACCCCCAAACATCTCGAACCGAGTCTGTACCAAACCTGGACATGCGATGATCTCTGAACTTAATTCAACTTAATTCATTTCAAACAGAACCGCTAACAGAATCTGAACATGAACACATGAGCTGTTATGGAAATGCTAAAACACCATGGTGCAGATGAAACATTCTCAGACGATGAGTCACACACACACACACACACACACACACACACACACGGCGCTCAATCAATTCCACCCCATTGTCCTTCGGTCACTCCAGATTTATGCAAATGTAGTCTGCAGCTCCCTCCACATCCCATCAGCCAATCACATCGCCTAATTACCCTCCGGGGTGGAATTTAAAGAAGGGTGTCAGTGCAACCGAAGCCACTCGTTACCATGGTGACCGTGTGCTGAAAGTTAAAGGTCAGAGCTAATGGAAGGTCCTCACCCCTTGGTTGGGCAGGTTGTCGGTCTTCAGCTCGCGGTGGTTGGAGTACTGGATGTAGACGGGCTGGTTACGGACGTGTGGCGTCGCGGTGGTGTAGTAGTTCACCATGGTGATCGCTGCTTCCTCAGAAGCCATTTCTATAAAGGCCTGGAGGGGGGAAAAAACCCCAAAACAACACACTTTAGCATTCAGAGTAAATTAGCAAGAAGCATTTAACGTTGCATCATTACTACAGGAGACACAAAGGACAGAAATATTACGACGTTAACGTCGAAGCCCAACGCTACAGGATTTTTCTGAAATGCGATACAAACCTGGGCTTCGGATATAAAACCCGGCAGTTCTCCTGCAGGGCTTTTAAACAGATTCTTACACTCATCTTCCTGCACTCTTCGCTCGTTCTGTCCGTCAGTCAGCTCAAACACTCAAATCTTTTTATCTCCTTCCCCAAGAGCGATAAAATCAAATAAAAAGAGACATTCTGAGACCGAGCCGAACAGGGGTTCAAGGAAATAACAATATTAGTTTTTCTACACAGAAACCAAGGGGGGTGAAAACATTTGGACGTTAAATAGAAATACACAGCTTGTAAATAAAGCCAGATGAGCCATTCTACTTCATTCCAAAAATAAACATAATGAACAAATGCATAAGAATTTTAATAAAAAATAAAATATCACAAAATGTTGTCTAAAAAATTTAAATTTATCATCTGTGTACGCCTAATATTTAACTGAATTTTTAATATCTAATAATAATAATAAAAAATATACCCATATAAGAATTTATGGACTTTTTGAGATTTTAATATTTCATTAAAAGGTTTTATGTCCACGTTTTATGAGCAATCGTTTATTTTTCATTTAATTTGTTTTTTAAATGAACTTTAAAGTGTTTTTTTTCCTCTACACATCACCCGATTTGGTAATACCATTTTATTTACATTTCTTATTAAATTTAATGATCACTTAATAATGATTGATTATGTAATAATGGATTAGGAGCCATTTTATAAACTTGTTTTTAACCGTTTTTATTATTATTATTATGACTCCTATTATTATTATTATTATTATTATTATTATCATTATTATTCCTATTATTATTACTACTACTACTACTACTACTACTATTATTATTATTATTATTATAACTACTATTATTATTATTATTAGCATTTTCATTTTCCCTATCTTCTGAATCTTTTTTAAGCATTTATTTTTATATTTTAGTCTTTTTTTATTAAAGGTGTAATATTTTTATAATATTTTTTGTTTCTATAAGCAAAACATGATCAATATTATTATTATCATTATTATTATTATTATTATTATTATTATTAGACGTAATAATGAGGTTATATGAGTACAATAACAGAAACAGAATGAAATTTAAGGGTAAAGTGTTGGAGCGGTCCCAGCAGGATGTGGAGGCTCATGGGTAAAAACATTACACACACCTGGTTTTTGCTTTTGAGCATCAACAGGTTGGTGACTTTGCCGAAGGGGATTCCTAACGAGATGACCTCAGCCTCGGATACCTCAATGGGAACTTTGCGAAGGTGAAGGACACGAGAGGGGCCACAGGGCGGTCGGTCTCCTTTATACTTTGTGCTCTCGTTGCCATTAGCTACAAAGAAAAACAGATGAATAAATCATTATCAGCGGCGATTCAGTGGCTCATGGCGTACGCCGGCGGTTCAAACACATGACCCGAGTGCGTGTTAAAAACCCTACACCGACACGCACTGAAACATCGGCACGCGGGAAAGCGGAAACATGCCGGAAATATACTGAAACCCTGAAAAATCACTTCATCGTGGGGCTCAGGAGAGGTTCTAATAACAGGGACACATTTCTAAAATACTACAGACTGTAGATCAACTCCTGTGTGTGGGAGTGTGCTGGTAGCACACACACACACACACACACACACACACACTCACACACTCACACACACACACCAGTATTAATCCCCAGAGCGAGAGGAGGCCAAGAGGAGCAACTGAACACAAAGGAAAGTGCTGAGGTCAGCAGGACGAGACGCCACATTCACACAGAGCAAGAGACGGAGACGACTCAGTGCACATCACTAAACTCTGTGTGTGTGTGTGTGTGTGTGTGTGTGTGTGTGTCAGTGCACATCACTAAACTCTCTGTGTGTGTTTGTGTGTGTGTGTGCGTGTGTGTGTCTCAGTGCGCATCACTAAACTGTGTGAGTGTATGTGTGTGTGTGTGAGTGAGTGTGTGTGTGAGTGTATGTGCGAGTGTATGTGAGTGCGTGTGAGTGCGTGTGAGTGTTTGTGTGTGTGTGTGTGTGAGTGTTTGTGTGTGTGTGTGTTGTGAGTGTGTGAGTGTGTGAGTGTGTGAGTGTGTGAGTGTGTGAGTGTGTGAGTGTGTGAGTGTGTGAGTGTTTGTGAGTGTATGTGAGTGTGCGTGTGCGTGAGTGTTTGTGTGTGTGCGTGAGTGTGTTTGTGAGTGTGTTTGTGAGTGTGTTTGTGAGTGTGTTTGTATGTGAGTGTGTTTGTGAGTGTGTTTGTGAGTGTGTTTGTGAGTGTGTTTGTGAGTGTGTTTGTGAGTGTGTTTGTGAGTGTGTTTGTGAGTGTGTATGTGAGTGTGTATGTGAGTGTGTATGTGGAGTGTGTTTGTGAGTGTGTTTGTAGAGTGTGTTTGTGAGTGTGTGAGGAGTGTGTGTGGAGTGAGTGTGAGTGAGTGTGTGGAGTGAGTGTGTGAGTGAGTGTGTGTGAGTGGTGTGAGTGTGTGAGTGTATGTGAGTGTATGTGAGTGTATGTGAGTGTATGTGAGTGTTGTTTGTGAGTGTATGTGTGTGTATTGTGTGTTGAGTGTGTGTGGTGTGTGGAGTGTGTTTGTGAGGGAGTGTGTGAGTGAGTGTGAGTGAGTGTGAGTGAGTGAGTGTGTGAGTGAGTGTGTGTGAGGAGTGAGTGTGTGTGAGTGTATGTGAGTGTATGTGAGTGTATGTGAGTGTATGTGAGTGTATGTGAGTGTGTTTGTGAGTGTATGTGTGTGGGGGTTGTTTTGTTTGTGTGTGTTTGTTTGGTGTGTTGTAGTGTGTGAGTGAGTGTGTTGTGAGTGAGTGTGTGTGAGTGTGTGTGTGAGTGTGTGTGAGTGTGTGTGAGTGTATGTGAGTGTATGTGAGTGTGTTTGTGAGTGTATTTGTGTGTGTGTGTGTGCGTGTGAGTGTGCGTGTGTTTGTGTGTGTTTGTGAGTTGTTGTGAGGTGTGTGAGTGTGTGTGAGTGTGTGTGGAGGGTGCGTGAGTGTGCGTGAGTGTGCGTGAGTGTGCGTGAGGTGTGAGTGTGCGTGTGTGTGGTGAGTGTGCGTGTGTTTGTGGGAGTGAGTGTGGAGGAGTGTGAGTGAGTGTGAGGAGTGAGTGAGAGTGTGAGTGAGTGTGGTGAGTGTGTGTGTGAGTGAGTGTGAGTGTATGTGAGTGTATGTGAGTGTATGTGTGTGTGTGTTGGAGTGTGTGTGTGAGTGTGAGTGAGTGTGTGAGTGTATGTGAGTGTGTGAGGTGGCAGTGTGTGTGAGTGTGTGTGTGTGTGAGTGTGTGAGTGTGTGTGAGTGTGTGTGAGTGTATGTGAGTGTGTGTGAGTTTTTGTGAGTGTATGTGTGTGTGTGCGTGATTGTGTGTGTGTGTATGTGAGTGTGTGTGAGTGTGTGTGAGTGTGTTTGTGAGTGTATGTGAGTGTATGTAAGTGTATGTGAGTGTATGTGTGTGTGTGTGTGTGTGTGTGAGTGTGTGTGTGTGAGTGTGAGTGTGTGTGAGTGTGTGTGAGTGTGTGTGAGTGTGTGTGAGTGTGTTTGTGAGTGTATGTAAGTGTATGTGAGTGTGACTGAATAATTCCCCATCAGGTGCAGAAATCAGTGTGAATTTGAAAACAGATGTATTTTTCTTTTTATTTCTACTGAACTTTAGTGAAGCTGTAACTTCTACCGTCAGAAGAAACTTTATTTACAGTATTTCGATCAGCAGCGTGTCCGACACTCAGGCTGGACGCAGCACAATAAAGATTCTCTGCTAAAATGTGAATCCGTGAGTGGACTGGAAATGTAACATTTATCTCCACAATCTTTCTATTTCTGTAAAGTGGCTTTGTGGCCACGCCCACTGTTAAAGCACGGTACAAGTACAACTGAATTGGATTTACGATCTTTTTTTTTCTCTCTTTTCGCTGTGGGTCTCGGAGAAAGACACGATTTTAAATAAAGTTTTTATGCCAAATAATTCCTCACTTAAGCAAAATCAGGTGTGACCTTCAGGAGGACGGAGTTTAGGGTTTAGGGTTATCTGCTCACGGGGTTTGTGTTCGACCAATAAATAAATAAATAAATAAAAATGTGTGTTTCACATGGGGGAGAAAACCCCCTCAGGCTTTCTCGGGCTCGGCTGCAGGTCGGCCCTCGCCGATCTCGACTGCGTCCTCATTTCCTCTTTAAACGTCAGTGACGATAATAAAGCGTCGTGTTTGTACAGTACACATTTACATTCCTGATATTTCAACAACAAACAGGACAAGCTCACGCCCATAAACCGTCTCGCTAACACGACAAACATAAACAGGGACGCTCAGGAAGAACGAGAGAACCTGGAGAGAAACAGAACATGCAGAGGGAGAGCAGGCCGAGGAAGAACGAGCAGACTGCTGCCAAAAGAGCACAAGCTGTTATCATATTCACACAGAGAGAGAGAGAGAGCGCGGGGGGGGGGCAAGAGAAAGAACGAGAGTCAGAACAAATAAGGCAACGACAGAGAGAAAGTAAAAGAGACGGAACATAAGACAGAAGATAAAGACGGTAAAGCAGAATTAGAGATCGAGAACAAGAGGCAAAATGAGACAATATGAAATAGACAGAAGCAAAGCAGAGAGCGAGAGAAAGGGCGAAAGAGAAAGAGAAAGAAGAGAGAGAAAGAAGAGAAAGAGAAGAGAAAGAAAAGAGAGAAAGGAGAGAGAGAGAGTGAGAGAGAGAAAGAAGAGAGAGAGAGAGTGAGAGAGAGAAAGAAGAGAGAGAAAGAAGAGAGAGAGAGAGAGAGAGAGAGAAAGAAGAGAGAGAGAGAGAGAGAGAGAGAGAAAGAAGAGAGAGAGAGAGAGAAGAAGAGAGAGAGAGAGAGAGAGAGAGAGAGAGAAGAGAGAGAGAGAGAGAGAGAGAAAAAAAAAAAAGAGAGAGAGAGAGAGAGAGAGAGAGAAAGAGGATGGTATCAGTTAAATCTGGATTGTATATACACAGTATTCAGCTTTAGAGAGATGTTAGTAATGATTATTCTACAGTGGATGTTATTCAGAGAATAAAAAGTAGTGAAATATCGAAATGACAGACAGAAGAATTTAACAACACATCTGAAGATCTTTCTCCATCCCAACATATCTCTCAAACACGCTCTGAAGATCTTTCTCCATCTGAATATCTCTTAAACACGCTCTGAAGATCTTTCTCCATCTGAATATCTCTTAAACACGCTCTGAAGATCTTTCTCCATCTGAATATCTCTTAAACACGCTCTGAAGATCTTTCTCCATCTGAATATCTCTTAAACACGCTCTGAAGATCTTTCTCCATCTGAATATCTCTTAAACACGCTCTGAAGATCTTTCTCCATCTGAATATCTCTTAAACACGCTCTGGACTCGTTTCATTTTGCTTTTACACCGACTGAATAATTTTGGTCCACCACTATCGTGAACCCTGGCTGTTCTTGGAGACGGCTGTTTTGACGTCCCAGCAGGTGAGCAGCCGATAATCTACCCATTCATCCCTCTCTCCATCTTCCTCTCCATCCCCCAATCCACCCATCCATCCCTCACTCCACCCCCGTCTCTACATCTTCCTCTCCATTCCCTCTCTCTCTCACTCCATACCTCCCTTCATCTTCCTCTCCATCTCCCAATCCACCCCCTCTCTTCCTTTCCATCACCCAATCTCTCTCTTCCCCTCTTCGCTCTACCTTTCATCCCCAATCCACCCCATCTCTCAATCTTCTGATCCATCCCCAAACCTCCCCCCTCCCTCACTCAATCTTCCTCTCCACCCCCCCTATCTCCATCCCCCAATCAACCCCCCCCCCTCCCACTCCAGCTCAGTAACAATGACCTGGCGTTACCATGACAACTGTACACATGACCTATCGAGGCATCTGGCTCCGGCACGGCAATTCGTCTCGTTTGTGCCGTTAACAAATCTTATTGTGAGGCTTTAATGCGATTAGAGGATCCATTGCTCTGAATCAGATATACCACCGGCTTCTCAAGAGGAAACGGCTTTAAAAAGATGAATATGAACTCGATGACCACGTTTCAAACATGACGGTGTTTCTCAACCAAAGCAATGTGTAAAAACGTGTTAAAAAAATTTATCAAATCAGAACACCACAACATGCCGCATTTGGTGGACTAAATTCGAAAGTACTGAAATATTTCACATTAATACTGCATACCAAATTCAGATCTTCAGCTGGAACAAATGTAACCTGAGGTTTACCTTCAGTAACAATCGCAGTCTGCACTGGAAACCTCCAGAGAAACCAAAACCACAAACCATCTCAGTAATCTCAATATCCTCAATCAGAACAATAACGTTCATCACTACATCACAGGCTCACACGGTGTTCTGCACTGTGATTGGTTAGAACATGGTGATTAATCTTCTAGAACAGCAGCTCTGTCTGTAACGCAGGCTTGTACCAACGCTCTCGTTCTGATACGTTATCGAGTTGTACAGGAAGGCGGAGCTAATAATGGACAAAAAAAAAAAAAAAAAATGTTTGATGTGGTGAAGTTTTCTGTAAGGAAAATAATTTTAATGTAACATGTATG